>CM065053.1:253358964-253856464 GCA_032883995.1 Coronaproctus castanopsis
AGTACCTAAATCCCTCTCTGGTTAAAGTTGTAAAAGTTATAATTTGTTACATACTCGTAGTACAGTATGAGCAACATAATAGATAGTTTCGAATATTTCAATTATAGACGGTCTATAACGGAAAAATAAACGAGTTGGTGACGAAGTTTCTATTAACGTATACAACGAAGAGATTGTAACTGAACCGTTTAAAAAGTTTGATCTTAACATTAACTGGAAAAATAACTTTAAAAGACGAAATAGATGTGGAAATAACGGGGGTCAACAAAAATGTGAATGTAATCAATGACGGAATGTTACATTTTTTCGATCGCATGGGACTGAATTTACTTGGGGTATTCCGGTATCGGTATTCGAAAACCAAGTATGTACTAATAGGTTTCCAGAAAGAAAAAAATATTTTGACTTACGATTTATTAAATTTAGAAAACGTTCAAATTTTATAATAACGTTTATTATCCGAGAGAAAGATTGAATTTGAAATATAGCGAAAATAAATGCGCTAATCTGTATCAAATGTTTAATTATTACGACAAACACGAATACGAGATTAATCCTATATTTGACTTATTACACATTACTTTCGCAAACGCATACATAGTATACATCAAAGGAACAGATAGAGTAATCTATATAAGAGAGTTGTTGGGAAATAAAATTGTTGTTTTCGACTTGGTTCCATTAGGATGTCCAAAAACTAAAGATTGGGTAAGTTACTCTATAAATCGTTGTAACCGTTGTTTTTATAAAACTGGATCAAGCCAGAGATAGGGGTATATATTGTACGTTGACGTATAAAGACAGATAAATATTTTTTTTTAAAATGAGTTTTCAAATATTGTTAAATCATGCGACATCTCGTCGCGAATATCAGCAAGAGGTCAAATTAGATTGTCCGTGCAAAGTTGCTTTAAAAGGTTTTGTAACGTACAACAGCATTCCAAATATTGCAGAAAATTGTAAAAATAGCAATTTAGTAGTAATTGAACCGAAAACTAATGAACATCGTAACATTACTATACCTACGGATACGTACGAATTGAACGATATAGTAGAATTTATTCAACAAAACGAAGAACTTAGGAACGCGAAAATAGTCATTAAATTAAATCAGAATACATTAAAAATGAAATTACGTTCGGAATGAACTATAGATTTCACAACTGCGAACTCGAAAGGACGTGTACTTGGTTTTAGTAAACGTAAACTCATAACGGGACAAACACATTATTCGAACGACCATATAGATATCTTTTCTATAAATAACATTTTTAAAAAATTTGATGTAATTTAATAAAATGTAATATAACTGATGTAAATTTAAACGATAACATGTTGTACGAATTTCCGCTAAACGTTCAAGTTGGTGAAAAAATTATAGAAAGACCTAATTATTTATCATTTTACCGTGTAAATACGTTTGAAATAAGTTACATATCCGTTACGACAGTTGATCAAAATGAAAAATAAGTATAATACTACTATTTGAGCCCGTCCATGATTTAAAACGAGATATTTTTGAAACTCGAAGTTAAAGTATCGATAATCGAATCTCGAATAAAAATACGAAAACAGCATACATTTATAACGAGTAATAAAAACGACTGTTCGTGGAATATTATTTTACGACCAAAATATATTAATTTACGACAAATACATTTAATAAACGTTTAATTACATTTAGAACAAATTAAAACGAGGAACAAAAAACGAGCACGACATAAAACGAAAAACAGCGACACATTTTACAACAACTATTTCTTATCTTATCTTTTAAGGTTAACAACGAATTCACTTCAACGTGATGACAATTATCAGTGTTACCACAACTAATTATAGAATAATATTATTCTAAATATAAGATTTAAATATTAAATTTTAAACAGATAAATTAATTGTAACATACTCCCCCAGCTGAACTATTGTTCAGAGGTAGGTAGAATTATTAATGGTGAAATCGGTCTTTTACAACGAAACACACAAAAATTGCGATATATATTTTGTACTGACGAGTAGTTCGATGTCCGACACATTTACATGCAAATGGTCCAGCAAAATCTACACCTGTGTTAGCAAACGGACTATCGATTCTGATTCTCGCGGCAGGTAACTGACCCATTATTTGTTGACTCGTTTGGGCTCTTAATCTGACACAATGAACGCAATTTTTAATAATAAGTTTGATCACATTTGTCAGACCACCGACAATCCAATGTTTTGCTTGAATGTGTGACGACAAAAATAAACGACCGGCGTGAAAGTATTTTTCATGTAAATGTCTTATATAGACCCGACAAAGATGTGATCGAGCATGCAAAATAATTGGATGTTTCTTCTCCATTGAAAACGATGAATTATGAATCCGACCGCCAACACGCAGAATGCCATCACCATCTAGAAACGGTGTCAATGATAGTAATCTACTTTTCTTTTTCAACGGCAATTCATTTTTTAACCGATCAACATCTTCTGGAAACGACGATTGTTGTTCTAGATGAATAAGGACCGTTAATGCGCGCTTAAATTCGTCATTGTCTATGACCAACGATTCAAATTTTATTGAAACGACTCGAACCAACCGAGAGTATGACAAACATTTATCAATGAAATTATATGTCACAGTAGTATTGCACATAATTTTCATCCTCTGCCTCTCCAAAGCGCTATGAACATCAAGATTCGGAATTTGATGTAATGAAAATGCATTTGACATCATCAAAAATTTGGGACCATGTACCCATGCCTTGTATGACAGAAAGTCATTACATTTCAATCCTCGAGTACCAATGTCAGCAATATTTTCAGTTGTAGACATGTAATGCCAGCAACGGAAGGGTAATAATCTCGAGATTTTGTTAACACGATTAGCAACAAACGTCTTCCAATTTGTCGAAGGTGCCGACAGCCAACAAAGGACAACAGTTGAATCTGAAAATAAATAAACTTTTGAAATATCAATGTTCAAAATTTTCCAAACTTTATCAACCACTGACGCTAGTAATGCTGCACCCAACAACTCCATCTTGGGTATAGTAAGTGGTCGTAATGGAGCAACACGAGTTTTTGAACAAACAAGTTGACACGTTACTTTATCGAGGTGCCCAACTGTACGAAGGTAAACGATGCAACAAACTGCTTTACTACTAGCATCACAAAATCCTACCATCTCCGACGATGGCGTCATTGAAAGAAGTCGAGGAACAATGAAAGATTCCAATTTACTTAAATCGAAGATGTAATCTGTAAAAAGCTCTGATAATTTTTCTGAAACTGAATCATCCCAGGATACACCTCTTTCCACAATTCTTGTAAAAGTAATTTGCCATTAACTGTTATCGGAGATATTAATCCTAGAGGATCGAATGTGCGTGATATACAGGACAGCATTATCCTCTTTGTAAGCTTTGAACCAATTGGACAAGAATTTACATTTAATTTGATTTTTAAATTATCCTGATCAGGCAACCACGATATACCTAAAACCTGAATTTTTTGTTCAAAATCACAAGCATCAGTATTTAACAACAAATTTGAATTTAAGTTGTTCAAAAAATCTATCGAATTCGATGCATATTTTCTTAAATGAAATCCATGGCTTTCTAGCTTACTATGGATCACATTTTGTAAACGTATCATCTCGTCTACTGTTTTACCACCACATAATAAATCATCCATATAAAAATTGTCCGTTATTATTTTCGAAGCTACAGGATGTTTATCTTTTATTTCCTCAGCAATGACATTTAGACATTTCGTGGCTAGGAACAAAGCAGGAACGGTACCATATGTGAGCGTGTTTAATCGATACTCCTGGACAGCATCGGAAGTATTTTCTCTCCATAATATCCTCTGCATATCCCTGTCATCTTCTGCAACCCATATCATTCGATACATTTTTTCTATATCTGCACAAAAACAGTAATTATACAAACGCCACGAAATCAATATATCAAATAAATCACGCTGTAGCACTGGACCGACCATTAATACATCATTCAATGATTTTTGATCCTTGCTTTTTGACGATGCATTAAAAACTAAACGAACCGGAGTAGTTAAACTATCCTTCCGAATAACTTCACGATGAGGAATATAGTAAACAGGCGAACTGACTGGGTTAACTCGTGATATGTGTCCGCTTGATAAATATTCCCGCAAAAAATTATTATAAAGAGATTTCACGTCTATTCCAAGTGTTCGTTCAATTCTAAATAAACTCGATAACGCTTTACTACAATTATTAGCGACTAAAGTTCGATCTGTGTTAAACGGCAATTTTACAACGAATTTTCCATCTGGGGCTATTGAATAATTATTTTCAAAATGCTCAACACATTTATCTCTTATCGGAATGTTCTCCTGTGAATTCTCATTAACGCATTCAATTTCCCAAAATTTATTTACATTATTGTAAATGTCTTGTATGGTACAATAACCAGAAAAATTAATGCCATTTTTTTTGACGTACGACAAAGAACCAGAGACGATCCATCCGAATTTGGTTAGTCTAAGAGTTAGACCTTCGATACTTTTAGTTTCATTACAAAGACATTTTTCATAATATTCGGCACCCAGTAAAATGTCAACATTTCCAATAGCGATATTTTTTTGTGCAAGAGCTGGATCCGCTAATTTTAATCTTTTAATAACATCTTTACTTAATTTCATCTCATTTTCAACGAACGCGGTATATGCTATTGCTGAAGATGGAACGATATCTGCTTCTATTTCTAACGAAAAAGTCTGAACACGCGATTTTACTGTAATATTTACCGACGCGTTAATATTTACCGAACTACCGATTCCACGAACCGAAAAATTAGGTTTAAACGGCGAAATAGATAAATCATATTTTTTAACAAATGTGTTCGATACTAAAGTTGCTTGCGAACAAGTATCTAATAAAATACGAGCGTTTCCGACCATACCATTACATTCAAATTTAACGAGAGCCGACGGTAAAAGTATAAACTTATTTTTAATACTTCGTAAGCAAGATAAAGACGACAATTCACTTGAATTTGCGGTTGTCTGATCAATTACCGACGAATTATTATTACTTATTACGGAATTTGTTAAATGTTTGGATGCGGTTTCTAATTTAGGTGGAAAATGCAACAACGAATGATGATTTTTTCCACATTTACAACGATAATTCGATGTACATTGTTTCGCGATATGATTAGAAGCGAAGCATACTAAACAAAGACGATTACTTTTTACATATTCGAATCTTTCATGAGGTGATTTATCTTTAAACTGTGTGCATTGATTTAAATAGTGATTTTTTAAACATAACGAGCATTTTACATTTATTGTAATAAACGATTTCTTTTCAAGTTGGTGTTTTTTAGAATCTTTAAAATTTACCGAAAACGAATTGTGTTTATGCCTTTCTTCAATAATGAATGAACGAGATTGCAAAAATTGGCTTAATTCTTCATATTTCGGAAATGTTTTATTAGTTAAAACCGAATTTTCCCAATCTTTTTGTGTGTTATAATCTAATTTCGTACTAACTAAGTATGTAATAAACCGTGAAAAGGTATTTTCAATATTTTCACCGCATATTTTTAAACCCGACAAGATAGAATTAGTTTGGTCAACAAGTTTTTGAACGCCAAATTCATTTTTTATTGATTGTAAATTAATTAAATTACGGAAATGAGTGCGTATAATTGACCGACGATTTTCATACCTTTCTAAAAATCTCGACCAAGCTTCTAAATAAGCTGTTTCATTTAATTCAAAATCTTTTACTATATTGTGTGCATCACCGATCAAAGATTGTTTTAAGTAATATAATTTTTGAACATTTGTTAAATCATTATTATTGTGTATTAAATTTTCGAACAAATTCATAAAAGTTTTCTTCCTTACCGTTGTACTTGGGAACATCAATATCCTTTAATTTATGTTTCATATTTACCGACGTTGTTTCTAGTAATGAACTGCATAATTTCTCGGACGAAATCGAATTTTGCAATGTTTTAATTTTTGCGCAGTAACTGGCATAAACTTCTCGCATCTGTGCATCGTCATCCAGTAGCTGTTCTTGCAATTGACGGTGTTCTTTATTTTCTTCATCAAGTAACTGACAAATTTGCATTGATAATTCTTCACAATTCATATTATATTTACGAAAATTAGACATAAGTTCATCAGCTTTTAATAAGTTTTCTGTGTTAACAGGATTATCTAAAATATTACTAATTTTATCATTATATTTAAGTAAATTTATTTTAACGATGCGTTTAGTACGCTTAAGTTTATCCATATTTAACAATAACAAAATTAATAATCCGCACCGGAGGACCAAAAAATTTTCGTGGAATATTATTTTACGACCAAAATATATTAATTTACGACAAATACATTTAATAAACGTTTAATTACATTTAGAAAAAATTAAAACGAGGAATAAAAAACGAGCACGACATAAAACGAAAAACAGCGACACATTTTACAACAACTATTTCTTATCTTATCTTTTAAGGTTAACAACGAATTCACTTCAACGTGATGACAATTATCAGTGTTACCACAACTAATTATAGAATAATATTATTCTAAATATAAGATTTAAATATTAAATTTTAAACAGATAAATTAATTGTAACAACGACATTGATATTATTAACTGATATTATCGAATACAAACTAATAATGGTGTAAATTGACTTCAGTAGGTGTAAAAATAAATGTTTAAAATGGACGATTACATAAACGTTGGAAAAATGTTGAATGAAAAATGCTAACAACTCCATACAGGAGAAATCATGAAACAAATAAAACTAGAACATTGTTAAACCTCTAAGAGCGATACATGCTCAATTAGCCAATACATTACCATCCATACAAAACCGAGATAAATCTGTTGGTTTGGTTGAAAAATGTATAGAACCTCTTATGAAGTTCCAAAAATAGACGAAAGAGCCGCGTCAACTATAAAGCCCTCTATCGAAATACCGCAGGAATTTGTACAAAACATTAGGTCCGGCAGCCTCCAAATACATTAAAAAAAACGTGAAGACAGATTCCACTTTTGGTATACGTATCGAGGATGAGATTATCTATATGGGTAATTTACCGATAATTATAGAGAATGATAACAAAACTACTAAGTACCAACTACTGATACGAAGGTTCGCGAGGATTATGGGAGTTATTAACATTGGGAAAATCTAGAACTTACAATGAAAAAGAATTGAAAGTATACGATGAACTTTTGTCAAAAACTAATTCGTATAAACAAAAAAATGACCTGAATAATCCGCGATTGAAAAGTAGTACAAGAAATAAATATAACGTCGTAATTAAGCTGATATTAATTAAACATAATATTCTGAAAAACGTCGAAAAACCTGCTACAGGATTACAAAAAATTTATATAAATAACCCTGTAGAATACGTATACTGGAACAATATCGACGAATTGTTAAACAGATTGTGTATATTAAACGGTGAAATAAAAGCCGTTAATAATAACCGTTTAATAATTAACGAGATTATAAACATTTTACAAGAATATAAAGAAGAGGATAGATTACAAAAAAAAAGTGAAAAAAAATCGTGCAAATGCTACCCGTATAAAAAGGTAATTAACGATATAATAGACAAATTTCCTTTCGAGGCTCATTTATCGGGCAGTTATCAAAACGCCGGTCCTAGGACTAATCTTGATTTGAAATTAGAAAAAAAAAGTCAAACCTAAAAATAAGTTAGACGAAACGGTCATATATTATAGCGTATTCCAGGTCTAATAATTTGGACGACAGACATAAAGCGGGTTTACAACTGGAAAATGAAGTGTAGAAACGTGTACTCGCTAAAGATTCCAATTTAGCCTAAAAAGCTAATGCGTAGCTTGAAATAAACGCTATGAAAGCCAAAAGAGCTATCGGTGCTGGTTACATCAAACATCCGGTTAACATAAGCACAGAACAAGGGAAACTTATTGCGAAAACCAATAAACCCGTGACTTTAAAAATAAATAAAACGAGAAATAAAGATTTCGTAATGAATGAAACGTATTTACCGTTAACCGAATATCAAATTAAAAGGATTAAAAAAGATTTACCTATAAAATTATCGGTTAAACAACTTAAACATATAAAAGTAGGTGGTTTCTTACCGGCTTTGCTCACCGCTGCACCGGCTGTACCTGCTGTAGGGTCGTTAATAACGAACACTATAAGCACGTATAATAATAAGAAAGCAAACGATAAGTTAATAGAAGAACGAATATGTCATAATAAAGCGATGGAAGGTGAAAGACTATACGTCAAAAAACAAACCTAAAGACGGTAAAGGAATATACATAAATAAAAAACCTAAAGAAGGTAACGGACTTTACTAAGGGTATATAAAAAAAAAAAACATCTAGATTAAACCGTTGAGTAATGTAGAATTGACGAAATATGCCCAACATATTCCTCACTTTAGAGGTACTTTTATGAGAGATAAATTATCGAAAAACCCGTTAGACGTAGAGACGGCTATAACTAATTTACATAACAACGATAGTCCGGGAACTCATTGGGTATGTTATAGAAAAATAGGAAATGTTGTAAATTATTACGATTCTTTCGGGGTAACGCCACTGTACGAATTACGAAAGGTATTGGGGTTCTAATTGCGCGGTATTTTACAATTACGAAGTAAATCAAAATATGGATCAAGTTATATGGCGGTCATATATGTTTAAAATACTTATACGATACAAGTAACATTAAGGAATAGTATATATAGATCGAGCGATAAAAGAATTAAACACTTTATCGATATTACGGTAATTACTTTTGCGTAACAATCAATTTTTCGGCCGTTTTTAAAGGACTATTTTAAACGACTTAATTTTATTCGGGCGATTTTAAAAGACTCAATTTGTTTCGGGCGTTTTTAAACGACTATTTACGGTATAAATAACGATTATTGATCGGGAAAATGGTTCCTAATAATAAACAAAGTGATCATATACGATTTTGTTGTAGTAGTAAGTGTTTTGCGATAACGAGCCGGTTGGCATCGGCGCTACAGTACCGGGACCGTATGTATGAAATGGACGGCCGCCCATAGGGAATTTAAGAACCGTGATCTCTATGAAAATTGAAGAATAAAAGTAAAATCATAATAACAAACACAGCAAAATGAAATATAAGAGGACTTAACCATCAAGGCAAACTTGGTATAGTAGAGAATATTACTAAAGAAATAGCGATAGTTGGTGTAGCCGAGACGAACTGGAAACAGAGTGGACATTTTGTATCAACCAGTGGTAACTTGATAGTATTATTATTATTATTATTATTATTATTTATTATAAATTTGACTCTGGAATTAACCAATCTGTCCATGAAAAACATAAAACATAACAAAAAAAAAAATTAACATTATAAAGTAACTTTACATTCTAAAATAAATTGAAATAAAGAATAATATATACAAGCATCATGTGAGGAAAGTAATGAACTTAAGATATACGGAGGCCGATGGCCTAAAGATATAAGCTTAGAAACGCAATTGTTCTGCCGAATAGGAGGAACAGTTGAAAAACAAATGATTCGAATCCAGAATCATATCGGTATCATCCGGGTAAGAGGAGGTGCTGGTTTCGGCCATTCCAATTCTGTGCAAATGAACAGGTAGGCAACAATGATTTATACGAAGCCGAGTTAATGTTGTAATCATGTGACGAGAAATTGGTCCGCTAAACTTTTTGGGAAAATACCACGCTTCTTTGGAAGGAACTGGTTTAACACTTTTATAAAAACTGCTGACTTTATTGATATGGAAAACAGTCCAATCTGATTCCAACTGGGCTTTCACTACAATGTGGAGATCTGTATATGGAATACATGGACACAAAATGCCGATGGAGGCGGCTGATTTTGTGGTTTCATCACAAACAGCATTACCAAGAATGTCAACGTGACCTGGAATCCAACAAAAGTCGATTGTAATATTTCTTAAACTGAAATTATATATTTCTTCTAAAACTGCAAATATAAAATAAGATCCCTTGGTAACATGAAAGTTCGATATAGCATTAAGGCAACTAAGAGAATCTGATAAAATAAGAATATTGCCACTAAAATTAGAAGCGTAAAGCCTTGACGATCGCAAAAGCTTCAGCGGTGAAAATCGAGCACCCCGATGATAATTTAAACTTTCCGGTCACGTTTTTACTTGGAATCATGAAGGCCGATCCTACCAGTCCTTGAAAACCATCTTTAGATCCATCAGTGTACACACATAAAAATTGGGGACACTTGTTTTGAATTATGAAGATATGTTCTAAGTTGGGTTCAAGCAATGAAAATGAATTCAGTAAATGGAGTAGCGATAATAATAAATTCAGCGATATCATCGGGATTACTAGGATATGAAATAATAAGTGATCATATTATATCAGTGAAAATAAAAGGGAAGCCAGTAAATATAAATATTATTCAAATATACGTACCAACAACTCAAGGGTCAGATGATGAAATGGAAGAGTTTTATGATGAGCTACGCACGGCGGTAAAAAAAGTTCCTAACAGAGAAATATTACTAGTAATAGGTGACTTTAACGCAAAAGTAGGAATCACCATCTACTGTTGGAAAATATGGCTTAGGAGATAGGAACAAAAGGAGGAAATGCTAATCGATTTTTGTTCAGAAAACAACCTATTTGTAATGAATTCAAATTTCAACCATCACAAGCGACGACTTTACACATGGATTTCACCAAATGGACAAACCAGAAACCAAATAGATTATGTACTTATGCGAACAAGATGGAGATCTTTGATAAAAGATGTGAAGACATACCCAGGATTAGATTGTGTCAGTGGCCACAAGATTTTAGTAATTGAGGTATGTCTCAGGCTTCAACAAAATAAAAACCAGCCGGCAATTAAAGGCTAAACTAAAGGAAACTCCTCGCATGTACTAAAATAATAATATAACGGCCGATGAATTATGGAGAGAATATCAGTGATTCATGAAACTGTGAAGAAAATCCATAGTGAAGTACAAACAAAAAAAGAAGCCGTCTATCTCCGAGGCAACATTCAAACTAATTCATGAGAGGAATCAAATAAAAAACGGGAAAACTAATAACATAACTGATTCAAATGATTATAAGGATCTTAATAAACTAATAAATAAAGAAATACAAAGTGATGGGAACAATTACATAATAGGAATTTGTGAAGAAGTAGAACAACACTCACAAAAAATGAACCTTATGAACTATATAAGAAAATTAAATGGTTAAGTAATACTTTCAAAACAAGAACGTTGATAATAAAAGATCAAAATGGAACGAAATTAACTGTAAAGTCAGAAATAGCAGAAAGATGGCGGCAGTATTGTCAAAACCTTATGTACGACAATGAAATATCAGTGTTAATGCAGGACTTTGAGCTTGAACCGCCAATTATGAAAGCTGAAATAGAAGTCGCATTAAAGAAACTAAAAGATCGAAAGGCGGTAGGAGTAGACGGTAGATCTGAAGAAAAAAGCAACGGAAAAATCAGGAATAAAGGTATTGCATATGATTTGTCAAAAAATATGGGAAACTGGCAGCTGCCCAGAAGAGTGGACAAAATTAGTATACGTACCACTACACAAAGGGCTCTACAAAAATTTGTGGAAACTACCACACAATATCATTGATTATTCATGCCAGTCAGTAAAATACTACTATATGTATTACAACACCGGCTTAAATACTATCTCCTACCACAAATTTCGAAAGAACAAGCTGAGTTTGTACCAGGTAGAGGCACACGTGAACAGCTATTAAATATAAAAAAGATAATAGAAAAATGCAACCAATATAACATTCCAGGACTGCTTTGTTTTTTAGATAACCAGAAAGCTTTTGACAACATCAAGTGGACGAAAATGTGACAAATATTACTAGAAATGGGAACACCGAAGCATCTAATTTATTTAAATCAATAATTGTATTTAAATAATAAAGGTTTTATTAAACTGGAGAATGAAAAATCGAAAGAGTCTTCAGCAAGAAAGGGAGAGTACAACAAGATTGCTGTATTTCACCGATTCTATTCAACATCTACGGGGGATGGATTGTAAGAAAAAAAAAAAAAAGATAGCAAGGAGGAATATCTATCGGAGAGAAAAAATTACAAATATTAGATTTGCAGACGACACTGTATTACTGGCCAGCACAAAGCAAAAAATGTTTGAATTACTATCAAGAATAGATGTGGTCAGTAAACAGGCAGGCTTAATACTGAATAAATATAAATGTTCAATGCTTATCATTGACAAAGAAAACAGAATACAACAAACACTGACGCTGCTGCACGATATTGAAATTAATGATAAATTAATTTATTTGGGTGCGTGCATATCCGAAAATGGTGGATCAGAAAAAGAAATAAGGAGACGGTTAGCTCATGCAAATTTTGGGATTGGTAAATCCATTCCACAGCTGATGTTCTTATACTATCGACTTTGTTATCACCTAAATAATAATCTACGCGATCGAATAAATGTAACATTCCGTCATTGATTACATTCACTTTTTTGTTGACACCCGTTATTTCAACATCTTTTTCATCTTTTAACGTTATTTTCCAAGTTATTACGATCAAACTTTTAAACGGTTGAGTTACGATCTCTTCGTTGTATATGTTTATAGAAAACTTTGTCCTCCAACTCGTTTATGTTTTCCGTTATAGTACAACTATGTAACAGATTTTATGTTTTATAACTTGAACCCAAAACAGTTTTAAGTACTTCTTTTTTTAAAAACTATACCTCTATTTATACCTTTTTTAAAAAATTGTCTTTACTTATTTCGTCATTTATTCATTACAATTTTTGCTACAAAACATAAATACGGTGTATTTGTATTCTCCGTTATAACTTACTTCATTACCCATATATATAAAATAATGTTTCTCTTCAAACCATATTTCTCTTTTCTTATTTACTTCTTTCATTATTTGTGGTGCATATAGATTCTTACATCATCTAATACACAAACCACAACACTATTTTTACTTTTATAATAATACCACTTTTCTATCATATATAATTTATTCACACTTAATGTATTTATTTTAACAAAAGGTTTATTACAAACACGGTTTATATCCTGGACGCACGAAAATACAGGTTCTCTCATACATTCTTTCTCATTCCGATTAACAGTTTCCATTATTACTTATACGTACAATTACATTTAATTTCTTGTATATTTTTATCTCTAAGGTGCCTCTAAACAAAAAAGAACGTGAGATACACGTGTATACTATGCCACGTCTAAATATTTACTAACTACAAACATTTTTAAAACTTATATTTATACTTTTTCACACACAGTCCTCAAAAACACTAATTTTCAATGTCATCCGACCCATATAACGTGTCTAAAAAGTAACTTTCCATAACAAAAAATACTAAAATCATTTACTTGGAAACTATAACGTTCAAACATAGCACATAATTTCGAATGATGCTCAAGTGACGTCCTGAAGGAAAATTTCGTTTAATAAAATTTAAAAAAAAAAATTAAAAAATTGTAATTTCATAGGCTAAAACTGAGAAAAACAGAAAAAAATATAAATGTAGTGAAAAAAATCCTAGTAGTACGGATGATCATTTTGAGAACACTTTGGCTTACACAGGCCTTCAACCAACACTGCAAGGTCAAAGTGTGCTGCTCATGTGACGCCCTTACAATACATATATATATATATATATATATATATATATATATATATATATATATATATGTATTCATACACTATATATATATATAATGTTAGGTTGTAAGGATTTATTTGTGTTAAAAGAATAAATATTATGATAAAAAGGAGTATATGTTAAAGACGAATGTTATGAAAAAAGGAATGTTACTTGCTATACAGAAATCTGATTCTATAAAATTGTAATTACCAAAACGATCGAACTATATAATAAACGGTGTCTCCACTCGTATAATAAAACATCGGAAAATAATTTTCCTGGTTTATTAATGAAATGCAGAAGAATTTCGATAATTACCTTAAATTAAACGAAAAACACCACTTCACATAAATAAATAATCAACCAGTCACTTCTGTAATGTTACCTGCATGACAACATCCAACAGACTGGTGAACTACTCCAAAATGTTAACCCTACAGGACTGAGATTTCGCAACAATTAATGTTTATCAGCAAATGAAATGATAACCAATCAGAGGAACCACATGATTCGAATAACCTTGACATTCACTCTGGCCACGCCCTTGTGTATTTATGAAATTTCAGTCATGCCAATGAATCGAAAAATCATTACAAAGAATGACTGCGCATTCTATCTTTATATGGTTGAACTATAAGTTTCTATTTTTCCCGAGAGATGTCTCGTTCAGTCCCTTCTCGAATTTATGATATTTCCTTCATTCTGGTGACAAGAAAAATCGTCACGAAGAAAAGAATCATTTTATAATTAAATTTTACTTTCCATTCCTTTTTGATATTCCGGAGGTTGACTGGTCCACAGTGTATATGGAATATAATAATGGACCTAGTAAACTGCCTTGCGATACCAAGGATAATATGTCCAACTCACTCTTGACATTTGATAATTCTGAAATTCCACAAGTAGATTCCGTTCGCTATCCCGGGAATTCTTATGGATAAACGTTTAATGTGGTATGATCATGTGGAAATTATGATAAGATCTTTAATGGTTAGGGGTAGACAGCTATGACCATTTTTAGGAAGAAAATCATTTCTAAACCGTGCTGTAAAGTGGAATGTCCATTTATCTGTTATCGCTCCAGTATGGCGATATGGGTTAGAATTATATCAAACAACGAGTTGAAGTAACCCTCGTAGAATACAACAACAGCAGTCAATAATTCTACATATAATGGAATATTCGCCTTATTATACATCGAACGACACATTGCATGCGGAGTTGAACGTTCATTATGTAAAGGATGTCTATATGGAACAATACCGAAGGTTCTATAAGAAACTTCAGTTGAACCAAAATCCACTGGTACACCGATTGTTTACTATCGATTTTCCAGACAGATCTAGTAGATGATTGAAAAGGAAGAATTGGTGCCGCTATGCACTTCCAATTAATCGAGTGGGCTGAGCTATTAAAAAAAAATTAAAAGATAAATGAACAGTTTTCTTCTTGAAGACCCGAATTAGGCAAATTCGTTGGAATTGTCTGATATTCCACTCCAATCATCTCTGCTCTTTCCCTCATTCTTTATTTTTATGATCGATATTGTTTACGACAAGGAGTTGTCAGTAAAATAAAAATAATAATAAAAAAAAAAAATTCAAAGGTGATGACAGACTGAAATATACGTTCTGACCACATATGAATAAAAATAAATCTTCAAAAAAACGGAAATCATACCAAATACAGTTAAGTAATTATATCTTATTATAATGCGTGAAAATCAACTTTTTCATATTCATTCAACTTTTTCATCGCTTTCGTTTAGCTGTTCGCACCGGAATTTCGCAATAATGACTTTTGAATACATACGTGTATTAGTAAGATCTCATCAAATCTACGTAACGCTGACAAGATGATCCTCGTCAACCGAAAATTAACGGCAAATCACCTAATCGAACACAAAATACGAGTTCCTTACTCGGCGAGTAAATTGGTACTTATTTACCACCAGACCAATTTGAATGAACGAGTAATCTTGTAACGTTTTTAACATGAAAAATTCTCCTCGTATCTGATGGGTTTATTCAAAATAACTAAAAAGTTGACGCTACACCACGAGGCTATATATATATATATATATATATATATATATATATATATGTATCAGCGGCGGCGGCTCGTGGTTAAAAATCGAGCGCTTGCAATTACACCTTCCCCTTCACCAACACAAAAACACAAAAAAATTTTGTTTCACACAACATAACATAGTGTAGTAGCTAGGCATTTCAATGCATGTTTTTAAAGATTTTTTACTTTTTATAATATTTCTATGAAAAATATATATATATTTTTTAATATTATGTAAATCTTCATATGCCGTTTGTAACTACCAGAGTTATTACATCATAAGGAGACGTGTGTCTAGTTTATATGTATGCTAGGAGTCCGCTTTCTCTTACAAAAGCCAGAATGCTAACTATTGATTGAGGGTTGTTTGAAAGTATTTTGTGTATTGGGCCCTGTATTTTGTGTTTTAACCTGTGTGGTGTGAGTGTTTGGCAGTTGTAGATTAAGTGTGTGACTGTTGGTTCTGTTAAATGTCCGCATAAGGAGCAGTTTGTTGGTGGAGAGCTTTTGGTATAAAGGTAATTGTGTGATATTGCTGTATGACCCACTCGTAGACGGTTTAGGGTACCATATTCTTTTCTACTTGTGCCATTTGGAGGCCACCAAGGTTCTATAGTTGATTTTATGCTCCTAAGGAAGGTTGTTTGTGAGGTCCAGTCGGTCGTCCATTTCTGCTTGCTGTTGTTCATGAGTATGGTGCTAATGTTGATAGAGGTGGTGAGTATTCTGGTGCTGGTGAAAGTACCATAGACCGAGCTTCAAGGTCTACTTTATCACTACCGTGCATCCTAATGTGACTTGGGATCCACAGAAAGCGTATTTCCCATCCTTCCTTATGTAGTGTGTTTATATTGTGTTGAATTTCTAATATTAAGGTATTTTTATTATCTTGACGGCATATTAGTTGTAGAGAGGAGAGGGAGTCTGTTATGACCAATGTTTTGCAATGTGGAAGTACAGCTGATCTGATGTACTCAATGCAGTACATAATTCCATACAACTCTGCATCCAGAGAAGTGCAGCCATCGCTTAGTCGGATAGAGTGTAGTATATTATTAATTTGGTAGGAGCAAGCTGCTGGTGAATTCTCGCCGCCTGCTGTGGATTTTGCTCTGTCTGTGTATGCGTGTGTGTAGTCATTGTATTTTTGAAGAGTGCTTAATACTATTTCTTTTATATCTGTAGGGTGTGTAGATTTATTGTACTGTGTGAGAGATAAATCGGTTTTTGTCTCGGAAGGGTCCCAAGGAGGTATCATTATATTGTAATTCAATGTTGATTTTGGGATGGAGCTTATGTGATAAGTTGATAGTATTCTAAGAAGCTTTGGTATAGGGTCATTTGGAAAAAGGGGGTTAGGGGATGTACATCTTTTGGTGTATGCAAATGTTTTATTGTAGCTAAGCAGACGGCTTAAGTAGAGATAAGTGTGGTATTTTCTGTAGTATGTAAGTGGAAAGGATCCTGCTAATGCACACAAACTCTTTGATGGTGATGAGGGATGTACTGCAAGAATGGATCGAAGTCCAGCATGGTGTACTGTATCTAATGTTCTTAATATAGATTTACTGGCTGTTGAATATACCTGACATCCATAGTTGATTCGTGATAAGATTATTTAAAATTCACTTATTTTGTTTAATCTCCATAAAATAATTAGTACTTTTAACTATTTTTTTATATCATCAATTATTGTGCTGTTCTGAATATTTCTGGTGGTTGTGCAACCGTGTAAATTTTATGTATCAGTCGCCACTGATTATATATATATATATATATATATATATATATCATAATCATCATAATTTCTCCTCAACCCTTAGGTTGGTGGGCAACATGACCTGCAGCTAAATAAATAATTTCTTGGCAAGAGCAGTTTCTTTTATCTTCACATAATTCTGTTCTTTTATTATGGCGTCCATAAATCGGGTTCTTGATCTTCCCCTTATTAATTTTCCATTTGCTTTTCCTTCTATTAAGTTTTTTATCCATTTACAATGTCTGATTTAATGACCGATCATACTATTTATTCCCTTTTCAATCGTGTTTATTATCTCTGGTTGTTCTTCTATTCTTTTGAATACCTCATTCTTTGTGATTTTATCTATCCATGATATTCTCAGCATCCTTTGATAGCACCAAACTTCAAAAGCTTGAAGTTTTAATCTTTCTTTTTTTTGTAAAGTCCATATTTCACAGCAATACAGTGCAACGCTCCAGACAAAAGTTTTAACGAACAGCTGAGATATTTCTCGACGTAATAAGCGTTCTTTTTTTAATAAAAGCGTTTTTAGTCTGCGCTATTCTTTTTCTTACTTATTTTTCTATTCACCCGTTGGACGTTATTAAACTTCCAAGATAAGAAAATTAAGAAAATATATACATATATATTCTCTTTTATATATATATATATATTTTTTATTATTGTAACTCACTCGTTTCCGAGTATGAGTGTCTTTTCTAATGATCTCTGTTTCTGTTAAATAATTCAATGTCTGAATCTTATGTGTGATATTAATCCAATTTTATAATTAGATTTATAACTGCAGTGTGCACATTCATATTGTGCGATTTTTGGCGGTGTGAACACCTGCTAATCTTGCTGTGTCATCGATGAATATTCTGCATTCTGTTCTATTCAACGCCCATTCTTGCCAAGTCTTATTTTTCTTTGAATTAATACCGTTCTTTTTGATGGAATTTGATAGCACATCTTTAAATCTTAATTTTGGTCTTCCACAACATCGTTCACCAGTGTGTAATATACCATATAATAATCGCTTCGGTATGCGATTGTTATCCATTCTGATAACATGACCAACCCATCTTAGCCGAGCTTTGGTTAAATATAGTATTGTTTTATTACAATTTGTCATTTTCAAAATTCTTTCATTTGACATCTAACCTTTCCATATTATTCTTAAGATTTGTCTGAGCAATCTCACCTGACAAATTTCAAGTTTTTTAAGTTTCTGATTGGCCATGTCTCACAACTATACAACAAAGTTAGTAATACAACTGCTCTATAAACATTTAGTTTCGTATTAGTATGTAAATTTTTATTCCTAAATACACGTTGTGCCACGCTTGTTGTAGGCGATCATAGTATTGTTTATTCTATATTTGATCTCTTCATCTACTTCATTATTATCGCTAATTATACTTCCAAGGTATTTGAAGCTTTTGACAATTTTTAACTTCGACCCGTTTATATGAAAATTTTCTTCCGTGCCATTCAATATAACTATTTCTGTTTTATTTGTGTTTATACTTAAAAAAATTGTTAAACTTTTATCTTCATATTTACTCCATACAATGATATTGTGCGATATGTCGGACATTATATAATTTGAGAACGGTGATACATTACAAAATTCTGTAAAGTGCAAATTGTTTAGGATGAACTCATTACCTCGTATACAAAAATTCAGAAATTTACATCAAAAATTGAAAAAGATTCACTGAAAGGGTTAATCTGTTTCTTCACAATCTGTTGAGCGTGTGAATTTTTGTTTTATACTATTTACGTAAGCATTTGTATTTTCAATCAATAAAGTCAGTATTCTTTCATCAAAAAATAGTCTCCAACAGTCAGTTTCATTTTTCGCATTTTTTGCAGTGTGACCAACAACACCTGGTAGCTTCACTAGTATATTATGTGCAGCCGTTCGTTAACTTTCCACGGCATTTTTCTCCATTTAATACCATCACTACCTACAACAATATATTTCAATAAAATCACTTCAACATTCAACTAACACACTTTCTAATACAAACGGTGTATAATAAATAAAAACGTTCCTGCGATAAAAAACCAGATAAACATAGGTACTACCACTGCAAAAAAAATCATTTTCGCCCTCAACCTGCTCTATATCTTCCTCATCAATTTCATGATCTGTATCTGAATTATTTGATGTCGTTTCCAAATTATCCTCTTCATCCGAGTTCTCCGACTCCGAGAAGTCTTCATCAGGTAAAGTATTTATATGCAAATTATCATCAAGAATAAGACGACTGATTTCATCGACATGTTCAGTTTTTCACTCATTTTTTTAGAACACAAAAATAATTTGATTTAAAAAAAAAATTAATTGTATAGCCACAAAATAAACCAAAGAACAAATAACGCGTGCAAGCAAAACAAATAAAGCGATGAACTGCGATTTGATGTTTGGAAGTAGTGAGAAAAATAGTGACGCGCATAGTCGCGCTGTTCCCACGGGACCTATATTTACGTAGGTCGGCATGCATTCCTCAAATTCCAACCAACCGTGCAAGTTACCGGTCTGTAAATTTAGAATATGATCAAAAATATATCTACCTTAGATTACATGGACGCACAAACCCATACCACAATTATTTTTCAAAATATCGACAAATTAAAATAGTATAGGTCCACTGGACAAGCGCGCGACTAACGGAGGGTTAAGTTTTAATGTCACGGGTTTATTGGTTTTCGCAATAAGGTTCCCTTGTTCTGTCGGATGTTTGATGTAACCAGCACCGATAGTTCTTTTGGCTTTCATAGCGTTTATTTCAAGCTACGCATTAGCTTTTTAGGCTAAATTGGAATCTTTAGCGAGTACACGTTTCCACGCTTCATTTTCCAGTTGTAAATCCGCTTTATGTCTGTCGTCAAATTTTTAGAATTGGAATACGCTATATCGTGATGGTATTCGCGACGTATATTAGATGTCGCGTGATTTAACGATATTTGAAAACTCATTTTAAATAAAATTAATTAGCCAATCTCTATATGTAATAGCTAGTTTTAACGCACAATGTACACTCGTATCTCTGGCTTGATCCGGTAAATATCCGCGATTTTTATAAAAACAACGTTTACATGGACATCCTAATGGAACCAAGTCGAAAACATCAATTTTATTTCCCAACAACTCTCTTATATAGTTTACTCTCTCCCGTTCCTTTGACGTATACTATGTACGCGTTTGGGACAGTTTCGCGTAATAATTTAACCGCTTCGTGAAATTCCATGTATCCGTCTTCCCAATTCATTCTGTGATATCTTTTGGTCAAAAAATTTATCTACCCTTCTATACCTCGTGTCCGTATAGGAGGTGATTTTACCATTCATCTCCAAGAGATGCAATCGCCAGTTCCTTTATTATAAATGTATTTTTAATACTTTTAAAACCTTGGAAATCGATAACGTACGAAAAGTCCTTAGAAGGACTATTTCTAAATTTATCGTTAGCCATCGTATCGTAAACACACGTGTATACTGTACAAAAGTCTGTGTGGGACTAAATTTTTTGACAACTACACCTACTTATATACTATTCCTTACATACGATTAATCTAAAATTCGTAATACGCGAGTGCTATTATTTATATACTTTTCCTAATGAATTACTCTGCTATTCAGAGGATTGTATACGACTTTATCGTCCATTATTAACACGCAATGAATCGTTACGTTCGATGGTGTGTTATCTCGCCAATTAAATACTACTTTAATATTAATCAGCGATTTTTTTATAACGTTCGGTTGATACGAGCAATCTGTAGCAATAACCGGATACTTTGATACATACGTACTATAGTCGACTATAGGATTCATCTCGTATTCGTGTTTGTCGCAATAAGAAGCTTTAAAGTTTTTAAATATTTGATACTAATTAGCGCATTTATTTTCGCTATATTTCAAATTAAATCTTTCTCTCGGATAGTAAACGTTATTATTCAATAAAATTTGAACGTTTTCTAAATTTAATAAATCGTAAGTCGAAATATTTTTTTCTTTCTGGAAACCTATTAGTACGTACTTGGTTTTCGAATACGATACCGGAATATCTCAAGTAAATTCAGTCGCAGATGAAATCATTGTACCTTGGTATAGCCAACTTCTGTATAGTAGTTCGTAGTACGTATTATTTAAAATTTCTTTTCTAACTCGCGTTTCTTGCTCGATCGATAACTTTATTTGAGGCATTCTCCATGTTATGTCTCTTAATGTAATGGAATACTTGTCTTTATCGGACATTGAAATATTCCATGTCTACGTTTATCGTCGATCTATAAACGTCAATTTTTGAGGAATACGATATAGAAAATTCTTGTAATCTTCGAAAAATCCCATTATCGTCCTCACGGGTATACATAATGAAAAATGTCCCTTTTCATTTAGAATATTCGTCGAAGAATTTGTAATACGCCAATCGGTATTACTATACTTTAGATCATTTTCAAACGATATTAATCCTTTCATCGTGGTAGAAATACCCGGTTTTCTTATACCATCGACCTTGTTATCACCTTAATAATAATATATACGATCGAACAAATGTAACATTCCGTTATTGATTACGTTCACTTTTTTGTTGACACCCGTTATTTCAACATCTATTTCGTCTTTTAATGTTATTTTCCCAGTTATTACGATCAAACTTTTAAATGGTTGAGTTACGATCTCTTCGTTGTATATGTTTATCTCCGTCCCCAATTCGTTTATGTTTCCCGTTATAGACGGTCTATAATCGAAATATTCGAAACTCTATTATATCGCTCATATTATTCTACGAGTATGTAACAAATTCTATGATTTACAACTATAACCTGAAACAGATTTAAGTACTTGATTTTTTAAAAACTATACTTATATTTATACTTAAAAAAAAATTGTATTTACTTATATCGTCATTCATTCGTTACCATTTCTGCTACAAAACATAAATATGCGGGTATTCGTATTCTCCGTTATAACTTACTTCATTACCCCTATATATAAAATAATGTTTGTCCTCGAAGTATATTTCTTTTTTCTGATTTACTTCTTTCACTATTCGTGGTGGCATATAGATTCTTACAATATCAATATACATCGATATAATCTAAATTTGCTTACAATTTTAATAAAATTATTCTATGAAATTTCTACTATTAAGCTAAAACCATCTAACTGGGGTTAATATAATAAACTATATATTTATTCTCTTGATAGATCTTTGCAACATAATTATAAAATATCATAAAAAAGTATACATACCATACACACACACAACACGCACATATATATATATATATATATATATATATATATATATATATATATATATATATATATATGTATATGTATAAATATACATATAATTGTTATATATTTATTCTCTTAAAATAGATCATTGCAACCTAATTATAAAATATCATTAAAAAAAAAGTATATATATATATATATATATATATATATATATATATATATATATATATAATATTTTATATTTAGTTTGTAAGGATCTATCTGCATTAAAAGAATAAAATACGATAAAAAAGAATATATGTTAAAAACAAATGATATGAAATAAGGGTACATACCTGCTATACAGAAATCGACCCACTGAGAACAACTTGACTTTGAGATTGTACAATAGTTTTCATTATCAGGGAGTGAAATGATCGACAGATCTGTGAAGATAAAGGGAGGAACATCTTTGAACTTTGCTGTTGTACACACTGTCATGCATAGTTGCGCCATACTAATTACTTAATTGAAAACACTAAAGACCTTTCTATAAAATTGTAATTACTAAAATGATCGAACTATATAATGAAAGGTTCGATCAAATATCAGAAAAGCTTTATTAGGATATTTTAATGAAACGCACATGAATTTAAAAAATCACGTAAATTAACCAAAAACTGATCACTTCACATAAATCAATAAACAACAAAAAAATTACAGGTCGCATCAGTAACATTACATGCAAGATGATTTCCAACAGACTGCCTGAATCACTTGAAAATGTTAACTACACAAGCCTAGCATTGCGTAACAATTAATGATTCCATATTATCAGGTGATGAAATGAACGACCAATCATAAGAGCCGCATGATTCGATGATCCTTATCATTCACTCTGGCCACACCCTTGTGCATTTATGAAATTTCCATGCTGTCAATGACTCAAACGCATTCTATCTTATTATAGTTGAACTAGAAGTTTCTACTTTTCCCAAGAGATGCATTTGTGATGGCAATGACTCTAAAAGCGATCACAAAGAATGACTGCGCATTCTATTGTTTTATTGTTGAACTAGAAGTTTATAATTTTCTCAAGAGATGCCATGTTCAGTTCCTTTTCGAATTTATGAAATTTCCTTCATTCCTAGTGAAAAGAAAAACCATTATAAAAATGAAAACCGTCACAAAAAAATAATCATTTTTTTAAATAAACTCTACTTCATCATTTTATGCATTTCACTCGAGCCGTCTCCTGCATATTTACAAAATTTCTGTCATGCCCAGCAACATAAAAAACCCTTATGAAGAAAATAAACAATTATTTCTCCTTTCTCGTTCACTTTTACTAGAAAAAAAAATATACATATATCATCATAATCATTAATTGCCGTCTCCATGTAAGATGTAAGCAACTACTTACCCACACATTTTTAAGACCTTGCGCGTGTGCTTGCCCGAAGGCACCAATCCAACTGTGAATGCAAATTATAGTCTGGCGACTTTGCGTAACAGTTAAAAACCAATTTTTCATTATTAATTTCAATGCTCGTGATAAATAATCTGCATTAGCATACCAATTTTTTAAAACTAGTAAATTGGTTCTATAAAATCGTGATTATTAAACTAAAATGATCGATATAATATATGGTTCATTATCGGTTAATATGATAATAATAAATATCTGAGGAACATAATATTTTATAATTAGGTTAAAATGAAAAAATATTTCCTTAATGTCACGCATACTGAAAGTACTAAAAATTATATTACATAAAAATCGACTAACAATGAAAAACAACCGGTCGCTCCTGTAACACTTGTGAGAAGAGTTCGAACAGGCTGAATAACATGTTAGGGAAGAAATCGCAGAGTTGCATCGGAATATCTAATTGAATTGTAGAGAAACATTTGATTAATGAAGTTGGCTGTGAAATAAAAGGCTACAACTGAAATTGTCCAGGATCAATATACATCGATATCATCTAAATTTGCTTACAATTTTAATAAAATTATTCTATGAAATTGCTACTATTAAGCTAAAACCATCTAACTGGGGTTAATATAATAAACTATATATTTATTCCCTTAAGATAGATCCTTGCAACCTAATTATAAAATATCATAAAAAAAATATACATACCATACACACACACAACACGCACATATATATATATGTATAAATATATATATGTTATATATTTATTCTCTTAAAATAGATCCTTGCAACTTAATTATAAAATATCATTAAAAAAAAAGTATATATATATACATAATATATATATATATAATGTTTTATATTTAGTTTGTAAGGATCTATCTGCATTAGAAGAATAAATTACAATAAAAAAGAGTATATATGTTAAAAACAAATGATATGAAAAAAAGGGTACACACCTGCTATACAGAAATCGGCTCAATTAAATTTGATACAATAAAAAAAAACATTCGCCTCTGTTACATTAACTGCGGGAGATCTTTTGAACAGACTGAGAACAACTTTACTTGAGATTGTGCAATAGTTTTAATTATCAGGGAATGAAATGATCGACAGATCTGTAAAGCTAAAGGGAGGAATATCTTTGAACTTTGCTGTTGTGCACACTGTCATGCATAGTTGCGCCATACTAA
The DNA here is from genome assembly GCA_032883995.1 of Coronaproctus castanopsis. Lineage (NCBI taxonomy): Eukaryota > Metazoa > Arthropoda > Insecta > Hemiptera > Monophlebidae > Coronaproctus > Coronaproctus castanopsis. The sequence continues at coordinate 253,384,361 of CM065053.1, forward strand.
TTACTTAATTGAAAACACTAAAGACCTTTCTATAAAATTGTAATTACTAAAATGATCGAACTATATAATGAAAGGTTCGTTATCTACTTGTATAATCAAATATCAGAAAAGCTTTATTAGGATATTTTAATGAAACGCACATGAATTTAAAAAATCACGTAAATTAACCAAAAACCGATCACGTCACATAAATCAATAAATAACAAAAAATCACAGGTCGCATCAGTAACATTACATGCAAGATGATTTCCAACAGACTGATTGAATCACTTGAAAATGTTAACTACACAAGCCTAGGATTGCGTAACAATTAATGATTCCATATTATCAGGATTTACTTGGGATATTCGGGTATCGTATTCGAACACCAAGTACATACTAATAGGTTTCCAGAAAGAAAAAAATATTTTGACCTACGATTTATTAAATTTAGAAAACGTTCAAATTTTATTGAATAATAACGTTTATTATCCGAGAGAAAAAGATTGAATTTGAAATAAAGCGAAAATAAATGTGTTAATCTGTTTTAAATGGTTAAAAAATTTTAAAGCTTCTTATTACGATTTACATGAAAATCCTATGGTCGACTATACGTATGTATCAAAGTATCCGGTTATTGCTATAGATTGTTCGTATAAACTGAACGTTATAAAAGAATCGCTGATTAATATTAAAGTATTATTTAATTGGCAAGATAACGTACCGTCAAACGTGACGATTCATTGCGTGTTAATAATGGACGATAAAGCCGTATACAATCCTCTGAATAACAGAGTAATTTATATATATATATATATATGTATATATATATATATATATATATATATATATATATATATATATATATATATATACGTAATTTATTAAGAGAAGAATATTTAACGACTGGGAAGGCGGACTTTCGATAGGAATAACAGTAATTAATAATCTAAGATACGTGGATGATACTATTATTTTAATCATTAAATATTCTTCTCTTATTAAATTACGTATATATATATTAAATAATAAAGGAGAGGGTGTATAGCCCTGTCTTACTCTGTTTTCCACTTTCAATCCATCGGGTACTATTACTTTCGTTCGAATCGTGGCTGAGCTGCCCTTGTATAATTGTTTAATGGGATGTATTAGATGTTTAGAAGTTCCTATAATTTCCAAGATGTTCCACAGATTCATCCATTTGACAGAATCGAAAGCATTGTAGAAGTCAACAGAAGCACATGTACATCTTTACATCAAATTCTCGTGGTTTTTCAGTCAATTGTCATGCATTAATTATCTGCTCCCTAACACCTATCCCTAGAATAAATTCTCTCTGCTCTTGTGAAATTTCTTTTAATAAATGTGGTTTTAGTCTTTCATTAATTATTGTCAACATAATTTTGCTTGCGTGCGACGTTAAGGCTATTAGTCTGTAATTGCTGCAATCGTTGTCGGTCCTTTTTTATGTATAGGTATGATGATGGAATGGCACCATTCAATTGATCAAACGCCTGTCCTCCATATTTTACCATATAGTGTATATATAATATCTGTGGTCGGTTGCTCCCATTGAATTGATATTTCAAATGTATGAAAAATCGTTGGTATTTCCAGCATCTGAGTTACATATAAACTTTTAACCCTACTTTATATTAATATAAGAGTATATTTTAAGACATGAGGTTATGCCGTGTGTAAACATGGTTTACAGACAAAAAAGATCATAGACGTATCCATGAAAGTTTAAAAGTGTATTCATTAATGCACTTTTTTTTATCAATAGTGCACTTATGCAGCATACAAGAAACACTTAAAACTTATAAAGACCGAGGATTCTTTATCAAATTACCATCGTGACATGTCATATGACTGTTTTCCGACCATAAAAATCATTTAAATATAAGTCAAAATATTTTCACCAATTGTATATTATTCATGGCTGTAAAATCATTTATATATGTACGCTCCCTTGTGGACGTTCCTGTCCTAAATTGAATTGTCGATGAATATAGATTTAAACATTTGAATGCGGGGACTTATTATGTTCAATTCTGAATTCACAAATATGATTCGATTTTTGCGATAATGTTGTATGTCGTTCGTCCATGTTATAAATAGGGTAGTGTATAGCAGACGGCAGGTTGTATACATTTATAATATATCGTATTACGCTTATACATTTGTTTTGTTTTACACAAGCGATTGATTATTATTAATAATAATATTGTATTGTATTGCGCTTATACTACTTATTTCGTTTAACACAGACATTCGTTCAATCGGACCAATACCGGCTGAGTAATAAGGTGGGAAGTTTAGAAATCGACAACTTTGACGGGGTGTTGCACAGGTTGTATGAACTTTTAAACGGTCCGGTCTTCTAATATACGTGTAACTATATAAAACCTATCGTATGAAGTAAGGGAAACAATTCCTAAACCCGACATAAGGTTTTAATCGTAATATGACTTTAGCAAAATCGGTTTTCCCGCTACAGTTTGGTTAGGCTTAGAGATACGAAAAAAATTATTATTACCTGATTCGATCTTCATAGGAAAAACTATTAAATAAAGTCGTAGTCGGAATTTAATGTTGGGAACTTTTGGGCGAGACCTTCTTGAATTTCCAGTTTCAAAAATGTTTTATAAAACCGATATACGAGATATTAAAATGACGAGTTTGAAATAGAAAACCGTTTTTCACTACGATCGATAGGCCTCGAGCTACGAATTTTTAAAGATTGCCGACGTGCTACCCTTGGCAGGGCATAGAGTGCGACGTATTCATTTTTAAATAATTCGGACTCTTGAAATAGTCATTTCTATATAAGATCTATCATATAAAATGAAAAAACCGCAAAAAAATTTCAAACTGAACCCGAGAATTTCAAAAAGGACAACCCGATTTTTTTCAAAAGTCGCTTTTTTCGCAATAATTCGCGCACGTTTCAAGATTTGGAAAACCTATTTAAACAAAAGTTACGCGGCATTGAAATACGGGTCTAACTGTATATATTTATAATAGCTACTGATCAGTGCATATTGAATATATATACATATATATAAATATATATATATATATATATATATATATATATATATATATATATATATATATATAGTGATATATAAATAGCATTGCAGAAACGGCTGACCAAAAATCGTTCACAGAATTTTTAAAAATCGAAAACGGAATTTTAAGTTCGCGATTCCTGGCTACCAGTTAATCTAGATAAATGTACGTTATTGCATTAATAATAGACCTCGACGTCTAGCCTGAACTCCCTATCTATCTTACGACGCTTAAAAACTGCCCAAAACCGGTAAAACCTTTAACCCCCTTTTTTTTTATGGGTATTTTGTTTAAAAATACCATTGTAACGTTATAGCACGCGTACTTCAATACTGCTTAACTTTTGTAAAAACACTTTTTTGCGATTTCGAATCGATCGCGAATTATCGTGAAAAAAGTCGAATTTGAAAAAAATCGTAAGTGGGTCATTGACATTTTTGGTTTCGGTTTGAAATTTTGTTCGCGGTTTTTTCGCTTTATACGATAGATCTTATAGAGAAATGACGATTTCAAGAGTAGAATTGTTTTAAAATAATAACGTCGCGCGCTATGCCCTGCCAAAGGTGGCAAGTCGGCAATTTTTAAAAATTCGTAGCTCGAGACTTATCGATCGTAATGAAAAACTGTTTTCCATTTCTAACTCGTCATTTTAATATCTCGTAAATCGGTTTTGTAGAAATGTTTCAAAAATCAAAATTCAAAAAGTCGCCCCTTCAAAACCCACCAAAACTTTGTTTTCGAATTACGTCGACGACTTTATTTAATAGGTTTTTCTATGCATATCTAATTAGGAAATAACAATTTTTATATAGATACTTAGTATCTATAATTAAAATTTTCCGCTATAAGATAAGGTGGAAAAAAGTCGAATACCTTTAGACGGTCGGACGAATAATTAGACGGCTACTAAAAAAATTTTAAAAAGGGATGATTTGTAAAAATTTCTACTCCTTCAAAACTCGACTTTTCGCAAGACCTGGATGCTAGATAGAGGGATGATATTTATGACGAAAAATGTTCGTTAAGACATTTAGAAAATTCTCTCGGGACAATTTTTCGTTTTAGGCCTCGGGTTTTATTTTTTATAACGTCCTAAGTAAAAAAGTGCGATTTAAGGCCGATTTTCAATACTTAAATACTGGGAGGGGGGTGTTAAATACAGGGGTAAGTATACGCGTTAAAATTCCCGTATAGTCAAACGCGTGAATCTCCGACAAATGTCATAACACTTTACGCGGAAAATTGCACCGGTTTCATCCACAATTTGTGATACAAGGGATGATGGATTTTAAGGGTAGTCTTAGTCTAGATTTTTTGCGACAATACGGACAAACATTTTTTATTAAGAAGTTTCTTGGATCCGATGTATATTCTTAATGTTATTAAGCTCGTTAGAGAAAAGGGCAAATTGTTGATAGCATATATAAAAAAAAAAAATTAATAATTAAGAATATTTTAAGGGAAATATACAAAATTGTCAAAATTTTATTTTCAAATTATAATGACGCAACAAAAAAAACGCGTCTATATTTTATTTATTTTTTTAATTCGATAAAATTTTAATAATAAATTAATATTTTATTACAGATTTAGCATCTGGGATAGACGGAATCTATCCTGAATTTATCAAGGACCTAAAGCAATTAAATTTTTAACAGAATTCTTTAATCATACTTGTTCTACTGGAAAGTTGCCAAAACAATTTAAAAAATCGAAAGTTGTTGCGATAATCAAGCCTGGTAAAAATGGTGAGGATGCGTCACACTACAGGCCAATATCGCTATTATGTGTACCATATAAGTTGCTGGAATACATAATACACAGTAGAATAGTTACAATTGTTGACGAAATATTGCCAATAGAACAAGCTGGTTTCAGAAAAAACCTACGTTGCGCCCAACAAGTAATGGCGAGAACAAACTATATTGAAACCGGATATGACAAAAAATTGAAAACTGGTGCACTTTTTATTGATCTTACGTCTGCTTATGATGCAGTATGGAGAGAAGGTTTACTTTTGAAAGGGACAAAAGTAATTCCGTGCAAAAAGTTTATAAACCTGTTGAATGAAATGTTAACAAATCGAATCTTTAAGGTCACAATAGGGGACAAGAGCAGTCGACCAAGAAGAACCAACAATGGACTTCCGCAGGGCTCCACCCTAGCCCCCTGCTGTTCAATTTATACGTCAGTGATATACCTGTAACGGAATCTAGGAAATTTCAATATGCCGATGATATCGCACTTGCATATCAAAGCAAGTCTGTGTTTCAATGCAGTGAGGTGTTAACTAAAGACTTGGAACTTTTGAATAATGGTTATTTCCAGTCTTGGAGACTACGTATAAATCTGCATGAAACAGAATCATCATTATTTCATTTAACAACGCACATGGCAAAATCGGAGCTAAATGTCACATGTGGGAGTAACAAGATAAACTTTAACGCCAATCCTAGATGCCTTGGTGTTACGCTGGATAGATTATTAACATACAGACTGCATATTGAAAAGTTGGTACAGAAGATAAAAACTGCAGTGGGTTTGGTAAGAAAACTTTCCGGCACGGGATGGGGAGCAACAGCAAAGGTATTAAGAATAACAACTCTAGCGCTTACTTACTCAGTGGCGGAGTATTGCGCACCTGTTTGGTTGAACAGTGCACATACAGAAAAAATAGACGTTCAGCTGGAAGCCACGATGCGAATAATTAGCGGTACATTAAAGTCGACAAACAAAGATTGGCTTCCCGTTCTTGCGCATATCGCTCCTCCAAAAATAAGGCGGGAAGATGCGTTTAGCAAACTTTGGGAAAATTTCTCAGTCTCACATAACTGTCTAATGCATAAAGATAAAGAATACACACCAGTAAGAGCATTAAAATCAAGATGGCCACCCTGGAGAACAGCAGAACATATAAAGAGTATACCACCAAACTGGAAAGTAAGATAGAAAAATGAGTGGATAAACTGCAAAGCTACTAATGCGGACTCGACCCTACTATGGAACCCCCGGGAATGGACCTACCAAGAGAGGTATGGTGCAGAGTAAACAGATTTCGCACGGGACAGGGTAGGTGTGCTTACATTTTAAACAGTGGAAAATGATCCCGAGTCCCAGGTGCGAATGTGGAGAGATCCAAACCTTGGACCATTTATATAATTGTAAGATTTTCTCAAATCATGATATGATTAATAGACACGATATGCATTACATCACGAATAACGTTGGGATTAAAATTAAACATATAAAATAATAATTTACTCTACTCGGCTCCATAAGATCGAACGAACGAACGAATTACAGATTTTATTCGTTTGTTGTAAACTGATTAAAATTAAATAAATTAGCTTAAAATATTTTATTATAAATTGGCGATAACGACTGGAACAGTGCTATACATATATTCATATGTATAAATTGATATTTTATCTTTTTTATATATATATATTATATATATGTATATGTATATACACACATATATATATATATTTATACATATGTGCCCCAGATAGTGTCCCAAAAATTCTTTTTTAGTCAGAAACCCAATTGTAAATACATATATTTTTTTTCAAATAAGGGGGTACAAATAACAGTTTATTCATAGCCAATACATTTAAGTTTATGGAAAACATGTGTTATTAAAAATAATTTGTATTGTCCGAATTACATAAAAATACCAGTACAATTTTAAACGACACATTTTATTATATAATTATTTATATTTTTGGGAATATGCACTGTAATATGGGTGTGTGTGTGTAAGTGCATGTATAATATACGTATATGTATCTAAACACCCATATTACATGTATATATACATGTAATATGGGTGAATGTGCATGTACATATACGTATATATATATATATGTGTGTGTGTGTGTAATATATATATATATATATATATAAATAATTATTTCCTCTATCTTGTTTTCATTTTTAAGAATTATTTTCCTTATAGATGTTTATTATTACTGGAAGACGTTTATAATAATTATCGCAAAATGTTTATTATGATTATCTTAAGATGTTTATTATGATTATCTGAAAAATGACGGTATTAGGAATGCTGACTCGTGGGAATTATTCCTTCGGCCGCGCCTGGCCCCATTTTCGTCGTCAACGGAAAAATTTTATTGATTACGCGAAAAATAAATTAAGCATTTTCTCTTCTAAAATAACTTTCGATAGCTTAAATCAATTTCGCCACCTACTTAAGTGGACTCGGCTTTTCTTAAGAAAATTTCTCCTTCCATCTACTCCTATCTTCACCTATTTGGGACGGTTAATTTATGCACAATTTCCTCGAAATTTTATTTTCTATTTGTTTTACCAATCGTTTACATCGTGTGTTGCCGGGGGGGGGGGGGAAGACGGGAGCATTCGATCCGCGATTTTTAAGAAGTTTTCATATATTGCGTCATCTACCAAAACATTAAGTCTCGAACCGATTACCTTTTAACGTTAGTTTTATTTTATTTATCGCTTTTTTTTATATTACTCTGCAGAAAAGTAAACTTAAACAAAGTATTTACAAATACGTACTACGTACTAACACACTAACACGTGTGCACATATATATATATATATATATATATATATTATTATTAGTGAACTAAATACAAACAAAACGTATAGAATACATGACACATAACCCATAATCATCGACATATAATCGTTATCTAACCTGTCGTAGCTTACCGATATCTTTATCTTTAAATACACTAAACCGAAGAAGATAATGTGCACCTACACATTATACACACCTAACATATTACAACAACCTCGTTCGGCGCATAGCGGACTGAAACGATTTTTTTAATTTTCAATTTTTTCTTGCGGCTTGCTCCGTTCTACCTGTACCATTATTATCATTATTATTGTTATTCGAAACGGTTTCTTTTAATTTTTTTATAAATCAATTTTCGTAGGTGCGATTTAATTTTCGTCTAAATCACTTCGAATATATTCGTCTGTTGCCTTAGATATAATATTTTCTATTCGATTTGTTTACATTAACGTTATATTATTATTTATTTATTTATTTTAACGCGATTAATTTAACGAACGCGATAAATATGGATACAGCCACGGTAATAGTACCACCAACGGTCGCTGAAGATATTATGTATCATCACGAATACAACGATATATCGCAACAGCAACATTATCAACCTCCGAATCAGATTGAATCGTCCGATCAGCACCACCACCAACAACAGCATCATCACACTATGCTGCAGCAGCAACAAGATGAATCGCAAATATCCACCACTACTACTACGGCAACTGTCGCTGCTTCAAACGGAATAGCCGCTTCTTATAATTACGACAACTCCGGTTGTTGGCATTTTATGCCGCTTGACTATCCGTATAATCCGGAAGACGATTTTCGGTACGTATATGTCGATTGCGACTTTTTTTTATATACATGTATAAATTTATAAATTTTTAGAGCAGTTTTGTCCCCGAGACAAATAGAGTTTTGGAATTTTCCTTTTATTACATTTAAATACCCCACTTCTGACGCGAGAAGAATTGACGATAATGATGCGAGAAATTCATTTCTTAAATCTTAAAACGGATTTTAGCCGAAATTAAATAATACGAAAATTTGAACATTAGAAAAAAATCAGTTTTTTGGTTTAATGCGCGCGCATACACACACACACATATATGTATATCATCATTTATTTGTATGGAGTACTATCCGTTATTGATATGTCCTGAGGTGACTAACCGATTCTCGCAGCACATTCCTTGCTGCATACTCTACATTTGAATGTGCTAGTGTTGCTGGATACTGAGCAGGCGATTACGTTTTTTCTAATCCGCCACGGTTTGAGTTTTTTAATCCGCACATTGTAGGCCATTTGTAGCTACACATTTCCGTCCTTTCCTATCTATTGCTACTTTCACCTTTTTCTTAGGATCTATATCGCAATCTTTAAATATTTTCCCCAAGAGTCTTTGTACCGCCATCGCGGACGTCCAATACGACGCTTTCTATCCAACAGTTGACCATAGAAAACCTTTTTTGGGAATCCTGTTTTCACTAATTCTTATAACATGTCCGGACCGTAGTAAACAATTCTTGTAAAGCAACAGTTGAATAGATTGGCAATTTGACCGCTGTAAAATGTTACGGTTTGACACACACGATCTTGTCATCGGACACGCAGTATTCTGCGCAATAAACGCTGGTGGAATACTTCAAGTGAGCGTATGTTTTTTTTTTATGGAGCCCACGTTTCTGATCCGTAGAGTAACGTTGGTAATATTATAGCTTTGTGAGGTTGTCAAGATAATGTGTTATTGAAGACTCTTCTATTTACGGCGGCTGAAGCAGCTTGTATTCTGCCGTTTATCTCGTTATCTAGACTGATATTGTTACTTAATAAGCTTCCAAGATATTTAAAGCTATCCACTTGTTCAATTGCAATGTTAATTTAAGCACATGCTCGTTTTCTCCTTTATTTGAAGGTAATAGTTGCACTAGTAGTTTAGTTTTCTTCTCGTTTATGGTTAAACCAAGACCACCTCTAATGACTGCAATGTATTCTGCAATTCTTGCAAGTTGTGGACTACCAAAGCGCAATCATCCGCGTACTGGAAATCTACAATTCCCGTTTGCGAGCATTTGGAAGTAGCACACAACCGCTGTAAGTTGAAGAAACCACCAACGAATCTACTGTTAATTATTATGCTCGTGGAGCCTAGTTTCTTGAGTGCAATTGTATGTATAAATGTCATATACACTGCGAAATCGAAGCTGACACACAACCTTGTTTGACTCCTGTGTTTATTCGGAATGGCTCTGATTCGCGATTTTGTATAAATACAGTGTCTGTGTTATTTTCATGTAGTAAGGAAAGTATTCGAACAAATTTTGACGGGCAGCCTAGTTTCTCCATGTATTTCACTAACAATTTCCAATGAACTGTATAACGCTTTGCTAATGTCAATGAACGCGATGTACAGATCCTTATTTTTCTCGTAACACTTTTCTCGCAGCTGTCTTAACGAGAATAATGAATCGATTGTGTCACGGCCCGAGCGAAACCCATTTTGAGCTTCAGAAAGAAAGCGCTCTAAAATGTAATGTGATTGAGTATTACTCTTGCAAATAGTTTTTGCCTATTCATGAAAGTAGCGCGATTCCTCTGTAATTGTTGCAGTCACTTTTATCGCTTTTGCTCTTATATATTGGTATATCATACATATTTTATATATATATATATATATATATATATATATATATATATATATATATATAATGTGTATGTATCTGTACTCGGCTATCTCGATTTCTTTTTAAACAGCCCTTAATAGGCTACTACTAAGATACAATCTTAGCCATTTGGCTAAATAATTATCATCATCAACCTACATGTTTACTTAGTAGCTAACAAAAATGAGTGTGGAGTACGCATCCCATCGATTACGCATATACATAAATTTACTTATTTACAAACTAAATCTATGTGGTGACGACGAACGTGTCGTGTATTAAGTAGTTGTCTTGCTTCAACATTGGCTATGCAGATGCTGTTTGTGCAATTTGGCGATTTGATGACATCATTGATGAACATTGTATTGAGATCAGAATGAATTCCATCATTACGTAACGATAATCATCAACTATCGCGCGTAAGATGATATTTTTATCACGATTCGTCTTGGCAATACAGCCACACGGAGTAAGGTCATATATTGCAATTTATTTGTAGCTTCAGATTCGTCATCACTTATAGCTAAGTTGAACTATCATATGCAAATAATCTGGCTGTTGTTGTATTGTTATCAATAGGCAAATAATCTCTTGTATATAACAAGTATAGGAGAGGCCTGAGGACGCTGGCCTGTGGCACACCCGCTTGTATACAGTGGAATGACGATCTTAACTCTTTATGCGCAACCTGGTACTGTCGATTTGATAAATAAGATTTCAGTATGCGACAAAAATTTCCTAGTAGTAGAATACTCAACTTGTGGACCGCTTGATCTCATACTTTACTCGAAAATTACTCTAACAATTTGTACGAAATTTTGCACGTACCTGCAATTTATGAAGCGATGAAAATTACCTGTATAGAAATTACAACGAATTTTGAATTTGTTCACACGATCCAAAACGAGATTTCCAAAATTTTATAGAAGATGTACTCTCACATATTCTGTAAAATTTTGGAACTTTCGTTATTTTTCCCCGTTGTCTTTATCTCATCTAAATGTACATTAAAAAAGTTTCGGTTCGATCGTATTATAAATCGTTCCAATGTTATATGTTTAGAAATTTGACTTTATACGTTGGTTAAATATAATTAAAATTTTAATCGGGTACCGTTCGGATTTAAGATATTCTTCCGGAAATATTTTTTATTCTACGAAAGAATTATTTTAAGGAAAAAATCCGATCGGAAATTTCCCAATTTAATTTCCAAAATAAGGTTGATATTTGCCAAAAGTGAAATAACTTTCGATTATAACTCCTTTATCATTCGAAATTCTACAATAGTAAAATAAAAAGTTATGTATTTCACGGTTTTTAATAATATGCGATTCGTATCTAGATATATTTTCCGGGGAAAAATAACGATTTTACAAAAAATTACCTGTAATTATTATTATCGGAATTACGGAACGAAACGATATTGTTACGAATATTTTCGATAATATTTTTTCGATCCTAAGCACTCATCGTAAATAGTGTCGGTGGTGGTAGTGTCTATCTTCTTTTTTTTACTTGGGCGCTGCAAAGTAACAGTCAAACTAGGTATCAGCACTCGGTTAGAAATTTAAAATGGAAGAGATACTCAAACATCATCGAAGTAAATTAATGAAGTAATGGAAAAAGGAGGTCGGCTATTGATATCCAGAAATTTAGGAGAGTTGATCGTTTTAAGCGGCAGTTAATGAAAATGGGAGATAATATGCATGTCGGAGGAATGTTAGCGCTAAGGGCAATTACAAATGCCAATCTCGAGCAAGTGTATTATGTCCAGAGTGTAAACGTGACAATAAATTTACGATATATGTAGAAAGCAATAACGATAGGTAACGTGATAATAACGCGGGGGTGGAGTTAATTCCATATTGTCGGCCTATTCTCTTGGTAAAATAAACAAAAAAAAAAACCAGTCAAAATTATTAAAATTTATTTTTATGAAAAATCATGACGGTTTTCGCCATTATCGAGTGAATATTTAAAAATATACAAATATAAAATGAAACAATATTAATTTAAGGTTACAATTAATCAGAAATATAATGAAAAACAGTATTGATAAAACAAAGGTTCAAATTGACGATAGGTGCCTCTAATCTAAGTTGTGGTACACGGCACCTTAAAAAAAAAAAAAATTGACGATAAGCGCACGAGATCAATTAACGCTTTTGCAGAAATGTCTCTTAATCTGTAGGGAATAAGTTAGATCACTTTGAAAACGGAGGGTTTGTTAGTGCGTCATTCGTCGATTTAATCCTCAAAACGAGATTGCCTGGCAGTGTTAAATTCACCGAATTTGAGGATTTAGATGATTACAGCCTTTACCAAAAAAAAAATGTTTGATATTTGTCCGGTAAATCTGTGCGACTGTATTTGCAGATCATGATGTAACGTATCATTGCTGATATAGTAAAAAGCATCGTAGAACTTTTGACTGAAATTGTTGGATACGTTTAATATCGCTACTTGCTGCCGATCCCTATATAATTCAAATATTTCCATTTCGCTGCTAGAACTACATTATAGACCGGAAGATTATTTGTTAAACATATTTTAACTTTTCTTTCTAGAGAATGCGGTATGATAACCGGAATGAAATATCTAAATTTTTTCTAAGCTGCAGTAAATGCGGTATCCGAGTAAGCTTTTTATTCAGAATAAGGTCACAAGATACTTTACAATATCAGTATGAATAATTGGCCGTTGTTCATAGTATACTGGAGAACACGAGCCTCTCCTTAACGTTTAACGATTTATCAGTGTTGATTTCAATTCTTCATTTTCTGCACTACTTTCTCATTGCTTGTAAATGAAGTAAAATAGATAGAGATGGAACTTAATTAGTGACCATAATCATAGTGTCATGGGTAAAAGTAAATATTGATGCAAACGACGTTGTAGGGATATCTGCTGTGCGCATCATGTACAAGGCTTCGAAAATACTTCTTCTGTTTGTACTGGATACCAATCGGAGTATTTAGTGTTATTTCGTACGCGAAATTTCCTTTTATCCAAATAGAATCAGATCAACAAATAACAGTACGCTGTTAGAAATTTCTCGACTTTATATAACGTGCCCTGATGCCATGCCTTATCGAATACTTGAGATACGTCTCAGAAGACAACGCAGAACAATATCGCCCTGTTTGAAAACAGGAGGAAATAGCATCAACAACCAGGTAACATTGCCAGGGATTAGATCTGTTTTCTCCAAAATTGCGGTAATTATTCGCAATACTTTTTTGACAATGTACACAGAAGATTATTCTTCGGCTGTATGGTGTCACTGCAGAAGTGGGCTTAATCGGTTTAGAAACTATGATTATTATAAATTTCTTCCACATATATATGGGAATTAAGAAAAAAAAAACGCACATTGGCATTAAACAAGTATGTAATCTGCAAAATTGTGTTCCGTGGAATTTGTTTTGATATTTCTCTAGCGATCAAATCATTTTCTGAAGCTTTGCGAATAGGTATTCGTTTTAACTCATATCTTACTTCTGGTGTAGAGGAAGAGTGCGTGGGAAAGGAAAGCTGTAAAAGGAGTATTTAAATAAAATATGAGGCTTTGGGTCTTCTGCAGCCAACAGCAGAAATCCTAGTTCTACTCATGGAAAAAGAAAATAACTATTGAAGGCAATCTACACAACAATCATAGTTCTTTTGTATCTGAATAAAACGAACATACTGACTAACAGAATTAATTTTTTCATTACAAAAGAAATTTTTGACTAATTTTATGTTTGCTGGAAACCTTATAGATTTATCATCAGATAAAAAACCAGTATTACTAACAATAAATACCACTGCCATATATATATATATATATATATATATATATATATATATATATATATATATATATATATATATATATATATATATATATATATATATAAAGGAAAACTATAACAAACAAGCATACAGATTGGAGTTGATTTTGTGAGGTACTAGATCAAAGAATTGAGCTAAATATACGACTTAAAACTACGAACTTCAAGTGCAAACATCTAACTTCATAGAAGCTTAGGTTGCTACTCGACAATAAATGAATGATAAATATCAAGAAATTCCGTATCCATTTGAAATCCGTAATAAGATAGCTGTGCGAAGGAAAGCTCGCAAACAATGGCACAACACACAATCACCACATGATGACAAAAATAAATTTAATAATATTAATAATCAATTTCGTTTTAAGGAGGTTAGAATGAAGACATTTAAAGATTTCTTATAAGAATTTAGTCTTTACGCTGATAAAGATTATTTACTATGGAAAGCTACTCGTTGCACTAAGCGACCAGTAACCAGAGTTCCACCGTTAATGGAATTTATAACTGGACATCTGATGAAGAATAAGCTGAACTTTTTGTATATCATCTTTCTCAGGGTATTCACACCAAATGATATTTAGTTAGATATAAATTCGGTAACAATTAAATAATCAAGTGATAAAATCTTCTAGAGAAATTGATAAAAATATCAACCCAAAGAAACCTCCCCGTGTAGATGAGATTTTATCAGTTGTGCAAAGAATTTCAACGTAAAAGTGTTATTCTTTTATCATATTTATTTAATGCATGTTTAAGACTTGAGCACGCACCTACTATTTTTAAGGTAGCACGAGTCATCATGCTTAAGAAACGAGAGAAGTCTTCAGACGTAATTAACTCAAACAGGTCAATATTAATGTTACCAGCAGTTGCTGAACTATTTGAGAAATTGTTACTCAAACGTTTACAACCACTAATTGAAGAGCACCTTCCGTCCCGTCAGTTCGGATGTTAAAAAACAGTCCACAATCGACCGAGTACATTGAGTTGTAGCCGTAACAAATAAGGCTCTAGAAGAAAAGGAGTATTTTTCTGTCATCTTCTCAATGGCACAAGCATTCGATAAGGTCTAGTACGAAGTCTGATTTTCAAAGCTGAGCCATCTGCCGCCAGGTAACCCATGTAATTTGGTTAGATCTTACCTAACAGATCGGTAGTTTAATTCAGAGTTAGTCATGAGAATGCTAAATAAACTTTTTACACTATAAAGTCTGGAGTTTCCCGAGTAATTTGAACCTCTTTGTATCTCTTGCATATGCTAGAGTTGTCTATGGATGATGACAGTACTACCACTGCAACATTTGCTGATGATACCGCTTTAATAGCTGTTGATCATAATCAGTGAGATGATATAAACGAGCTTTAGCAAAAGGTTGATTCGGTATATATATGGACTAGAGTGTGGAAGATTATGCTGAATGAGCAGAAATCTTTTCATTCTGCGTACTGCTATTAATACCATGGTAATCAAGCTATTCCATAAGCTAATTCTGCAAGGTATTTATTATATCTGACTTTATATACTAGCCTTTATATTATACGGAGTAAGAATCATGTTTTCGGTATCCGTGATATATTTTGTAGCAGTGTAACTATTATGTTTTTAAAAATTGATAAATACACCTTTATTTATTTATTTATCTCGGTATGCATCTAGATAAACGTATGTCGTGGATGCGAAAATGAAGGTTCAACAAATTAATACCAAAGTACGACAACTGTACTAGTTAATAAGTAGGCAAGCCGTATTGTATACGTCCTGCAAACTATTGTTGTACAAACAAATCATTAAACTGATTTGGACGTATGGTATTGTTTTATATATTGCGCGTTCCAATTGAGAAATGATGCAGCAGCTTCAAACTGTGATATTACGTGGGATGGTAGATGCTAGGTATCAATTGATAAGTTATACAAGGCCAACTAGAAGGACGTAGACGAAAAGGACGCAGAAGAAAGTCGCGGATGAAAAATTTGGAAAGTTGGATGGGCTGGTCAACCAATGAACTAACATTCTGCCAGAAACAGGACCAGTTTTGCGCTCATTGCAGCCAAGATAATACTATGAAGAAGAAGAAGGTATCGATATTCACATAATGATAATATTCATTTGAATATCCATCTGGCTAATGTTAACGAGGTGTGCTCAAAAACATGAGGAGCATTTACAAAATCACATGCATGTGGAAGCAATTCAGTGCTAGATTTCGGATATGTCAGCAGACGTCTTAAACGTAGACATCCATTAGATTTAGTTACCTAAATATATTTATCGGATTAAGACATTGGACTTATATCCCAAATAAAAATTAATTTTTAAGCACTTTAGTTTGAAATTAGTACTTCTTTAATTTAAAGTTAAGATCGTAGCTTTATTATACGATTAAAAAAAAAAATGTTGTGCACATGTTGACCTTGTTACCGTCTCTTCCGATCTATGTTCTAGATTAATTTTCAAGGGAGCGGCAACTAAGTACTCTTTAAGGATACCTGTGTTTACATTTTCCAAACATACCTGAAATGGATCGTCTTTATACAATCTCATTTCTGTCTTTATTTAGTTTCTAATACGACCATATTCCGCGCGAAATTAAGAATATGCGTAACGCTGCCGCCACATAGTTTACGCGCTCTACGTGTGACAGTTATAGGGGTTCTCTAATAATATTTAAAATAAATAAGATTCTAATATACTGCTCTGTGTTACACCCGAGCGATAAGTTCTGACAGAGGACTTATGCGTGAGATGAGTAACAGAGATTTTTACCACTTAAATTCAATTTTATTAACTCTATAAAGGAAATTTAAAATTAAAGAGTTTATAAATTACCGTCATTATGCCAAGCCAAATCGAACTACTTTTTAAACATCAAGTTGTATACGTATTCAAATCAAATCCAATCAAATATATTTGTTACTAAACATGAAATGAAACAAAATTCTTATTTAATTACCGCTAATGCGCATAGATTGCGCGAACAGCGTCTATATTAATAGCGACCTTGCACGTGCTCGCGAAAAACTTGACCGAAAAAAAATAAAATCTTCCCACCATATTGATATGGATACCCTTTCATAAATAGTTACAAATGTAAAATTAATAAATAAATATCCATATATGCATATACATCCGGGCATGTATACACGTGCCTACTGCTATATTATACTTAAATACTTATCAACATTTAATCGCACATATACGTATAGATCCATTCCCACTCGCATGCCCGCACATATTCATACATAACACTCATTCGGGTTTGTGCGTATAAGCACCCACGTTGAAATAAATACATATATACATGTATACATACGCTCGCTAAACATATATACATATATACAGGTACCTGTAAACGCAGGGTGCATTAAATAATTTCATTCTATGTTTACATTCATTTCCTAACACGTGCACACATATATTCAAACTCGTGTCTACACAATTACCTGTTTAGAATGTATTTCGACAAGTACTTCCGTCACTGCCTACGATTTATTAGATCATGTTTTACTACATTCGGTAACTTGTTATACAATAAGGCTCCTGCATATACCGTCTGCATGCTCGTATCGTGTTTCTTAAACAACGATACAAACGCTTCTTCATTTGCAAATCTCGATTTTTCCCCTAAGATTCTTATATTAAAACGTTCCCGATTTAGAGAGAAGAAATTTAGAAGGTGAATTTCGTATTATCGTTGAAGAGTAAGTAAGGCATTGCGCATTTTCTCGTTGATATGAATTAATTCGAATACCGCATTTTGTAGAACTGACAATGGCGCAATGTGACACTTAGCCCCTCCCCAGTGTATTATACCGTATGACACATAAAAGGCTGAGTACAATCGGCGAAGGTGAGTCGATACTGCGTTAAATAGTAAAATAAGTAATTCAACTTTCTTAGTCTTTTAACGACGTACTTATGCGCATACCAGTTTAATTTTGCTACCTAATTGAATGCCAAGATACTTAGTCTGATCAACTCTGTTCATCACAAAGTTGCTAGTCTTACAGTTAAATTCTGCCACAGACATTGCTCTTGATTACCGTAAACAATATACTTCGTTTTCGTTTCATTCAAGATTAATCGACTACGAGTTTTATATATATTTACGAAACATATAAACAAAATCATGAATACATGAATAATTGAATAATGAAGAATGTTAAGTACCTTATATATATTTCTTAACAGTTAACTTACTAATGTATAACTACATCTAATGTATATGTAATAAAATTTAAATTTAAAACGTAAAATTTAAAGTTTTAAACTTTTAAGTACAGGAAAAATTAGGAAAAAAAACCTGCAAGAAAACAATAAAAATAAATTATAATTAGAACTTAAGTAAAGAGGGAATAAATAGGAAAATAATTCTTAATCAATCTATGTTTAATTCTGCAGTGTTTGTATTTAGCGTACGATGAGACTATGTCGTAATCGCCTATAGTGTTAATTAATGAGCTGTCATGCATTATACAATTATGGTAAAATTTACTAGATAATTTGTTTATATAGGTAAGTGTATCTAAAGGGTTAAGCTGCGAATGCATATCACGCAATTTAGTACATCTATGGGCGTTTAATATGATTCTGCAGCAGTGGTTTTGTAACAGCTGTAATTTTTTATGAGTATTGTTGGAAATCGGAAACCAAACAGGGCAGGTGTAAGTTAATCGGGGTAGAATAATAATCATTTAAATACCTTATCCACGTTATTATGAATCAATGTCTGCATTATATCTGGAAAACGCGAATTTATGTCGTCAGTCTAACTGACTATTTTAATCGTAACATTTAAATTAC
The DNA here is from genome assembly GCA_032883995.1 of Coronaproctus castanopsis. Lineage (NCBI taxonomy): Eukaryota > Metazoa > Arthropoda > Insecta > Hemiptera > Monophlebidae > Coronaproctus > Coronaproctus castanopsis. The sequence continues at coordinate 253,403,280 of CM065053.1, forward strand.
ATAAGTCATTAATATATATCGAAAATAAAAAGGGACCCTTCGTATTTCCTTGCGGTATCCCAGATTCCTGTATTATAAAGACACTTATAGTATCTTTTATTTTTGTAACTTATCGTCTATTGTTGAGATACGATCTGAACCAATTATGTATGATTCCTCTGAATTCACAAGCGTACAATTTACTAAGCAAAATACCGGGCTTAACTGTATCAAATGCTCGACGTAAATCAAAATATGCAGCTACAACGGGACGATCCTCTTATAAATTGTTCGCGATATAAGAAACATGGCGATAGAGGGCGCTGTCAGTATCTTTACCCGGCTAAAATAATTTATCTTCAATGGATACTCGAACATAATATGTTTAACGCATTTCTCTAGGTAATTAGCCATAACAGTTCTGCCATCGTTTATATAAATTGGCGTAATTGCGCCTAACTTTAAGGAATTGTCCATGTTTCGGAGATTCCTCGAGTAAATACGTTAATGTTACTACAATGAAATCGATGTTTTCTTTTATTAAAGCAATTGGAATTCTATCAAAGCCGAAAAAAAGCTTTATTTTGTAAAGTATAGCGGTCCTAATCTCATTATGTGTGAAGTGGGAAAAAGCGGACGAATTAAGATAATTATTGATTATGTAATTGCTGTTCCTGAGTACTCCGCTGATACGTTATCGCTCAATAAATTATTTATTTGAAATAGAAATTGAAACTATGTACTGCTAATTAATAGTTTTAGTTTGATAGACGAATGTTTTTTATCAATTACCCGATTTACAATAGACCAATAGTACTTCTGATCGGATCCGTGTTTATTTATTTATTTATTATTTCAAAATAGTATATTTATTAAAAATTACAGGAATGTATGTTATGGAAACTTTACGGTGACCAGTCCAATTAAGATATCATAAGTGCCATTTACAATCTTTTAATTCCATTTTTTTGTAATAATAATTTTCTGAAAAATATAGCTGATATACATAACATTAAAAAACGATCTTATTAATATACTAAGTTATACTTATTTCTATTTCTCATTTCTTGAACAGCTAAATTATTAAAATCGTTATATTTATAATTTACTAATTCAATTGTATTACCATTTATTGAAATTACAACCTTGCAGGATATGCTAAACCGTATCCTCAAAGTTACATGCTGTACAGTTTTCAGTTTCTGCTATTCCGAAACGTTTTAGATATTTTTTAAAACTGCCGTGACCTTGAACATGATTAAAATTAGGAATAAATGGTTATTATCGACTCTATCAATTAAATTTTAGAAATATTTGTTGATCCATTTATTCCACGTGCTTTGATATTTGTCGATATAATGTCGCTTTTGTATAACTTTAAACTTGCGTTAACTATTTTCTTTTTCTTATATGAATTTTCTATTTAAATATTTTTCTTGAAAAAATTCACGTTCATATTAATATTATTCTTGAAAAATATATTGATATATTTACGAATTTCTAAATCTATAGGGTAAATATCTGCTATTACAATTGATGCCCAGTAGCTGGTGGTTTTATATGCTTTAATCATTTTAATTGCAATTATTCTTTGAAAAGATCTTATTGATTATATGAATTTCTTGATTTGTAACATTTCGTAAAAAATGCTACTGTTGTAAGTTAAGTTTGGTATTATTATCGATTTATACAATATTAATCATTTTTTATAATTTAATTTGTCGTTATTGTTATATTAAATATGGGCAAAAACTTACTAATTTTTATTCTTTACGTTTCGGAAAACCTTTTTTTTGGATATAAATATTGTAATTTATTAAATTTAATTTTTGAATTTTTTATTGAATAACATATATTTAGATTTTGACGTATTAATATTTAAACTATGACCATTTAAGAATTTTTCAACTTCACTGTATGTACTGCATTTTTTTTCCCCCAAGTCTAATTCATCCTTATCCGCTATTATTGTAGCTACATCGTCGATAAATGTTATAATTTTAACATCTGTCGGTAGTTTAATTTTATACATTCTCGAAAATGCTCTATATTCCATAACTAAGGACCAAACACCGATCCTTGCATATTCCTGTGACCAATGAATATTTTTTGTTGCCAATATTTACTAATGTAAATCTGTTCTGAAAATAACGATTTAGTATATTTAACAAATTTTGATCTAGATCCGATGTTTCTAATAATATCATTAATTTGTTCATATTTAGGCTGTTGAAAGCTTTATTAATGTCCAGTGTCACAGAGGTTACCTTATACCCTTTATCTTTGAATTTTGATCGTTTATATTACTTCGAATACAGCTAGTTTCGCTGACCTGTTTTCTAAACCACCATATTTGTTAATTATTCCTTTTTCTAGATTGAATTTTTTCAGTTTCAGCTTTTCGAAAACTTTGTTCATGTTTGAAAGTAAGCATATTGTTCTGTATGAGCTTCTATTGGTTTATTGCATTTTGGTAGTGTATAACTATCCTTATTTCTCAAAAGAAATTTAGTGGGAAAAGTACATTTATCACTTTAATTACTACTCCCGGTATTTTAATATTGAAACTGTTGCACTCGTTTTAATATTGAAACTATTGCACTCGTTTGATGTCCTCTTTTGAACGTAATCTAATTTTTTTAATCGAGTACGTGCTATTCAATTCGTTTAATTATTTTCCTCTTTTTATGTCCCATGTTGTATTTCTCGAATTTAAATCGCCGAGTAATACAAAATAAACAAAATTAAGACAAAAGTAATGTTCCCCCGAGATCAGAATCAAATAATAAATACAGAACTAGATGGAATAAAAATAACTTAAGTAAAACAATTTACATACTTCGGGAGTATCATAACAGCAGATGGAATGAAATAGACATAAGAACGAGAATAACCCGAGCAATGCTTTCATAAGTAAAAAAAGCCTACTGACATTCAGAAACATCTCGCTGGAAACTAGAAAGCATTTTATTAAGACATTTATCTGGAGCGTTGCTCTATATGGAACGAAAACTTGGACCATGTCTAAAGCATATATTAAAACGTGGAAGCGTTCGAGATATGGTGTTGGAGAAGTATGTTAAGAATAAAATGGACGGAGAAAATCACAAATGAACAAGTGCTAAAAATAGCGAAAGAAAATAGAAATATTATTACGGAAATATATACTAGAAGACATTGAATGATTGGACATCTGCTAAGACATTCAAGATGGATCACAAATATAATTGAAGGAATGAGAGGAAGACCCCGGAAAAAGTATACGGATGATGTTAGAAAAGGGAGAAGATATCAAGAAATAAAGAATATGGCCGGCAACAGGATTCATTTGATGTAACTTCCCACCAACCTAAAGGTTGAGGAGAAGAAGAAGATGAGTAATACAAATTTTTTCATATTATTATTATTATTTATATACATGTTAATTATATGAAAATATATATCTGTGATAATTTATTCGGCGAAATATATGTAAATATAAAGACAATATTTGTTATTTCAACTATTAGAATGTTATATTCATCATGACTATAGATTGTTCTTATTGCTATTTCAGGTTTAGTACTATAATTAGCTTGTTGTGCACTATTTTATTATAGTTGTTCGGTATAATATTATTTTTACATCTGCCTGATATGAATATAACATCTAATTTCTTTGTAATTATGTTTGTCAGTAATATGTCTCCCAGCGTGTCTTTAGAGTGATTTTCGTTATATCGAAGTACTCTCGTGAAATGTTTCGGTTTTCACTTTTCATCTTATTTATTATTTTAGTTATTCTGATTTTTGTACTCTTATCCGTAATATTTCTGTGAGTTCTTTGTATTATTTCGTTCAACTTAAATGATTCATTTTTCATTGTCAGATTTAATGTTTCTTCTGCACTTTGTTTTTATTTATGTACTATTTATTAATTTATATTCTTGTTAAAATTTAACGTTCCATTTTTACCTTTGTAATTTTTTTTTAGCATTCCTGCGTTTTGTTCAGGTAGTTTAAAATATATATATATATATATATATATATATATATATATATATATATATAAAATTGTTTTTATATTTTCTTCCCTCCTATATGATTTTTGTCCTTTCTGCCTTAGTTTCTTGTGACTACATATATATATATATATATATATATATATATATATATATATATATATATACATATATATATATTTCATTTCGTTATCCGATCCGGATGTCGTGACCTTATTTGATGCAAGTTACGAGACGTCGCCATTTATATCGATTCTGCTCTAGATTCATGATTTGCTGCGTGTCTACTTTACATAACCTTGTGATTTGATCAATGTAACGGCTCATCCGTCTACCTTGATATTGTTTTCTCCAGCCCAATTGCTCGTATTACATGACCAAAGAAACCTAGCATGCGTCGTTCAATGGATGATACTAATTGTTCAGTGAGTTCGATTTTCAGTTCTTTTAAAACAGAGTCATTTGTTCTGTAGGCTGTCCATGGGATCCTCAAGATTTCGGTATCCCTTCATTTCGAAAGCTTCAAGCTTCTTCCTCATCGATTTATTAATCGTCCAGGTTTCTGAGCTGTATGTCGCTATGGAAAAAATCAACGTTTTAAAGAGTAACAGTTTTGTTGTTTTAGAGATCTTATGGTTTTTCCATATACAGTTTAGTTTCCCGATCCCGACATTTGCAAGAGCTAACCGTCTCCTTATTTCTTCTTCGGATCCGCCACTTTTTGATATGCACGCACCCAAATAAATTAATTTATCTTAAATTTCAATATCTCGCAGCAGGGTCAGTGGTTGTTGGATTCTCTTTTCTTTATCGATGATAAGCGTTGAAGATTTATGTTTATTCAGTATTAAGCCAGCCTCTTTGCCGACCACATCTATTCTTGATAGTAATTCAAACATTTCTTGCTCTGTGCTTGCCAGTAATACAGTGTCGTCTGCTAATCTGATATTTGTAATTTTTTTCCCTCCGATAGATATTCCTCCTCGCCATCTTTCCATTATTTTTCTTACAATCCATTCCCCCGTAGATGTTGAAGGGAATCGGTGAAATACAGCAACCTTGTCGTAATCCCTTTCTTGCTGAAAATTCTTTCGATTTTTCGTTCTCTAGTTTAATGAAACCTTTATTATTAAAGTACAATTTTTGTATCAAATAAATTAGATGCTTCGGCGTTCCCATTTCTAGTAATATTTGCTACATTTTCGTCCACTTGATGTTGTCAAAAGCTTTCTGGTTATCTAAAAAACAAAGCAGTCCCGGAATGTTGTATTCGTTGCATTTTTCTATTATTATTCTTATATTTAATAGCTGTTCACGTGTGCCTCTACCTGTTACAAACCCAGCTTGTTCTTCCGAAATTTCTGGTAAGAGATAGTATTTAAGCCGGTGTTGTAATATATATAGTAATATTTTACCGGCATGACTAATCAATGCTATTGTACGGTAGTTTCCACAATCTTCTGTAGAGCCCTTTTTTGTGTAGTGGTACATATACTAATTTTGTCCACTCTTCTGGCCAGCTGCCATTTTCCATATTTTTTGACAAATCGTGATTCTTCCGTTGCCCTTTCAGCATTTTTGCAGTTATATCGTCTACTCCTACCGCCTTTCAATTTTTTAGTTTTTTCAATGCGACTTCTATTTCAGATTTCATAATTGGCGGTTCAAGTTCAAAGTCCTGTATTAATACTGATATTTCATTGTCGTACATAAGGTTTTGACAATACTGCCGTCATCTTTCTGCTATTTCTGACTTTACCGTTAATTTCGTCCCATTTTGATCTTTTATTGGCAGCGTTCTGGTTTTGAAAGTATTACTTAACCATTTAATTTTCTTATATAGATCATAAGGTTCATTTTTTTGTGAGTGTTGTTCTATTTCTTCACAAATTCCAGTTATGTAATTGTTCCTATCTCTTTGTATTTCTTTATTTATTTATTGAGATCCTCATAACCTTTTGAATCTATTATGTTATTAGTTTTCCCTTTTTTTATTTGATTCCTCTCATTAATTAGTTTAAATGTTGGCTCGCAGATCCACGGCTTCTTTTTTGTTTGTACTTCACTGTGGATTTTCTTCACAGTTTCGTGGATCACTGATCTGAATTCTCTCCATAATTCATCGGCCGTTATATTCTTATTTTCGTACGTGTGAGGAGCTTCGTTCAGTTTGGCCTTTAATTGTGTTTTAAAGTTACTATTTGATCTTAGGTTGTTAAAATTTCTTTTTTTTCTGGCTGTTTTTTGTTTTGTTGAAGCTTGAGACATACCTCACTTACTAAAGCCTTGTGGTCACTGCCACAATGTAATCCTGGGTATGTCTTCACATTTTTTATTTAAGATCTCCACTTTGTTCGCATAAGTACATAATCTATTTGGTTTCTGGTTTGTCCATTAGGTGAAATCCATGTGTAAAGTCGTCGCTTGGATGGTTGAAATTTGAATTCATTACAAAGAGGTTATTTTCTGAACAAAAATCGATTAGCATTTCCCCCCTTTTGTTCCTATTTCCTAAGCCATATTTTCCGACAGTAGATCTTAGGTGATTATCGTTTTTGGTGGTTCCTGTTTTTGCGTTAAAGTCACCTATTACTAGTAATATTTCTCTGTTAGGGACTTTTTTTTACCGCCGTGCGTAACTGATCATAAAACTCTTCCATTTCTTCATCTGACCCTTGAGTTGTTGGTGCGGATATTTGAATAATATTTATATTTACTGGCTTCCCTTTTATTTTCACTAATACAATACGATCACTTATTGTTTCATATCCTACTAATGCAGATTGCCGAATTTATTATTATCGCTACTCCATTTACTGATTCGTTTTGATTGCTTGAACATACTATCAAGTTACCGCTGGTTAGTACAAAATGCTAACTCTGTTTCCAGTGCGTCTCCGCTACGCCAACTATCGCTATTTCTTTAGTAATATTTTCTACTATTCCAAGTTTGCCTTGATGGTTATGTCCTCTTATATTCCATGTTGCTATTTTTGTTATTATGGTTTTACATTTATTCTTCCCTTTAACATTACCGGCAGTATATTTTCCATAGAGAACCCGGTTCTTAAATTCCCTATGGCCGGTCGCCCATTTCACACATACGGTCCCGGTACCGTAGCATCGATCGCCCATCGGTTCGCATGGCAAACTAATTTCATTATTTGTGTTTTGCATTTTCATGGAAAGTTTTACACGGTAGGGTGTTCCTCTCCTTTCCGTGTTTTGAACAGCCGCTCCTAACCTGGAGAACAGACGCTGACAAGTAAGCCGCTCCACTGGAGACAGACGCTTCTGGATTTTGTTTTTTGTTAGGGTTGTCTCCTTTAGCCTTTGGGTAAAAACCCTGACCGCAAGGCAGCGGTTTGTTACTGAGGAGGTAACGATTATAGGTTTTTACGGTGACCTATATCCGCCGAGGGAGAGACAGTCATAGGATTTATGCATTTAATAACTAGTCCCTCAAACTGACCATCTCCATCCTCGTGTCTCCTACCCTGTCACTACTGAAATCGCCTGTGCTTGAGGCTTTCCACCAGTTGGTCCGCGACTGCTTATTTGACTAATTTCTTATTCGCAGCTAACCTACATATCTGTAGGCTGTTCCACTATGCGCCACCTGTAGACGCGTCCCATACAGAATAGAGCTCTGGTCCTTGGGGGATATATATATATATATATATTAGGCTCCTCCGTCTTCATCTCTTCAAGGGTCGTTAAACTAGATGCTACAGATAAAAGTATTTGTTTAACTCGCCTTTAACTTTTCTATGGAACTGGATTCTTCTGCAGTCTAATAGCTGTCTTTTTTTCACCCTTCGTTATTTGATTATATTTAATATCTTCTAAAAATTCTGAATTGTTCACCTTCAAATGTGATGATTATTGAGTCCGGAATTTCTTCGATTTTATTTTCTCTTCATTGGTTTTTATCAAGTAATATGTACACCTGTCTCCTAATACTCAAAACGTGCTTGAAACCTTCTTCGTGCATACTTGCTTTAATGAAAGTTACTGGTGATGCCTTGAATTGTAGTTTATTTAGTGCCGCTTCTATTACGAAATGTGGAATGTGAGGGGATACATTAGAAAGTATTATTCCTTTAGCCGGAGTTATAAACTTTCGTAATTTAAATTTTTTTTCACCTATTTAAGTTAACGTGTTCGTTAGTAATTTCTTTATTTTTTAAGTATATACATATTCTATTGTTAGATATTCGAGACGCAAATATGATGCTATTCGGTTCTATGTGTTTTCCGACCGCATATATATATATATATATATATATATATATATATATATATATATATATATATATATATATATAGTCTTTTAATTTAATTTCCGTTATAGCGCGTATTATAATAGCTTGGTTTCTATTAATAAATCTTGTTTTTCAACTATTTTACTGTACGGTAGATTAAGTGTAGTATTATTTTATTTATTGGCCCTGATAGGACCATTTTATTTACCTAGTGTCGATCTAAATTAATATAATGCCTCTAACCCGATATTATCTGATACATACTTCCTTACGCGCGGCGCCCTTATTGTTAACGTTGGTAAATACTGTAAAATCGTCGCTGATCGTTACGCTTAATAAGGAATTTTAAACAGTCGGCGGTTTTACAGGTGGAGATATCTGGTCCGTGATAAATAGAATATAAACGAAATTATATTTAAGTAGGAGTAGACAATAGAAATGATGAACGTAAGAGACAAGATATGTTATCAATTTTATTCACCACTGTAAGGTTTATTTAGTAAGTTAGTGTAATATTGTTTTTTAGCTTTCCTCGCATTAAAATTAATGTCGGTAATTAATTTCCCCGATAACGATATCAATGCGCGTATAGATGTAGTCAATACAAATTATTGACCCGATTGATAAACAACTATTACGTTCTTCGTTGGACTAATAGGAAATCACAGGAACAGACGGAGAAAGATAATTTTGGATGTTTAACAGCAATGGTCACGATATTCACTAATTTAGTTGTTACATATTAGGAAAAAAAGTATTATACACACACACACACACATATATATATATATATATATATATATATAAATGAAGTAACTTGCTGGTGGATAGCTTATGATATGCTCAGAAAAAATCTTTAAAGAAGCTCTCCAGGATATAGAAGAAGGATTACTAGTTAATGGAGAACGCCTGAACAATCGCCTATACGCAGATGATACTGTAATTTATACGGATAGACGTCTTCAAACGTTGATAAACAAAGTAAGAAAGTAGCAGTAAATTTGGTCTGGAACAGAACTTGAACAAAATTAAATATACGGTTAAGCAGCAAGCACAATATATTTCACAGTTGGTTGATCATAAAAACAAAAAGATAGAAAGAGGTAAATATATATTTTGGGAACTATTACAAATGAGAATTGGCATCAATTTCAAGAATTAAACTGCAGAATAGAGAAACTTACATTTAATAAAATTAAAGTACCATTTACATGTAAGGATCTAAATTTACAAATGAAAATTAGACTGCTGCGATGTCATGTTTTTACAATGCTATTATATTGAGTGAAATCGTGGACTTTGACGGAATACACGTAGAATAAGCCGAGTGCTTTTGATATGTTCTTGTATCGTCGGACTCCGAAAATCGCCTAGACGCAAAAACGTACCAACAAATGTGTTTTACTGAAGATGAACAAAGAACTGGAAATCCTAAACACAGTAGAATCCAAGAAATTAGAATACTCGGACGGACCACATAATGAGAAATGAAAGAAGATGCGAATTATTGCAGAGAATTCTTCATGGCAAGATAATGGGACGAAGAAGAACATCTTGTCTCAAGAATTTAAGAACATGGTTTCTAGCAATATCCACAGAACTCTTCGAGTAATGGATGAAACAATAACAGGTAATTTGATCGCGAACATCCGTTAACTGATATTCACTGGAAAAAGAAGAAGATATATGTATATATGTATAGAGAGAAGGAGAAATATTAGGAAACGAAGTACGGGAGGTGAATATTAATATTGTTCTGACACGCGCTAACATATAATTATACGCATAATTCGTAAGAATTTGCATAATATTTGTAGCCATTAAAGATGGTACGTAATCAATTTGAACGGACAATAAACCAGAAGAAACCAGTAAAACGAATATCCTGCGAATAAAGGTGAAAGTGATCATGTTATTCAAATAAACTACAATGCGATAGAACAAGAGGAAAGTTTTCCTAAATAATATCGGATTAGATAATGACGTCTGAGTACAAGACGCTTCAGTTGCGGCAAAATAAGCTAAATAGAAATATATTTTAGGATGGACATGAGGTACTGCCAATCAAGCTGATAGTTTATGAATCTGCGATGATGCAACTCTACTCGTCAGGAAACTGGGATCCATACAGAAAAATGATAACCATACTGGTTCGAAGATTTTTTTTTTTTTTTTTTAATTTTATATTTGTGTCGTGTAGCCCGCAATTATAGCTGCAGGTAAGAAACTAAAATAATTACTACGAAGGTATTAATTAAAAATTCGAAAACTCGAATAATGATATCGGCTGTAAAATTGCCAAGTCGAACTACGCGTTATTTTCGGTATATTCCTAGCTATTTGACAAAATAATTTTGCGATATTATTTTCTCACTTATTTATTATAACTCGGTATTTTTCAAGATAAACATTTTTCTCTTAGCTAATATATTACGCTACTGCGTAATTAGCCGTATCAGGACGTCGTTCAATAGCTAATATTGCCGCATCATAAACTAAGTTTGCAACAAATAAATTTGCCTGGTAATTATAAATATACTAACCGGCGATACTTCTGCCCGAATTTTGCCTATAGATGATCGATCGTTATTAAACATCATTTGACAACGTCTTTTTTTTTTATTTTCAAAGTGAGACTTCGGAGTGTTGAAGTATTCAAAGTTTCCGCATTTATCCCGAACGCTAAATTATCTGAAATACCTGTTTGACATCGAAAGATTGTAAAACAGATTTTATTTTCAAAATATTATTCAACAATTTAATTCGCTACTCGATAGTGCACAGCGGAGTGTATACAAACTTTAAACCGACGATACCTGATAATTTTACCGTTACAAATAGTTTTTTTTTTTAATCTTTGATGCGCTGTTTTTTGGAAGAAATTAGACAATATTGGGAGAAGTAACTTTGATCAGTACGATGTTTAATCTTCAAGTGGTTTTCAGAGTTTTTAAAATTATTTGAGAGTTAGCAAAGCATCGTAAAACACTGATGTTCCAAAATTGCGTTTGTTACATACGATGTGTGAGTATCAAAAATATACTGATGCTTTTCTCGGAAGCTGTGTCAGAATGATTCCAAGCTTTATTACGGTTGTCATTTCTACAGGTGAGAAACGCTTAATCATTCTGAAGGAAATACTAAAATTGAGATTAATACACGAATATTATGAGTATTTTGAAGAAATTTATCCGGATTTTTACAATTGATGGTTAAATTCATCATTAGCGCTAATAATTAAAAAAAAAACATTTGTGACGTATCATTCGACGCGTGAAGTAAAAAAAAACACGAAAATGCGGCTAATGACAGTCAGTAGGGAAAACTTTGTCGAATTAAAATATTTTTTTGTATAATTCGTCATGCTCTGCTTCCTTTATAAAATAATTAATTATCAGAAAATTTTGTTTAGCGTTACGCTTTAGCTGTTCTAATGTCCGCTTTCAGGTAATTCCGTCTGTTATATTAATTAATTCCAAGCTACCCTCTATTTTACTTATAATCACTAATATGAAGAAATCTACCGTGTTCTATTCGGTTAAGCGTGTCGTACACTAAAAGAATTTCGTGAAAAATGAAAAAGCGATTTTTTACAAATAAAATAATATTTACATTATATATTTACACATACACATATATATATATATATATATATATATATATATACATATATAATTGTATGGTACGTTTGCATTTATTATATATCTTCTTCTTCTTCTTTTAGTGCCTTACGTCTTTGACGAGTTGGCTGTTTTTAGTGTTCTATTTCTTGCTGCTTCCATTAGTTCTCCAATTCCCTTTATTCCCGTCCAATCTTTTATGTTCATTATCCATCCGGACTTTCTTCTGCCTCTTGGCCGTTTTCCTTCTATTCTACCCTGTAATATAGTTTGTAATATGCGGTATTCTTGTCCACGAATTATGTGACCGAAATATGAAATTTTTCTTATCCGTATGATATTCCATAATTCTCTGCTAACTGCTGCTCTTTTCAAGACTTCCGCATTTGTTATTTTTTCTGTCCAAGATATTCTCAGCAGACGCCTCAGGAACCACATTTCCATTGCCTTTATAGTGACAGGGTAGGAGACACGAGAATGCAGATGGCCAGCTTGAGGAACGGGCTATTAAAAATCTACAAAAATCCTATGACTGTCTCTCCCTCGGCGGGTTTAGGTCGCCGTAAAAGCCTAAAATCGTTACCTCCTCAGTAACAACCCGCTGCCTTGCGGTTAGGATATTGATCCAAAGGCTAAGGGAGACAACGTCGTTCGTGTTGTCCGTATTCGTGTTTTCTTAGCAACTTATCAATTCGTTCCAATTAGTACGCGTGTGTGCGGTAGTTGTTCTCGTGTGTGTCACGCGAGTGCGATTGTTGACTCTTTGTCGTTAGCACGTGCGTGTTCCCACTGCGTGCGACGTCAATTGTAAATTATATAATCGGGTATGGTTACTCACCGTCTCCCTTCGACGACTCATCGTAATGATAACTCCGTTATCTCCAAGTTCCAAGCTCAAACCGGTTATTGGGAAGATAACAACGTAATAAACAATGCTGCTTCGGCAAGTAATGATAATAGTAATATTATAACAGGTAACAAAGCTTCTATTAATAAAATCGCTCCGAACTAATCAGCTAGCGGCAGTGATCCCGAACAAACCAGTGACAAGACGTCTCAAGAGGATCAAGATTCAGTATAGTGCAAGCAAATAGGGTAGAACACACCAATGAGTGTGCTCCCCATACACGAGTCTCTTTTCAAACATTTGTTGATAGCCTTACTAGGCTAGGTACAAATTGGCAATAATAAAAAGAGAAAAAAATTACAAAACTACCCAACTGATATAGTGACGTGCATTCCACACAAAATTTAACTTACTTATTTACACATATTTGAATTAAAATAATTTATATTCTAATGTTGTATATCGAGAAATTTACAATATTAAGTAAACTGGCGGATTGTAAATAATTCAAATATAATTCAGCAATATTTTATTTATCTTTGTTTTTTCCATCATTTTTAGTTTTTTCCATCATTTTTAGTTTTTTTTTTTTCAATTTTTCCTGTAATGTTTAAATAGAAGATTATATATAATGTAATATAATTTTTGTTATTTTATTTATCGTCAAGGTAAATTTTGTGTACTTGGCATTAATAGTTTCATAATATAAATAATTACATAATAAAGATCTTCTTCTTAAATAGAATCGGGCTGATAGTCATTAAGAAATTATATTTTCATTTATTAATAAAAAAATAAAATGAAAGAAGGTATGGAAAAATAAAAAGTTCCATTTACAGAAGAAAATATCAGAAATATTTAAGAAACGACATATGGAAAATGTTGATTTTCCATATATCGTTTCTTAAAATTCGAATAAAAAAAAGAGAACTAATACAAAAGAAATTATTCGAAAATTAATAGTGTGCATATAATACATATATACGTACATGTGTACACACACAAACACAAACATATATATATATACATACATACATATATATGCTCACATACATGTGTGTTTGTGTGTATTGTGGGAGCACTAACAATAATTAATAGGGTTAACGAGCAGAATATTAGAGATGATGTAATTGTTCTACTGTTAAACGACTTATTTATCGTATTTTAGTAGCTTACAACAAGTACTTACCCTTCATTTTGTAAATGTTCATGATTCATAATCGTCACTGAAAAGTGCAATATATATATATATATGTGTGTGTGTCTGGTAAGCAGAATTGGAATTAGCATCTGGAAAGTTCTCATGCTGCTATAATACTTGCACGGAATATATCTTTCCCTTTACAATTGTACCTAATTTCCTAACTTTCGAATGAGATTGCTCGTTTAGAATTAAATTATTACTATGTTCAACACGCGAAATTATGACGAGTTGTTTGTACTATATTCACACACACATACATACATAATATATAAAATATAATATAATCAAATATAAGCATGTGTTTAAACATATGAGTTTGCGCCCTTTATGATAGTTCTGTAACGTTTTCGATCATATGAAGAATAATTTATAATAATAATAAACGTATTTAATTTAGTCGGACCCTATTGATAAAGAATGATGGTTGAATGTGATAATAATGGAAGAAACGCCTAGAATAGAACGAGACAGATTTCTCGTCTAGGACATTAATAGATATCAGCCGTTTCTCTACATTGTCCGTTATATGGTAGACGAAATTTTAGTGCTACCAAAAATTGTTTATTTTCCGAATGATATAAAATGTGTCAATTTTTCGAAGATATTCATTTGAATACGGTGAAAATTATTTAAAGTCATCTATGAAGAAGTATTCTATAATAAGTGATCTGTATAAAATTTTGTAATTTTTTTTGAAAATTTGAAAATCTATGACTGAAAGGATTAAAATGAATACAGTTGACTTTCGCAAGAAATAAAGCTATAGCTTAAATTGATATTTACACGAGTCCAACATTTGTAAAATATAATTTATTCGACGATGCTAAAATTCGAGCTTAATCGATGTTAAAACAAAATGCTGCGTCAATTTTTAAGAAGATAAGATAAATACGGTCTTCTTGTTGTACGCCAGCATTTTAAAAAAAAATTATTATTTGAAACTTTTTCAGTCCATTAAATTCTTACAGCCTTCTTGGAAGCCACATTTCTGTAGCCGCTAAACGTCTAACAATTCGCCTGACGTTCATAGTCCATGTTCCCACTCCATACAAAAGTACTGGAATAAGGAAGCAGTCTATAACTTTTAGTTTTAGCTATTAGCGAGTGTCACGTTCTTCATTTTTCGGAAGGTTTATTTTGCTATTCCACATCTTATTCTGATTTCTTCATTATTGTCTAATTTATCGTTCATTGTTTATCAGGAATATTTATATCTTATAACTCTCCCGATTAAATTATTGTTTATCGTCAAATGACTCATAATGTTTCTGGCTCCGATGTGTTGATTTGAACACTATATTCTTGTATTAAAACAACGTATTGATCTAACATATACTGAAACTACTGAAAACTTCCCGCTACAATTGCTAAATCGCCTTCGTATCTGAATTTACTTATTCTTTTGCCATTCAAGTTTATTTCGAATTTGTTATTCTGTAATTCCAGCTGAAAAATCTTGTCTATATATACTTCTTAAACAAAAGGAGTGAGAGTATACAACCCTATCTACAAATTTTGTATTATTCGGTATATATATATATATATATATATATATATATATATATATATATATATATATATATATAAGGGTGACCAGAGAAGATGGATGATTTTGTTTTTTGAATAGCGCAGTTGGTAACAGTTCCACAACATAAATCGCGTGCTCTACATTTAATGTACACACGGATGATTCGTTCTTGTCCAGTTTCAGTTATCGGCGTGAATCGATCATGACAGTGCAAAGAGAGTTTCGAAAAGAATTCAAAGTTACACTTTGTAAACCTGTACCATCTCGCAATCCAATTTTAAGGTGGTTTGAAAAATTTCGAGACAGCTTTTGCAACGGATGAAAAAACGTTTTGTATAAAAATAAACGGTTTACAAACATCGATCGAGTTTGGGCAGCGATCATTCGAAGTCCGGGACGCTCTGCTTGTCGTCATGCTGCTTCTTTAAACCTGTCGAGACAATGTGTTCACCGTATATTGCAGGAAGACTTGAAATTTCATTTTTATAAACTGGCAATAACTCAGGAATCAAAAAGTGCTTACCAAGCAGAACGAAAACTTTTTGCTGAAACGATGCTGAAAAAAATCGAAGACTAAGAGATCGAATTAAATAATCTGTTGGAGAGCGTTGAAGCCATTTTCTGCTATCCGGATTCGTAAATAAACACGACCGCAGCTACTGGTCGGAATCTAATCCAAATTCAATTTTTAACAGAAGCCGTCACACAGCGAGCGAGTAAAACCTTCTGTGCTGGAGGGGCGAAGTGAGGAATAGTAGGGCCTTATTATTACACTGGTAATGTCAACGGAACGATATCGAGATGATAAATTCGTTTTTGGTTTCCTTACATCGCCGTCGTCGCCAGGGTCATGTGTAGTTTCAACAAGATGGTGCGACGTGTCACTGCCAGAAACGCTCGCAGTACTGAAAGAAGCGTTTGGTAATTATATGTTGTCGCGCCGCACCGATTTCGTTTGACCGCCGCTCTTGCCTTTGACCGGTCTAGATTTTGTCGGGATACCTTAAGAGTCGCGGGAAGACCTGAAAGCTCGGATTTCTGAAGAAATTTCAAAATTTCAGCGACCTATGCTGGAAAAATAAATTTTCTAAAAGACTGAATGTGAACGATATTGTGTTAAACTAATATCTCGTTTTCCTATTTTAAAATGAGATTTCATTCGAAAATGTTGGTCGAGTAGTTTTGAGTTATTCAAGGAAATAATAAAATCGTCCGCCTTCTCTGGGTCACGCTATACGATAAAATTAAACGAAATAAAATCATATATATTTAATAAACATTATATAAAGAACTAATACAGTGCTACGTTTGCTAGTTATAAATAGTTAAATGAACTTTTAGAATTTTCTCTAAGCGAATTAAAAAGTTACACCCTATGGACAGACTGAATAAGAACACGGGATATATTCAATTTTGCTAATTTGACACATTCGAACCAACAACTTCTCACTAGTTAAAAGTTAAACTTAAATTTTCTATTAATAGGAATAGTACCATCCGTTAAAACCAAAAATGTAGTAATGCCAAATTCGGTCTAGTATTGGATAGTCGATTGACACGGCGTCACCGTATATTTAAAAAAAAAAGAACTAAACTTATTATCCGAATTCATAAAATGAACTGGCTTATATAATATGCAGAAACGGCGCCCCGACACTTAATAATAAGCGTCTAATATATGCAGCTACTGTTCGAGGGAATTGTACCGTGCAGTTGTACTAAAGGTACACAAATATTCGAATAATACCGACGGCTCGAAATAAAAACTTACATAATCAATCTAACTCTACATGACATTCCGTACGTATCTGATAGTATGGCCAATGATATGCAAGTAGCTGGAAGGTAATTCTTAAAATCTTGATTAAATACACGTTGGACACGTTCAATGACGTGAGAAGATTAAAGTCAACCACTGCATCTAGTTTAAGGTAACAGCTATCGGATGAACATCACTGGATGCTTCTTCCTTTCACAACAGATAACAAACACCAAAATTATATATCGTTTCTATTGTTCTGCTTCGTATCATTTCTGAGAATACTTTCGTATGCCGAAATTTTTCGTTTCACTTAAAATCTGTCATCCAGATGAATGGACAATTATTTCCTGGTACACTTCCCCCATACCCAGGTTTAATGAGTTAAAATACCGCAAGATCGTAATAATATAATTATTAAAGTTATGAAATAACCTTATCTGGATCACTGTTAAGATGATCCAGTTTACATAAATATATTTATTTACACTAACCAAAACATTATTTTTTTTTCATTTTTTTCCATATTTTATTTTTACTTAAAAATAAATGGAACACATTGACTCAAAACGAGTATCGATAACATAACTACAGAATTGTTTAAAATGTAAGAAATGTGACCTATTTACGAAAATATCATTTAACAGATCGTCGGTAATAATTACACTTACAGTCAGTATCGATAATACGCATTATCCTCCTGATGATAGAAATATTTACATTTTTTATTTTAAATATCTATAAGTATTAAATTTGCCGTGTTCAGTTAAAAATTGCGAGACTTAAATATACCGAGAACAAAAAAAAGAGTTATATTTAAACCTTATATTTAAATGTGAAATAAATTTATAATTTAATTTATTATTAAAAAATTTTCGAATGGTCGATAATTCTTGAACTAAACTATTACGAACGTAATTTGTAACTAACGATAAAAATAGATTTAAACCGAATTTATTTAGACATTATGTTTCCAATAACTTAACTTTACAAGGTCCTTTCAAAACTAATGAACAGCTAGATGAAGAAGTAATTCGCTTTACTAATATCATCCTTACTGCAGCTGATGCAGCTATTCCTAAGATTACTGTTCCCCCGAATAAGCCTACAAAAATTTCTCCTCGACTTATTACATTGATAAAGTTTAAAAATCGCCATATATCGCGATACACGGGGAGAATTTTACACTATTTCGGTACATGTAGACGATATTTGTTGTTTCTTATTTTAAATGTAAAAATACACTTTTTATTTATTTATTTATTTATTTTAAACTGAAATTATTTGTGATATTATTAAAATTAATTTTTTCGCGCTTCAAATTATACGTTACGTTTTCTTTCTAAACGTAATAAATTGATAAGTAGAATACCGACTATAACGTTGTCAGTTTCATAGTTGATAGTTTTACATATCCTTTAATTAATTTTAAGATATTCACAGAGATACTATTGACCTTTAACGCCTTCTTCACAGTCGATACTTGCACAATAGATCGTCATCACGAACATACCACCGCGTGGTGCCAGTAATACTACGCAAAAATCTCTCACTGGTAACGTTGAATAATCTTCGTATTAGAAATGCCGGCTGGTTACAGAAATTCCAGTTCAATATACGGGCTTTAGAATAACCTTGTACAGTAGCATCTTGTTTCCTGTACACAGCGACGAGTCAAAGCCAGTTGACATTATGAATAGCGGTCTACTGCTGGACGTAGTTTCAACCTAATCTTCATTCGTTCCGATTCTGAGCTTTCCAGTTCTTACTCGCGATCTGAGTTATATCGTTTTACCAAGGATTCAGCGATCTGTCAATGTATATTCCGTTATGAAGCAGCCATCATTCCAACACTCGTTTTGCCTATCTATTATCCTACCCTTTGGTTGTGTACCCAGCTTCACTTCAGTTTAGCCATCGGCTGCTCCATCACGTTACAATGTCCAGTCTTCTTCCGTATTCAAGCATTTCGCTTTCAGTCGGACAGTCTTATTAATTTAATATTAATCGTTCCCGCGCAATTTTTGTGCTTTCATTATACCTCTAATATTTGTTTTTGCGAAAATCCAAGTTTGTGAGCCGTATGTAAAAACCGGCAAAACGCACTGATTATATACTTTAAACATATCGGTATTTCGAAATACGTAATTTAGTTTCCCGAAAGCCGTCTTAATGACATTCTTTTTTATTATTATTAATATTTACTGCAAGCTGAGCAACAAGATCATTTAGCAGCATTTCGTAGAGAGAGCTCAATGAGAAGGATATAGTTCCCATTGGTATATACCCGGAACCACGACCTTAGATTAGCTCCAGGGGTTCACTACGTCCTAAACGTCTTATATCGCCGGTCGTGTCCAATAGCCCTGATGCAAGTGTATTTGGATGATTTTCCAGCCTCACAGCCTGTCTCTGTGCATATCGATTAATGACCTCGCACGCATAAGTAATGTTTAGATCATGGTGAATGATCTGGTTTGTTACATAGGCGCATTTGTTATCGGCCGAAGAATTTCATTCTGGGCTCTCTGTATAATTCTTGCATTTGTCGGCTTTGCACAGTCCCACAGCTGCACCCCGTATGTCCAGGCAGGCCTTAATATTGCAGTATAGATAAGACGTTTATTGTAAATAGACAGCACACTATTTCTGCCCATTAACCAGAATAGTTTTTAATACTTTCCTCTTCATTTGAATACGGTTTCGATAAGTTAGTCGGCTGTCCAAGTGAAGGCCAAGATATTTCACGCTTGTTCCGATTCGTATTTCTGCGTTATTAACACGAGTAGATATAGATTTTCTGTTAGTAAACTGTATGTTTACTACAGATTTGTTCTCATTGACTTTTTTGTTCCATTTGTTAAACCAATTTTCAACTCTAGCGAGTGCTGTCTGAAAATTACTACTCGCTGTATTTGGATAGATATCGGAAGAAAGAAGCACCGTGTCATCGCAAATATGGCTACCTGAACATTATTAGTTATAATCGGCAGTGTAAATTAAATAGAACGTAGGTCCAAAAACACTGAGCCTTCAGGTACACCGGCATAGACGAGATACAACTCAGAAAAATATCTTTAATTAATGTCGGATTCTAACAAAAAATAAAGATATATAATTAAAAATATTTATACGCCATTATCTCTTTAGGTTATTATTGAAAGTTAATTTAAATCTTTCGTATTAATATTAATTTTTGGACGGAAAATTGTCGTCTTTAAATTACAATTTCAGCCGGACCGACGCTTAAGTCATTATTTTAAACAAGCGCACATGGACACGTATAGATTAACGCCCACATTCACAAATTTTACACTTTTTTCGAAAAGCGAAGACCATTCAGTTTTATTTTAAGATTAAAGTTGTTTTCGGCTATAGAAACAAATTAAACAAGAAAGTTTCAATCTAAGCAACGCGTACTATTGAGTTGAAAATAGAAAACACGCGATGTTTATAAAAACAGCTCCTAACAACGATAAAAATCACAATAATAATATTTAATAATAATATTATTTAAGAAGAATAATAATAATAATAATATCATAATCATAATAATAATGATAATAATAATAAAATAGAAGAAAAATGAGAACCTTTAATGTTAGAAGTATTTTAGAAGAGGGGCTATCTCGTATTGCTTTTTGTACTCTCATATATAATACTTAGCCCTTTTATTACATTGGATACAACTACTACATACTATTACTACAAGTATTCTTTTTTCGACTAGTATTTAATATATATATATATATATATATATATATATATATATATATATATATATATATATATATATATATATATATATATATATATATATATATATATACGTGACTAGCTTTTATCATAAGGTTGCTACTTACGCTATGCACGAATGAAAGATCCCGGACCTCTTATATTACTACCCCTTACTACATGTGTAAGTGTGTCCCTGCTAAATACACTTTTGAAAATAATAATATCATATATATGTATATATATATATATATATATATATACCTTAATTCTGTGGAAAAGAGCATTTTCAAACGCTCTATATTATTACTTATGTAGTTATAAAGGAGATATATGTTTACGACTGAAGGGGGAATACAACATTGTCACACGTATATATAAATATATATATATATATGTGTGTATGTATAATTGTAATATTTACCGAGACGACAAAGGAGCCGACTTTATTATACTAATACATGCGTCTTTTTCCTATAAAGTAGTCCAATTCGAATCTAAGCTAATAGAGTGTAGGGACGCTTTACTAGGTCGTACCCTGTTGAAAAGAATACGCTACAAAGCCTTTTGATCCTTTCCTCGTGTATTATTATTACTATTTAGTTTTATATACACATATACATATTATATATATATATATATATAATCAGAAGCCCCCTTTTTCTGAACGACCTACAATCTTGGTGTACATGTTAAATAACTTTTTGTCTTCTTCTAACTCGACAGCGGTATATATTATATATTAGAACGACCGAATATATAGAAGAGGCACTTCTCCTGGAAAGATGATCCGCTACTACCGTCCTAGAAAACTTTTTTTTTCACATTCGCCGTTCTAAACGACGTACCTATCCCGCGACGTAGTTATTAGGGTAAAGGTGTATAGAGAGGCGCTTCTATCTGTTTGCTACACTCTCTAGTGTAGCACCAATCGAGTAGCGCGTGTTTGTTTATGAAACGAGTGGTACCTGAGACGTTGCCGCGCTATTGGTCAACTGGAACCACTCCTACTTTATCATTGGCTGCTGGAATAAGTGGTAAAACTCCTCGAGAATGCTTCTTTATTTCCGTAAGTTTTTTTCCCTCCATTTTCAATGCTCTAGAGGTAAAATATCATCCTACCCGAATAGGAGACTTTTAAAGTGGCTTTTCGTGTGTTACGTTCTGTCTCTTAAGTGGATTTTCTCGTATACTATCCAGTTTCGTTTTACTACTAGTAGCGCTAGTTCGGAGCCTCATAGATTTACCTATCTTTTTCTCGTGTCTAGATTTTTACGTTATTATTAATTAATATCGCGGCGTGCTTTTGATTTCGGCGGTTTTTAATTAAAACTATCCGTATCGAATAAATTATTTTATTGGTCGAATTAGACGTGGATTTTTATGTAAACCGAGTAAGAATTACTATGAGCGTTTATTGAATTTAATACGCGAGAGTCTACTTAAAATGTCGTCTACCGGAGATAAATCTCCTAAACGAGAAAATGATATCGCCGATAACACTAGTTCGATAACGACCGGTGCTAGTAATAATAATAATAATAATAATAATAATAATAATTCGCTGACCAGTGCGGCTGCGGCGAAACAACATCCGCAGCATATAATTCCTCCGTCTTTGTTAGCTTGGTATCCGTTTTTACCGCCTTGGTGTCCGGCACTGTTTCCGGCATGGTGTTCTCCGGCTGCCTTAAGAAACGCTTTTCCCGGGTTCGTAAATATTTATTTTTATATTATTTTCTGGGCGACGTGTACGAATTCAGCCCCAAAAATGTTGGTTTTTGACACGACTAACCCCCAAAGGCACTATAGGTAATTTTAAAAATGCGATAGTAGCTGCTCTTAAATTCTTACTTTTTAGGTTACTATCGTACGACTAATTTTTTTTTTCAACTATGAAAATATGACTTACAAAAAGATTAATCATAATAATGAACTAAACAAGAGGCGATTAAGTCGATTACAAAAAGACAAATTATTACCCGGCCGTCATTATACAGACTGAGAGTAGTATAGGTAGGGAAGATCTCTACGTTAGCTGTAAAAAATACCCGGACAATGATCATTCATCGCGGTAGTAAGAAAGAGAAAAGGTTATTAGAAAGTGCAAGCGATTGCTGCATAATATAATTCCGACCTACAAAATTGACATACCAAAACTAATTTTTCCTGTTATATATTTACTATAATTGTGTTAGGTGCTTTTCAATGTTGACGAAAATATCCTATTATTACGGCATCGAATACCCCGTCCATATTTTTCTTGTTGAAATTTCCTTTAATGTTTTCGCCGAAATTAAAGTCGGGAGATTTATTTGCATTTTTCTTTCATTGTATATCTCTCATGGTTTAACATTTTTCAAAGATTTCACTTTCTCCGCTGATATGGAATGTTTTTATCACGTTTTCGTCAAATAAGGTATATAGATTTTTATGACACACAATGATAATATATACATATACACGCATACAAATGTATATATATTTATATAATATATAATATATAATGTGTATTATAATGAAGTGACTCCGTTTCTACTTATCTAACTTGGAAAATTTTAGTTTCTGTACAATATATATATATATATGTATGTGTGTGTATATGTTTAATATCATATAACAGATAATATATAATGGAGTGAATACGAATAGCGTAATATATTGAAGGCAACTCGTAAAAATAAAAGTATCGATGATCATAATAATTTATGGGGAGTTGCAAAATTTTTGCTGGACGCCTTCTTTAGCTAATATATAAAAAAAACACTTTAGGTCTAACCACATAAAAATTATGCTTACACCCGTTCGAAGGTAGTAAACTATTTTTTAATTTTTAAACTGCAAAATCGAATTTTTCGAAAATTTATTTGGCGACCATCGGTAAATTTTCTAAAAATCACTTTCACGAGTGTATATGTATAATATTTCTAGATACCAAATTTCGTGATTCGATTTACTGACTCATAAATACATCATCTATTGTTTTTCTTCAAAACCAATACTCGACTCTTCGATACTTGGTGAAAAATTGTCTAATTATCTACCGATCTACGCATACGGCTCGAAGTCAAATTGTATTAATTCCGCTTTTGTCGTACCGAAGCTATCGTACGGAAACATAAACTCTATCAGCTGATTGTTTCTCATTTTTTACGGCGGAATTGTTCGCGATTGTTAAAATTCTCCGACATATGTTTATTATATTTTTTCATGTCGTGGATATGTATTCGGATTCTTTCAGCTGTCTGCAGGCAATTTCGGAAGACCCGCAAGAATACAAATACCAGTCACCTTCTCTGTTAGTTATCCGGATATCCTGGAATCGCCGGTAGTGAATTACGTAATGAAGTAGCGCAGTACGAGATTGTCAACGGATTGCTGTCTGTTGTTTATTAAACGAAAAGTTGTAACTTGCGCAAAATGTTCTGCACGGAGTAAATTCACGCTATCCGTTTTCGTTCTCTCTTCCCGGATACAAAATTTGGTTTTCCAGCTTTTATCGCCAAACCGTTCGTAATTTCATGAGTCCTATTACCCGAACACGTGTCTATTATTATCGTTTGTCGTTGCGTACCTTCCTAGATTCTGCCTCTCAACAACTTCTTATAACGATTCGAATATCGATTTGACCTCTTACTTCCTGGGGTTCTTCTGGTCTAGTAGATTTATATCCTTCACTCTCGGTTGAAATTATTATCTTTTCTAACGATACATATTAAAGTATTAATAATTTCATTATTAATTTCATATTTTGTATCGTCCAGTTTATCGGTACGAATGATTAAAAAAGGTTCGTCTTATTGCAGATTTCGTGTATACCGGAGTGTAATTATTACTTTTTTATTAATATTTAATAAATTTTCTATTCAAATTTAGTATAATTCTTACATCGACCACATTTTCAAGATGTTTTCGGTTGCGTTTGACTATTTTAAACGTTTTTAAAACTTTTTCGCGATTTGACTACATCGAAGCGCTATTTTCTTTTTTCATTATTAGAAAGTGAATATTTCAGATAGCATCTACATAATTTTTCTATCTGTTTGAGACATATTGCTACCGTGAGGTGCATATCTCAGTTCGCAGACTGTTTCCCGTATTCTTATCCATTGTTTATGTAAACAATGTTACCAGTCACATCGAATTGTAAGGCTTTTGAACTACAGCGGAAATACTGGCTGCCAGAACAGGCCATCTCAGTGGTCATGAGAGGGGTTTTAAAGATAATACCACCCAACGACTGGCAATTAAGAGATCAGACAATGGATCACATCCTCAACGTATGCCCACGCAGAGCCCTTAAGGGCAGTTGGAAGCATATTCGACTAGTATCAGACGCGGCGATAACACGACAACGAAATAAGCTACCCGAACACATACGATATCGTCATCATCATTACTACCGTAATCTACTCGAGTGTATTTTATCGTTCGTTACATTACTTTATTAGCTAGTTATTAGTTTCCAAAAATGAACTATTACACCTTACACAAGTCTATATAAAACGATCTAACGACGGTGGTAGACGTTATAAATTTTAGAAACAATTTCGATTAAAAAAAAAAAAAACGAAACAATAATTCTACTCAATCTTTTTTATAGGAGACAAACTTTCTATCAGCTGATCGTAAATAAAACTTTCCGTGGTTAGTATAGGGAGAATCGAATATTTTCAAGACTCGATTCGTCTGGAGTCGAATACCTTTTAAGAATCGATTACTTTAATGATCACTCTACAGATTAACAAGCGCGAGTACGCCGTGTCAATTGCAGATATTAGAAAAATAAATATCTATAATACACAGTCATTTTAGCGGAAAAAAAAGATGAATTTAAAAAAAAATAATAATTTTTATTCAGACAAAACTTCGATACTCTGAATATTTTGCTCTCGACAACTGGCGTTTGGAAAGAACATTCGTTACTCATTCGCAACGTTAAATTAGTAAAAGAAAGTAAATTAAAAACTATACGGACATAAAAATGTAAAACATTACAATAAAAATACTCCCTTAATAAATAACCGCTCCGAGAGGAGATGTTTAATCGGTGGCATTACATTGATGATGAATAAATGTGGAATGTATTAATATATAAGTAGTACAGTTTAAACTTATATACGTGTATAATTTCAATGCTTATTTATGTATATCTTCTACATCTAGCGGAAATTTCCCGTTGACGCGAGGTTTGTCATATAAATAGATCGCTTTCATCTAATTCGGTTGTAGTAATACCGGCATCTCTCTAAGATCCATCGTCATAACATCGTGTCATATTTGTTTCGGCCTTCCTACTGATCTTATACCCGGAGCTTAAAACGAGTAAATCACTGCCATTCTCTGTACCACCTGAGTAGGACTTTCAAGGAGTTTGCTTACAATAGGCGCAACCACCATTGCAGTATAGATTCGTTTCGGATAAACGGATGCCATTGACCATTTTCATCATATGCAGCGTTTGTTCTTCGTGGTTTGTTAATGGACAGAATTCATCGTCATATAACTGGTCTAATAACTATTCCGTGAAAATGTTTGAACCGAATGGACATGACTTTGTCGCACAATACACCGTCACAGATTTCCATTTCGGTCGTGTTCGGCTTATTCGATTGCGGACTTCTTCGGATGCACAATTACGCAGGAGCCAATATATTTAAAGTCGTTTGTCCAATCACATATGATAAGTATCCTAAGAAAATTGAAATCGCCTATGATAATCCATTCTAATAGTATTCACTATTAACTACGAGTAATGACTCAGTACTAAAACACAAGTATCTGCATTTCATCTGAAAAATAAATCAAAGTGTAAATTGATACTAGAATGGCGCTGACAGATGTTAAATCACAACGTACATCCGAAATACCTTGGCATTGGACCGGTCACTTACCTTTAAAAATTACTGGGAATCCTTAAAAATGAAAGTAAAACAATATTATTCGCGAGCTGAATTCGTCAAAATAGGAAGTTACGCCAGAAATCCTCCGAGCAACAGGCGTGGTACTGTGTTTCTCCGTAGCGGAATATGGATGTTTGGCGTAGATCAACGCATTTTAAGAAAGTGGACATAGCATTAAACAATACTTGCCGGATTATAACGGGCTGTCTAAAACCTACAAAGACTAAATTATATTTACCGCACGGTATTGCTCCACTATATATAAGAAAAAAAGGCAATTTCAAGCACTGAAAGGACTAAAATTAATACAGATTCCCGTCACCCCATGTTTGGACAAATTATAATACACGAAATCGCAAAAATCTTTTATGCATAATAGTGTCGCTTTATACGACAAGGCCAGCACAACACGGATAGAACAATGGAAGAATCCTGTCCTATGTTACCAAAGGAACAACTACGGCCAAAAGATCAATTAAACTGACTTCATTGGAGAACATTGAACAGGTTACGTACTGGATGTGGCAAAACAGCAAACCGTGTCAAATGTAAAATAAGCACCGACGACAAATGCGAATGCGGTGAAAAGCAAGACCACCGATTTAACTGCACACATAAATTAAGGTTACTGCGGTTATGAAAAATTTATGGAGTACAATTTGTAATGACGGTGTGCTTTGATTAATGCATGGATATCTCATATATAGAAATAGCGTCTCAGATTGGATACCTAACTAGTACTCAATCTCAGCAGAAAGAATCGTATACCGTCTAGATTCTTTTAACTCTTAACCGGCAACATACGTCTCAGAGACGTATATATGTTTTCAATTTTTTTACATTTCGTATTTCAGCGTCACTTGTCAAATGAACCCTTCAGTGTATATGCATAACTTAAACTGTTGTAAACGATGTCTGTGTATTGTCCAGTGAATAAGTTGTATTTTGTGAGTTCAGTAGATTCTTAATTAAAAGTTACAACGTCTAAGAGACGTTTATTAGTCCAAGTGTTATATTTGTATTCGTCTTACAAACACGTATATTACCTGAAACGTGTATGTACCTAATTAATAATGGCAATTTTTGTGTTTGAATTAATTTAAGCTTTGAATGAATTTAAATAAATTTAACATACGTTGATACTATAAGAAGCAATAAGAGGGAAATATCACCGGAATTTCTAGCGAACGCGACAAAATAATTAGGGTGAAATTTATATCGTTTTACCAAAGCGTGTCTTATGTGTCGAAACAAAGTAAAGCAGTCAACTTGATATCATCCATACACGATATAAAATTTACTGACCAGACCAATAATAAACCAGAAATAATTACTTTTTACAACCCCATAAAATCAGGGTTGGATAATTCCGACAAACTTATCGTGAATTATTCATCAAATAGACGATCTAGACAATGAGCCCTGATAATATTCTATAATGTGATACAGATTAGTTTTGTGAATGACACGTTTTTCATAAATTCACTGGCGAACAGTTTAGTAAAAAATCAAGTACAGCGTCATTTTTCCATTTCAAACATTCCGAATGAATCTAGAAAA
Source organism: Coronaproctus castanopsis (assembly GCA_032883995.1). NCBI lineage: Eukaryota > Metazoa > Arthropoda > Insecta > Hemiptera > Monophlebidae > Coronaproctus > Coronaproctus castanopsis. The sequence goes on from CM065053.1 coordinate 253,431,680, forward strand.
AAAAAAAGTAACATGATATATTACTGGGATCATGAAGAATCATGAAGTCAATAAATTTCTGACAAAAAGACGTCGACATTGTAAAAGTAAAACTGCGTATAAATGTATTAAATTTGAAAATGCTAGTTGCCTAGACTGCTCGAAAAAAAAAAAATTTCAGTCTTAATTTACACGATGAATCAATTGTATTGCGAACATTAAAATAAACACATATATACTTAATATTGTTACTCGGTTTCATTAATTTTTATTACTGTACCTATAAAACCACCAATTTTTGTCGAATAAAATATATTTAATTTATTTACTAACGTTATTAAATATTGCAACTTTAAAATAAAATTATATTTCGTTTATTTATACGTTCATTAAATATTGCATCTCTAAAATCAATTTTTGTTATTGTACACGTCTTAAACACGTGTGTTACCTCTGATTCATAAAATACACGTGTTACCAGTTGATAGTTAAGAATCGGTAAACTATTTCTAGTAGAGTCGAATTCATCACTAGTTGTAGCGGTCGGTGTAAAAAGTAAATAGATTTCGGTTTTACATTCCCGTTTTTATCGGCGTTTTAAATTTAATCCTAATAAAAGTTCGAAGTGCTAGTAGTCTTGGGTATCTAATTTTTATAAATCCGATTACAATTCGCGAAGACGATAACGGTCTCTGTAAACTGATCGTAAAAAAGCAATCGGGTATAATATTTTTTTTTACGGTCCAGTTTTATATCCTGCGATAAACGTTTCAATCAACCGTCGTAATTTAAACGGAAATCTTAAAAATCAAACACAGAATCACCGCTACTACCGAAGATGTACGTCATAAATCTTTTAATTTAATTTCTTTTTTTAATATTTCGTTAACATTATCATCGTAAAAAATTATTATCATTATCATTATTATTGATTACTATTTAAATTGTGCACAAAGTAACCACAAATATGGGAACGTAAATGATGTAGCGAAATTAGAAATAATTTGATAATTTCGTGGACGTATTTATGTATTTTATTAAACGGTCGTATTATTGTCATTATTATTAATAATAATAATAATGTTCTACGTCTGCAAGAGAAAGGAATTCATGTTTTATCGAATGGAAACGTCATTATTGACAAGGTTAATCCTCCGCCTTATAACTGACGGATTAACGATGATTACGCAATTTCGCAAATATTAAACGCGAAATAAATATTTAACCCCTCCACTGCCGCGCCCCTAGATGTAAATCCTTTTTCGGAAAGATAGCCTTCGAATTTCCAAATTGTCACGTAATTTAACCGATATATAAAGAAAATATTTTTTTTTTCTTTTTAAATCTATTCCTAATTGATCCTCAGTAAATGGTGTAGCGAAAGATCATGACGTGAAGGGTACAACATATAGTCCAATGGCTGGTCCCTATATTAGTATCTTATGTTTAATAATTTTACATAATTTTCATTACTATGCCTGGTCTAATTAATTCTTCGCAGCCTGCGAAATTGCATCTGTGTTATCCAATAAGCTAATTTCAGATCAGTTAGCGTGACTACGTAACCGTTCTTGACGTTTGATTGCCATCTTTTTAATTACGTCAGCTATGTAAAAGGTCATCATGTATAGTTTTGTTCGTTTACATTCCATGGAGCGCTGACGATTAACCTAAGAGTAATGTTTTGGGATATTTGCATTTCCATTATAATATATATACCGGGAAACTCGCACGATGTATGAAAATAAGTTTTGTAAAAATTTGTCAAAAATCCGAACTTAAAGAATTTGGAGCGATTCATCTTTGTGAAAACAAACTTTCTGTTCGCGGTATTTCTCAGGGTTATCCCTTCTCTTACCATCTATTATCGCCCGGTGGTTCTAGTACTCTGTGGTTCTTTTCAAAATATAAATTCCGTTTATCAATCGCTGTACTGTTATGTTTGCATATATCATCGAGATGCTTTTCCTTATTCGAGAACCACTTCGGGTTGACCAGTTTTAAACTTAGAATGCTGATAAATTCGTTCCGTTAATTACTCATCTCCTCCGAATATTAGCGCAAAATGACGATCTTATTTTCCTCGAAACGTCAAATAGTTTTTCTACTTCTCGTAATTGATCTTGTTTCTGAATAACTTCTTCTTTTCTCGGACCGAGAATTTTTCTAATTATCTTCTTTCAATTTGTCCAATATTTCAATTTTTCCAATATTTCAATTTGTCCAATATTTCAATTTGTCCAATATTTCAATTTATCAAACGTTATTTAGATCTAAACGTTCGACTGCATATTAACGTTTAAATAACTGCATTATAATGTCCGATCGGCATTTATCGATATTGAATTTCTCGTTGTATACATTGCGCCTTAATTTGAACGCTTTCCCAATTTTCCTGCTATCATTTTCGACGCTTCTTCATCTTATTCGTTATTTTCGTAATTTATAACGTTTTCTTAGTTGTTCATTATCGGTTATTCGAATTCCGTGAGTGGTGGGGTGCCGCGTATAAAAATAATGTAATATAATTGAAATTCGTAAAATATAAGAACTCGCTGCTGATAACATAATCTTAAGTAATCATTATTCTTATTCACCTGCTTCGCACGCGCGATAATTAATATGTCTGCCAGTTGTTTCAATTAATGCCCTGCCATCGATATAGCGTGTAGTAGTAGTAGTAGTAGTAGTTGTAGTAGTTTGGTTGCCTTGGTAGCACGTGCCCAATTCACGCATAATTTCAGCTACGTTTTCGATTTAATGTAAATATAATTATCAATACTCGTCTCTGTGTGTGTATGTAGTAGTGTTTTGTGCACGTCGAGTATATATATATATATATATATATATATAATGACTGATTCCAGATATTTGTATAATCAGAAATATGATTGATAATTTTTTTCACGGCTGCCGATGCTTAATTTGAGGCATAGTCTACGTTATTTGTAATTTGGTCAATTAGTTGACGTGGTCAACTAAACATGTTCCATCGTCAGTTTCCAGTACTTTCTACTACTGCTCATTGAATGATTTGCTTCACTATACTGTTATTTTTGATGATACACCATAAATGTTATTGCATCGTATGCGGTCAAAATCCTTTCTGCGACCAATATACCAAAAAAAAAAAAATTTCTTCAACAATTTCGGAATATAATTTATCCGCGTCAAAGGTGCCAAATATGTTCGCTATTCTGCACCAGGCCACGTTCGCATCGATTTTCTTTCACCACTTTCCATTTGTTTATGTTGTACCCTTATTCGCTGTTTAAGGTGCGCCGTAAAGTACAATTTAAAACGTTTGGAACAGATTCCGTTACATTACTAGAGCTTCGAGTTCTCCGGAGATTTTTAGTCTTTCAGACTTTTTTCTAGACTGTACCTAAAAGTCTACGTCTGGATTTTAATCTTCCGTTCACAATAGCCATGTATAATTACGTAGGCAAAAGTCATATGTAGTTACGTAGTGGATGGCGTTCGTTGTTTGTTACTTTCCATCTATCTTTTTTTTACTGTTACATTGCGTCTAATGCCACAATGCCGCTGTATTCGTACAACTTGTGTAGCGGTGTGCTGCTTTTAAACAGCCAGTAATTATTCTACATGTTTCGTTCAAATCAACATTTACTTTCTTCTCATGTGCCGAACAGACCAAAAATGGACACGCATACTTCCACGCTAAATAACAAGATGCTAATGCTGATGTTCGCAGTACGTGCAGTTTTGCTTTTCATTTATATATATATTATGTATATAATAATCATTAACGGCTAATTGTGACGAATAATGATTATTTTTCATTCGAATAATTTCATCCCTGTTTTTACTACTTAATGGGAAACCGTACAAAATTATATAATTTACACATTTCTACCGGAAGGGTAGTAGAAAATATTGAAAAGGAATTTGAATAAACCCGAGCCGAGCGTATAAGTGGAAACATTTAAGGAAATACGTGGTCGGCATCGACAATACAATTATTATTGTTGGAAATGCGCGAGCAGAAGTGAAAAGAGACGGCTATCGTTGAATAAAAAAAAAAATAATTTGATAAAATCATCGTCTTCGTATTGTTCGTTGCCTGTATGTCGTGGTTTATTTTTACGTACAAAGCGTTGAAAGCGCTAATTATATGCAACGCAGATGTGCGCGTGTATGATGTTATATTGGGCGAGGGTGCCATTGTCTTCTCCGTGATAATTAAGAATTAAATAATGATGAAAACGTTTATATAAATTTTTATGTCGCCAGTTGATTTTGAACCTCCGAACGCCGAGTCGACGGTCGAGAGTTCTAGCAATTCCGCAAATGGTAGTAATGATTTCACGTATTAATTTTATCTTCTAAAATTCTGTAACGTATTTGAAGAGATTGGACTACCATAGATCTTTTCGGTACTCTTCAATTAAACGAGTGTTGATAAAATGTGCAATCGAGGGCTGTATCTAATAATTATCAAACGTACAGTACGTACTGAAAAATCGGGCAATTCATTTCCGAATGTAGACGTGAACTATACACGTATTGAGTTAATTTTGATTTTCGAATTTTATAAATTACAGTGGAAGTATGACAACGGGAAAACGGCTTTTAGGATCATATTGAATATTTGAGGAACGTTGGACGTTGAAAACGGGAGTAAGTTGTGTATAGCGATATCATCGACTGTGAACAGTGAAAAAATTGATGGTATTTCGGAGAAGTCAAATTGAAGATAGTAATTCGGGACAGTTGTCATTTAACAATGTATTAAATATAGTTTTTGCTTTGTTAGTAATATGTAATATTGTCGATGAGAGTAATCAGTGTAAAAAAAATTACAACTAATTCAAAATCACTGTTGCACTAAATCGTCGAGGTATACAAAAATTACTGATATGCACGCACAATTAAACTTCTTATACCTATTTTCTGAACATTAGTAAATTATCGAAAAGTGTTCCGATAGGAGTACAACACATCAAAATAGATTAATTAATTTCATAGGTGATTACGATATACACTAAGTCTCATCACGCGTTATATATACAAACATCGTAAAATTAAGCGTGAGTCATTTAATTCCGTGTCTATGTCAATTATTTATTTTGTGTAGTTAATATGGTATGCATGCGTATGTATGTACATGTGTATATGTACCTCTTATATTTTTGTTTTTATTTTTACCATATTTTATTTATTTTCTCACAGGTTTCTGTACCTATACCCTAACATTTTTTTTATTAATTTTCTAGATTTAGTAATACTGTTTAAATATATATATATATATATATCAATGATCTTAAACTTGTAATGGTAACGTTGATCCTATAAAAAGAAAATAACCGTACATTTACCTTATTTTTTTTTTTTTTTGGTTTAATCACCATTCTAAATATTCACCAGCATCACAAGTATTAAGTCACACGATAATTTAATATCAGAACAAAGTATTTTGAAATTGTAATGCATCTTCTTCTGAAAATGTTTTAAATTATTTGCACGTCATCATCGGAGTACAATTTCGGTTACTTAATTTTTGATAACTGTCGTCGGGTTAGCCTAGTGGCTAGAGCACGGACTTCTATACGGAAGGCATCAGTTCGAATGCAATTGGCGATGCAAAAATTATCATCAGAAAATAGAAATATAAATAATCTTAATATTATCGCGTGGAAGACAATAACAAAACACCATGTGCGCGCTAGTAACAGTATAGTACACTACAAAAACACGCGGGCCTGCAATTGTGTCGTAACAACAAAGTGATATTATGATTGATTTGTACGCTACTTACACGGTAAAACTAAATACTTATAGGTAAGTAGCCGCCTACTTCCGATACGAAGAAAGCGCTTATTGATAATGATGAATTTTCGGTATTTTATATTTACCGTTTCGTAAAGTATATTGATCGTAAAAAAAAAGAAAGAGAGATACCGAAATTCGGAACACGTTAAAAATAATTAAAACTAAAAAATAATGAAGTGAGATGTAACTATTTAGTGGAATTTGTCAGTTGATTTCATATTGTATATATATATTATATATATATATATATATATATAATATATATGTATATAATATATATATAATATATATGTATATAATATATATATATATAATATGTATGTATATAATATATATATATATATATAATATATATGTATATAATATATATATATATAAAACGCCTGTTGCGATCCGCATTGATGCGGGTCTTTTAATTGCGGATGTGGTCCAAGACAAGAAAATGAGCAAGACTAAAGTACAACCTACTTAGACACTCTCGTTATAAGAGTAAATTTTCAAAAGTGACGGAAGAAGAAATTATAGATGAAATATTAAAAATAGTAAATATTGATAACGTTGTCACCGGTTTTTCATGATCATTTCTTACATGGAAGCAGACTGATATATTCCTTTCACCCGGAATAACCGATGACATCCTGTTGGTCAATACAAACCGATCGTGTCACGACGTTGATTTATCGAGTGTACACAATCTTCTCAAGAAAGAGTTGCTCGTTTACCGGAATCAGAAAAAACACCTAAATATAAACTGATGGAAAATTAATAATTTTCTTTGAATTTGCGCACGGATGTTTTCGCCACTTCCACTAGTCAGTGTTAATGGGGGTGGACAATTATTTAGTCGCGCTAGATAATCAACAACCTTAAATAATCAAATTTGGAATATAAAATAATAATTGTGGTATTTTCGAATTCTCCGTGCGCAATAAAAAGTATATATAGCGCTTGTAAGGATTTAATAGTTTCCATTCTTTCGAGTTGACAGGAAATTCAAGATAAATATATACCGGTTTGAAGCTATAACTTCAACATCATTTTAGGACAATGGTAAAATACGGGGAGATATTCTGTCTTGTGAAATTGGAGTGTGTTTAGAGTGTTTGTCCACTTATTGGTAAATGGTAAACGTTTTCGAGAATGGAGTGTATCTTTTCTAAGGAATGAAAAAAAAAGCGCATTTTCACACCTTTTTGTAAGGTACCGGATGTAGCTAGACAAAATGATTTTTGACACGCATACTTAAGCAAATACATGCTCACTCTCTTATACTTATATGCATACAAGAATAAATCTAAGTCACTTTCATATATATACATATATATATATATATAGATATAGATATATGTGCGTTTATGTACATTTGAAGGCACCTGTGAACTCGGGTTTTGTTAAAGCGTTTCAGACTCTTCTACATCTACACAGGTGTCAAGTGGTTCTGGTTAATCTTTCTAGGCTAACATTCCTCACGTACGTTTTTCATTTTGAAGAGGTTTTTATTACTAGCCCAACAGAGTGAGACGAACGATTCAGAAAAAAATAATAATAAACACAAACCTACCGACAATGGATACGTTAGAATACTTTATTCGGGTGGACAACAGAAGCGTGTAGGTGTAATATATATCCATACACACACACGCGCACATATATCCAAATGTACCGTATAGCGTACAGACAAATCATATACAGGTATAAAAAGATATCTTAGAATTCCAAAATTTCTCTGTTGGAAGCTGGGCACACAATTAAAACTGACAAAAGCTGAGAGTACCGACTTTTTTTTTTCTCCATTTTTCCACGGGATATTTTTTTCTGCTCAATTTTATTAGCATCCTGTACCTGGGTCCGGAAAGAAAGTTATCCCCCGCTGTTTGCTATATCCGAAAAATTTATTCTTAGGCACGTTTTCTAACTCTACTTACGACCTTTTTAATAAATTATAAGGTTTACAGGCGATTCTATTCGCTATTCTAAAAGGTCCAAGCAAAAAAAAGGATGACAACCCTCTTGTACTTATTTTTTACTATCTAGGAAATTATAACCCCCAGGAAAATAAGAATTTCGCTTCTATTTAGACATTTGAAGCGTTATCCCGTATTAGGATATTATAATAATTTTGAAAAGTATGGAATGTACTGATTATTAAAAATAAACAAGAAAGGAGTTAAAATCGTTAAACTTTAAATAAAAAATTACAAAGCTTTTCGGTTGTTAAGCCATCAAAAATGCGAATGTAAAAATAAAATACATAAATATATATAATTTATAAAACATAAGATGCAAATTTAATTTATATATAAAATTTATATTACATGTACATATAATGATAAACTTTCAAGCCGATATCATAAATAAAAATCTATAAGAAATTTTGTTAATTACATATATATATATAAATTTTTTTTGTAGGTTTTTTGTTTTGATTTTTCCTAAGTAATATATTTAATATTGTAAAAATTAAATTTTAATTTAAGTTAAAGTTATTTTAGATTTATTAATTATTTGCTAAGGTAGCTTAATGAATTTACTAGTAGTTTAATTCTTGAAATAAATTTGTTGTTCTTGTTGTTGTTTCGCACACTTCGAATAAATATTAAATACTTACATATAATTTGTAGCAATCTTTCTGTGCGCTTCAGAATTCGACAAAAATAAATATAAAACGAAATATTTTTATACACACTCATATATATATATATATGTGTGTGTGTGTGTGTGTGTGTATTTTTTCGATATCGATAGTGGAGATATCCAAGTAATAAAAGAGCTGTATTGGGAGCAAAAAGCAAACGTAAGCATAGGTAGTGATTATTCTGAAAATCATTGCAATATAAAAAAGGGTGTTAAACAAGGTTGTCCTCCGTCTCCTAGATTATTTAATGCATATGTAGAAGAAATCATGAAATATCGAAAAATAAATGCAATGGGTTTTGGGATTACAATAAACATTACTTACGCAGATGATAAAGTATTGATAGCCGAAACAGAGAAGCGAATGCAGAAAATTCTAGATACTATAAATAAAGAAGAAAGAAAATACATCATGAAAATAAATGTAAATAAAACAAAAATCATGAAATTTAGCAGACAAAAAACCAGAGGGACAAAACCGGAAATAGATGGACAACAATTAGAAAAGGTAAAACAGTATAAATATAGTTCTGATTACAGAAGATGGGCGTGATAACAAATAAATAATTTACAGAATAATAATGGCCAGGCAGGCGTTTGGAAATCTAGAAAAAGTTCTGAAAAACAGAAAAGATGGACTTAGAAACGAGAAAACGAATATTAGGAAGTTTGGTCCGTGTTGCTATATTCAGCGAAAATCTGGACAATAGGCGCAGATAGCGAAAGAACAATTAACGCCGTTGAAATGTGAGCATATCGACGCGAGCTGAGAATTCCGTGGACAGATAAGGTGACCAACCGAGAAGTGGTGAGTAGGTGCAATGTCAACAAGTTGCAATTAATGGATGACATCCAGAGAAGAAAAATTAAATATATCGCTCACAAAATTCCAGAAGAAGGGTTTTTCAACCTAGCAGCACGGGGTAAAATTTCAACAAAGGCACTTAGAGGAAGAAAAAAAAATGGAAGTAATTATCACAAATACAGGAATTTAGGCTTTCCTAAAATTTAATCGAATCAGCCAGATGCCGATGTATGTAGAGTTCGTGATGTGCAGCCTCGCGAATGGGAGATGCTACTTTTATGATGATGATGATATATGTATTTGCACAACATGCATTAACATATGTGTTTGTGAGCGTATATAGAACATGTGTATCGTGAAATTACACTTTTCTCGATTCGAGTTAATCAATTTATAAGGATTATAAATATCAGTGATGTTTTGATAAAACATTTTTTGCATCTGTTTATTCTGATCTATAATTGTAAAAAACCTCATTTTACTGTTCCATATTAGCTTAATCGGCTACATTGTTTTTTTTAAATTTTAATTTAGCCGATTAGAGCTATTTATGCATTCTTAGAAATTATGCTAATATGATCAATTTTTATATAAATTATAACTTTTCGAAGTATATTAAGTAAATAGCTTGCAATATTTTAATTTGATATTATTTTGTCGTGAACAATTTAGTCAATTCTACTTTATTCTATATATAATATATTAACCAGTCCTGGGGGTATTAATTGTTACAATCTTAATTTTACAGTGAATTTAGTAAATAAGTTAATACACGATACTTAGTATGTATATTCGTACTAAATACAATTATTGCGACACACTAGTCCAATGACTACATCCTTAACCATAGTTTTATTATAACTGCATATTAATTATAAGACTAGGGCCAGCTGTCTTACGAAGCTTAAGACGTCGATTGTCCTGTTCTATATTAAGGCTGTACAGCTTCCTCATTAGTATGCTGTCATAGTCTCCTTTCGTGTTTAGTTGTCATATCCTTTATGACATCTCTTATGGATGGCATCTGAAAATCGCGATGTATATAATCATTGCACGAATATCGATACCCATTAACACGCAGAATGATATTTTGTCTAGCTTACATTTTTTTTTTAAATTCAAATTGCTTATATCAAGCAGCACCGTATTTCCAGTTCGGTGAGATAATTTGCTTGCAAAGTAGCAGCTTACAGTTCATATTTAATGGTGAGCCTGAACCAATGAGCCAGTATAGTTTTTTATATGTTTTATATATATATATATATATATATATATATATAAATAGAACAGGTAGATAACTATATATATTTAGGTCAAAAATAACAACAAATAAAGAAATGATGACGAAAACGGAAATGGGAAGTTTCGAAACAAGCAAATGCCAATTAATCTGAAAAGGAGATTGTATAATCAATGTGTAGTCCCAGTCCTTGCAGAAACATGGCCATATACAAAAACAAACATACAGAAGATAAGAAAGACCCAGACTGCACATGAGGGAATGTTGCTCAACATCAGATTATCGGATCACTATATAGAAACGCACAGATACGAGAACTAACGAAGTTGGATGGTGCAGTGGAACGAATTACTAGAATAAAGTAAAATTGGGCTGGCCACGTAGCCCGGAGAGATGACTACAGATGCTCAAAGCGGATCATACAATGGTGGCCGATAAACAAAAGAAGAAACCAAGGTAGACCGAGGACACGATGGCACGTTGATATATCGAAGGTAGCTAGGAAGCAATGGTTGCGAAAGGCACAGAACAGAAATGAATTAAAAAAATTGGGGAAAGCCTTCATCCAGTAGTGGATAGATAAAGACACATTGTGATATATATATGTACTCATTTATTTATCCACTGGGACACGTATACGGCGCCTTATTTTATTTGTATAATGTATTTATTTCTTGTCCTTCTGTGTAGTTTGCCTTCTATTTGTCCTTCAATTAGTGAACATCTATATAATGTTAAAATTACATAGATCCGAGTAGTAAGTTACTTTTGTATAAATATAACTGAGATCGTTGATGTTACGTGTAAAATTAGATATGTTAGGACGGGCACGCTTACTTGCCATTCTCGCTGTCTCCGATACAAGTACCAACTTTGCCACAGATAGCTGAAAACGGAATGCGAGATTTATTACGTTAAAACGGAAAATATTATTATCTAGGATTATGTTATCAGCCAGCTGTTCGGAGTAATAACAGAATTATCATCGGCTACGTGGAAGCGATTCTCAAATCTTAGAACGTTTGATTGTATATCCGAACCGATTCGGCTAATTAGGAAGACTTAAATATAGCGTAAGATACGTCGTCGTCGGAATAATTTTCATTTTATAGTTTTATTTTGGTGGAATTATTAAAGTAGCTCGACTGCGAGAATTCCATGGAAGCGCGTGTTCGATGCCGGACGATTATCGCCGAGAATGCGGTGGCGGCCCACTCACACGGTATATTCACTCGCGTTGCTTGTAATTAGTGCCTCGAATGATAGTCCATTTTGTACGCAAACATGGCGTACAACGGGTCATGTCACTATTAATACATCTCCGAATTTCGTAAATCTTACAGCGCGATTAAAATATCTCGAATAGTGTTTACTCGTGGATGTTGAAGACGATACAAAACGAAAATGTTTACACGCGAAAATAACGAAAACTTTTTTTAACTCCGTATACTACATTTCTTTTTTTTTTCATTAATTGCGACGACTATATAATCTTTGACAATAACGATGATGAAGTTGAAAGCACGTGTGAAGAGTTACACTCCGAATGAAGTGACTCCGACTTAATTACTTCACTAAATTATACGGGTTTCGTCGTTTAAGTCGTCTTAAATCTTCAAAGTTGTCCAGGAGCTGTATGACTTCAGCATTGGTGTGCTTTACCAAACTTTTTTTTAACTCCGTATACTACATTTAATTTTTTCATTAATTGTGACGACTATATAATCTTTGATAATAACGATGATGAAGTTGAAAGCACGTGTAAAGAGTTACACTCCGAATGAAGTGACTCCGACTTAATTAATTACTTCACTAAATTATACGGTTTTCGTCGTTTAAGTCGTCTTAAATCTTCAAAGTTGTCCAGAAGCTGTATGACTTCAGCATTGGTGTGCTTTACCAAACTTTTTTTTAACTCCGTATACTACATTTAATTTTTTCATTAATTGTGACGACTATATAATCTTTGACAATAACGATGATGAAGTTGAAAGCACGTGTGAAGAGTTACACTCCGAATGAAGTGACTCCGACTTAATTAATTACTTCACTAAATTATATGGTTTTCGTCGTTTAAGTCGTCTTAAATCTTCAAAGTTATCCAGAAGCTGTATGACTTCAGCATTGGTGTGCTTTACCAAACTTTTTTTAACGATGATGAAGTTGAAAGCACGTGTGAAGAGTTACACTTCGAATGAAGTGACTCCGACTTAATTCATTACTTCACTAAATCATACGGTTTTCGACGTTTAAGGCGTCTTAAATCATGAGGATTGTCAAGAAGCTGTATGACTTCAGCATTGGTGTGCTTTACCAAACTTTTTGCATGTTCGCAAGCAAATTTGGTAATTTCATCGATGACTGTTGGAATTTTTAAGCCATTGTGTTCAAATCGATATTGCGCGGATGATCGTAGGAAGTGCATCGTTCTGGCTTAGTAGCTTTCTGAATTGTATTAATCGAGCGTTTTAGGCGAGTGTCAATATTATTATTGGTAATCCGATGAATTTATGTTATCGAAAACGTACTCTTGAAAATGTAGTCAATCGGTTTTTTTTTTTTAATCATAATGGGTTTTTGCTATCGACCGTGTTAGGCCATTTGCAAGAATAACTGTGTAGATAGGATTATGGTTAGAAGACAGACAATTCCGACGATATAGGCATTTTAATGCTTTTTTTTAGGACAATAAGATCTAATACACTATTGCGGAGGAGACTCGAATATTTTTAATCACTTCGTTAATAATGCGTTATATATAGTATGTAAATATTTTTAAAATTGCCACATTTTACGTCGGTTAAACTTATTCGGATGATCGAATTTTTTTAAAAGTACAGACATCATACAGGAACACACCGCGATCGATAAATCTAAATCTTATATCTGTTAAATTAATAACGGCGTAATTATTTTACAGATTACTGGACAGTATGAAAATTCCGGGTGGTCAAGCGAGATCTTCTGGATTTCATATTTGCGATATATTAGATTTGAACGACGCAAAAGTGCACGGTACCGATCCTACTAACATTAACGTCCACAGTCATTCGTTACAAGGTAATAATCAAATTCAAATCAATTTACGTAAAATATTACACAGAATGCTACAATATTAGCTGCGTATCTATTAAAACGTGTAATAATAACAATATTATAATTACAACATTAATTAAAATTCTAATAAGAAGAAACGGAATTAAAGATAATAGATAAATAAATACGAGAAATATCGGTTAATAAATGCGCGAGTAACATTTATGTAATCATACGCGCACGCAAACTTAAATAACCAAGATATCTTATCCGAGTTTCGCGAACTGAGTAAAAATACAAAAAGATTAGAAGTAGAAGTTAGGAATAACAATTGAAAATAAAAATTTAGAGCCGGATTATAAAAAGAAGAAAAAAATAAACGAATTTACAATTTCAAAACAATGAAACAAGAAAAATCACACACACGCGCGTATCCATTTAACCCTTTCATTCACATTGTCCACTATACGGGACGCGAAATTTTTAATGTTAACAAAAATTTTTGTATATGAAATATTTCAACTTTAAAAATAGTTATATAAATACCTTGAAAATTATCTAAGGTTCGCCGAAGAAGCGGAATTGTATAATAAATATCCCTATAATAAAATTTATAATTCAATGTTAAAATTTTATAACGTATGACTGAAAAAGTTAATACATTTTAGAAATTATAAACAAAAGCTAATAAAATTTCGATTATTAATTTTTTTTTTTATAAATTAACTCTTATTCGGAACGTAAGAAGCCTTTACCACGTCGACGTTTAACCGAGTCTTACGAATTAAATTGTAGGCCACAGCCTCCGGCGTAACTGCATGCGGCAATGGGACTTATTAAAACGTGGGGTACTTTTACTTTATCCGTGCCAATTCTTGTCTCTTACACTTGCTAGATTGAAATAATCTTTATGTTCTATCACGAAGTTTAGAATGTTCATATATAATTGTCGCCGCACATTTAAAATGGATTTATACAAAATATTATTAGAAATACTCCTAAGAACAGTTTTTTTGTTTTTTTTTTTTTAAATTAATGTCATAGGTAAGAACAGATAATATGCAAACGATGTAAATGGTTCAGAGAGAAAAGTATGTTTTTAATAAAATAATTCAACTTCCGTATCTTGCCTAGTATTATATTATGCCATGTTAATTTGCAATCGAACATACTAAATATTTGATTTCATACGCTATAACGATTATCTAGAAATATTTTCATGTTTACGAATAGATTTAGACGTTTGATAAATATACATTAAATACACTTGGCTTTCTCGCGATAATTAATCGATTATTAGTGTCGACCATTCAGATTTAGTAAAATATCAGGAAAACTTGAATCTATATTGCTGTATCACCGGCATAATTAAAAATCCTGCCCGAATGTAAAATATGGTCCTAATATACCCGTGACACACCCGAACTTGGTACCATCGCTTGACTAAGTACGTACCCTATTTTAGTCGCATGATTTCAACCTTGCAGATAAGACCTGGAACCAGCGATGCGTATTATTATTCCTAAATTCACAAAAGCGTACAATTTCTTAAACGAAATACGATCTAAAATGTCAAAATAATCAAATCAAATCCAGCTTTATTTGGAAAATAACACATGTCGAATACGAAGTAATTAAAAATACATAATACTATTTAATCGAAATATGCGTTTACCATATATTAGAATATTTTTCCGTACATATTTAATAAGAAATTTAAATAAATTTAGGCGTAAATATAATCGATGTAAAAAATAGATAAAATAAAATAATTTACCGACACAAATAATTCTATAAATCGTACAACAATAAGCAAAATATAGATAGACTTCATCGAGAAATCATATACTGATACACACACGAAACGTACACACCCTCTCCACCAATGGATATAGAGGTAACACATCCACACATAAAGAACACGCAGTTTAGTACATTCTATGAAAAACACACACAGACTCCAATTCAGATATGTTTCCTCTTTTAAAAAAATTATTAATATTAAAGATTAGTTTCAAGCAGAAAAGTTTATAAAGATTTTGTCCATCGTGAACTCGTTCTACCGTCATTAATTGTTATCCTAAACATAGTATATAATACGTGTAAGTAATTCACGTCTTCGTTTATAATTAAGTAAATCTATCCTCGTTTCGTTTGGTAACTTATTGAAAAGCCTCACGCATAATTTTGATTTCTTAAACGAATTTTTCCTGAAACGTGAATGCAACGACCTCATTAGTCGTTCTAGTTCTACTATGTCCATGATTTGAAATGTATCCTTATGTTTAATAACGAATTTCAATAACTGCAATTCGTATAATTGCAATACACTAAGCAACTTACTTCTGTGGATGAATTTATTCCGAATAATAATAATAATAATGTCGAACGATACAATTTTCAATACGTAAACGATATACATTAAAAAAAAACTTTCAGTCGCGGTGTCCGCTACATGGTAGACGAAATTTTAACGGTAACATTTTTTTTTTTTTTTTTTTATACTTTGGTGTACGTGAAATGTCTCAATTTTAAAAATATTTATATAAATACATTTTGAAAATTATCTAACGTCTAGCGATATTGTATAATATAAAATTTATAATTTTACGTCGAAATTTCATATTCAATGGCTAAAAACTCGTTTATATAATTGTGTATGTGTACGTAATAATTTGTATAAGCGTTTATTTTAAGAAAATAATTAATTTTCGATTACAGGCGCTTCCGAATTACACAGCGGTAATGTTTCGAATTTTCTCTTCCCGACTACGTTGCATAATTTGACGTCATCCGTTGAATCACCTTTACAACATTGGCCGCCATCCTTAACCGAACTTAGAGGTAATTTGTTCTATTTTTATTCCACATCAAATGCGCGCTGATTCTTGTCGGTAGTGCGATGCCGCGTCAAGTATTGATGAGTGCCGCCCCGTTTTGGAAGAATGCTTGGTTGTGGCAGCGAGTTGAACCGAACAATCTAAATTTTAAAAATAGTTTTTGAAACTTTCTTAATTAATCGCCGATTTCGAAACAATTTCGGAAAACGTGTATTCCATCAAATATTTACATAATCCTCACCTCGAGACCCGTACTATATTTAAAAGCGAGTATACTAAGCGAGGAAAAATTATATATAAAAAAAAATTAAAAAATTTAAAAAAAAAGTATAAATAACAAAAAAACTTTATAACAACACGCGTAATAGTTAAAAAAACATGATAAATATTTTAAAAAAATAAAATAAAATAAAATAAATGGAAAAAATACGAAACAATTAACACCTGCTACAGATAGAAATATAAAAATATTTCGACAATATTAAACAATCGGAACACGAATATAATAATAGTTTTGAGATTTATTAATACGAAGATGTTTTATCCGTTATACGCGAACATAAGTTGCCTGGAATCGTAGTTGTCAATTGCTATTATTAGTTTGTGCATTTTTTTTTTTTTGTTCTTAAATTAAGGTGCATCAGTTTCTTAAAATTAGAGTTAGACACGGAGTCTGGACAAGAATGGATCATTGTGTAGCGGTTAATAGTTTTATAAAAAAATTCAGATGAATTATATATTAAAGAAATAACGCGGGAAATGACGGACAATAAATATACACGATGCCACATTGTGTATCGGATAGTTTAGCGATGTGAAATATCAGCAATAAAGTAAACTAGTTACAGATTATCCGTAATGCGAATGATTTGATGAGTAGTAGAATGAGCTGGTCCGCATTCAAATTCATTTAGTCTTTTTAAAATAATTTTTTCGGACAATTCGTTTTAATTACCGAGTAAATTTAATCGGTGTCGTGCATTATTGATCTCGGAAGAATCTTTCCCAACTTTAAGAAGCGTTATGTGATTTTCCAATTTCCCGAATGCGTAGATAGTATCCGTATATTTAATCGCGGTGTTTTTATAATATCGATTACTTCGACAACGGCTTAAAATTCAAAATGGAAGAAATCTTGTCGTTACCTACTGAGGTTTTATTTTTTAAAGATCTTATACAATCATATATTTCAATTGAATAGCTAACGCCGGATGAAATTTGATTATCCGTCATTAACTCGCAAATTGTACATTTTATTTTTTCCGAAATGATAACTAGTGCCTCGATCGAAAAGCTTCGTGATTTTTCAATAACATTCCGCATGTTACAAATTATTTATAATTACTCTTCGACTAATATCAACGTTCAATCATCAAGCTGGTAGGGGGGGAAAAATTTTGATCGAGCATACTCGTTTGATGAGAAGTCGAAGCATACTCTTTAAAAAAAAACATACGCATCTTGTTAAGTTCTTCATTTTATACGTAAAGCAAAATTCCGAATTCATAGGGTTAAAATAGTCGTTAATCAACCAGCTATTAAACCGTATACGGTAAAATTTAGCATCGTACTGGGTTGCGCGAAAAGAAAATCTGAAAATGTAATAAAAGCGACTCGTTATAGAGTTTCATTTTGGGCGTGTTTTTATGAACTGCCGCAATCGTCCGAGCACAAAGCTTAACATCGTCGTTCGTAGTAAACAGCTTTATAAAGTTTCTTCAGACTGCGCTACAGCGATCGTCGAATTGAATGTAAAGTATAATCCCAACGGATGAGAACGACGGTAACAATGGTGTCGGACGAGATGAAAAGTTAGACGCGTCGCATTATTAAATGGATATTACAAATACGCGCTGCGATGTTCTATCGAAAATGGTATAAAGCTTTAAAAATCGTTTCAACTCCCGCTTAAAGTGTTAATACACCCCAAGAACAATCTACCGAAATCCCCTATATTATACAGCTTTCGCTAAGTGGATTACTAACGCCGTGTTTGAGATTTAAGTCTTCATTTTAGTATCCACCAAACCTATCCCCGTTCGTTACTTATTACGTTCTACTTCTTCGTAAGCGATCTTTCTCCGCGTTGTTCATTTTATTCTTTACCGCTATTTGTTTAGAAATACTTTCGTTATGACACGGTATACTCTCCCCGAACAATTCAATTACACCCCGGAGAGGATGATATATATATATATATTAATATAGAACGTATTATCCTCGTGGCGATGTTCGGTTCGGGGGTTTTGAAGAAGAAATTGAATTTAAGTTAATTTGTTGCCGTGATAAACTTATCCCTCCCGAAACAAAACTGAGCTCTTTTATTTATGTTCGACTAGCGTTTTATTAAATATTCCACTTCCCCTATCTTATTTCCAGCCTGTTTCTACGCCTTCAAAAGGCAAACAGTAGACGGTTTATTACATCGCCGAGTGAAATAAAATATTGACTGCTATTGTTCCAATTCTAAATTTGTACAAATTTTTCCTATTAACTATCGTTGTTTATTCCTTCATTGTTTTGTTGTGTCCTTCCTTTCGTCACGTTGTCACTTCAAAACTTCTGTATTAATTTTACTTTTAAACACGTTTCTATACTCATCATGTCGCATCATCAGTAATATTAATTTTCTCGAGATCTTCCTTCATTTGTCGGAACCACGCGATTCGCGTTCTAGGGTTTCTATGAAAGTATCGAAAAATTCGTGTTTTGTCCCCATTCTTTTTTTTTAGGGAACCGTAATAACTTAAATATTTTCAGTGTTCTCTTATATTTCATTACTACTTTTTTCCCGCATTTCTCGATCGCTATCTCGGAATTATGCCTTTTATTTTTCTGTCCGTCATTTTGATTTGTCCCATTTCTTTACTGAAATTTATCGCTAAACACTCCGACGCGTACGAACATTCCGGTTTAATCACTATAATGTCTTATTTTATACGTGAATAATATTTTTATAATTTTTACTCTAATGGCAATCTGGGTGCTTTATGGCGCCACCACAGATACTCAGTTTATAACATTAAGAAGAAGAATAAAAAACCTTTTTTACATTAATTATAACCGACTTTTACAAAATTATGCGTCAATAACCTCTGCAAATAGTTATTTAACTTATTATTATTTGCTTTTAATACAGCTCCTGAAAGGATAGCCGCTTTATTTCTGCAATGTTAGATCTAAACTAAATAATCGGTATTTATAAATAGCATTGTGCAGAGTAATAATGACTAAACTCTGCTAAAATTATATTAATCGGTAATGACCAATTGATGGGGTTTGATACGTTTCAGTCTTCTGAGATTCAGATCAGTATGCAAATGTATGCCTCCGGATTTAGTTAATAAAAAGAGCCGTTTCCGATGTTGTCGAGCATTGGAGTGCGTAATGATGATCAGCCGAAGAAATTTATTTTTAACTGTTTGAAGTATTTTTCGATTCGATGCTTTATCATATATATTTGTATTCCGTGTAAGTCCATATTGGACGTATAACAGTTTTATATTAGCGGACGCCTTCTAATACAAATAATTATTTCGAATTTATGCGCATTTAGTTGTAATTTCCATCTTCTGTAATATTTAGAAATAATATTTACCGCTTTTTGCGATCGATTATGAATTGTGCTAACTCAGAACAGTATAATGCTAGGTCATCGGCATATAATGCAGTTTTGACAAAAGGTATGTTAGGGAGATCATTTAATAGTAATAAAAATAAATACGGTCCAATTATGCTAACTTGTAGTTTGATCTTACATACAAGCTACTCCGTAGTTGTTTATAACAAAGAATTTAACTACTACTACAAAGGAGTTTCTTAAAGATAAAAAATCGTTTGGATTAAGAAAGTATAAAGAGCGATAAATTAAGGATACAATTAAATGTTTTGAAGAATGTTGAAGCGAAGGAATAAACACTTGTTATCTTAAGGAGTGCGTTATGGTTATACAATTTTTAGAGTGCATGACTGTCGATGGTCGAGGGTTTGAAACCAAATGGCGATGTAATGAGTTTATAAAGTTTTCTTTCGTTACATAACTCTTA
This sequence comes from Coronaproctus castanopsis, assembly GCA_032883995.1. Classification (NCBI taxonomy): domain Eukaryota; kingdom Metazoa; phylum Arthropoda; class Insecta; order Hemiptera; family Monophlebidae; genus Coronaproctus; species Coronaproctus castanopsis. Next base: position 253,452,053 of record CM065053.1, read on the forward strand.
ATTATTGCAGAAAAGGCGGTAACAACCAACTCCATATATTATAGATTGCTGACAAGGAGTCGCGCAGATTTAAAACCGAACTGCAAGGAAGAGTATTATAATAGTGAATAACTGAAGATGCGCCATGTAACTATGAAATGTGTTCAGGGGAAATGGGGAAATGAATGTGGAGAGAATTAAGAAATAATATTAGATACATTATATATATATATATATATGTGTGTGTGTGCGTGGGTGTGTATATATATATGAAGTAGCGATTTTTGATAAAAAAGAAACGAATTTATTAGTAAAAATCATTAATGTTAATAATTAACGCAACTTTTCGACAATTACGCCATTTTCAAGTTAAAATAAAAATAAGTAATGATCAATAAACGTATAAATGAAAACAAGAAAATAAATGCATGAAAAGAACGAGTAAAGTCTAGCGCATCTAGTTCATACCGAGATGTTTGTCAACCAGAACTAGAGAAAAATGCAGGAGGAAATGATTGAATCGGTTTATGCGCATTCTAAAAAACAGTAGCCAAGAAACTAGAAAAGAATTTACTTGATTCTTTCTCGATACAATTCTACAAGAGATTGAATTGTAAATGAACGATTGTCTAAGTCGAAAGAACGATATTGGTGTGAACACGACTTTTTCAAACAAGAGCTCTCTAAACTAATATGTTTAGATATTTTGTATTTATGTGGTTATTATAGGTTAAATTTGGCGATAATGGGTGCAGCCGAAACATCCATTAAATCAGTATTATTAATTATGTTTCACCGAAGGCAGTTAATTTTATTTTGCTGGCTTATTAAAGTGTCGAGAAATAATTACGAGGAATTTCGTTGAAAAATTACGAAATGCGTTCATGAAGAAACAAATGATTCACTCGCAAAATATGTGGCTTTATCAATGATTCAGAATAAATAGCAGTTTGAGTACAATGGTGGTGGGTTGTTATAATATATTGTTTCAAATAAACGTTATGAGTGAAGTTTTGCAATCTAAAACTAATGATTTACCAAACGCATCCTAATTTCCGAAACAAAAAAAACTGAGCGGAATTTGTGAAAGTGTACCGGACCAACTCACTTTCTTCAGTAACAGGTAGGAAAATATTATCAAGGAGAGATATATGTAATTTTTAAGTCAGTCTATTCAAAGGGGACAATATCAGTTACTCGATAATTAATATATGCAGACACTGATCCTGAGGATGAAGATGAAAGTTTCTTAACCCATATGATAAAATCGAAAACACATTGGTCACTCGATTTAGACAACTGCCAGTGTTCGACGATACATGGTTTTATATATATATATATATATATATATATATATATATATATATATATATATATATATATATATATATACGTAACATGAAAATAATTTCTGGAAAACAAAAAGCCCATATTGAGAAAAGTCCTGGGAAAACCCAAACAACTCACGAGAGAATTATCCTTGTAATCACGCTCAGGGACAGCAAGACGGTTATGTGGGTTAGGGAATAGACGAAATTGGCGGACGCAGTATAGCGGATCGTCATGCTAAACTGGAAATGGGCCGGACATTTGGCAAGACAAAAGGAAGAAAGATGGACTAAGCGGATATTACAGCGGTGGCCAATTGGCAGCCGGCGTCCGCGAGTTAGGCCTGTGGCTAGGTGTTGTTATAATGTTGTAAAATGAGCAGGAAGAATTAATTGGATCCGAGTCGCACAAAATAGGAGTCATTGGAAAAGTTTGGGGACTGCTTACGCCCAGCAGTAGGTTGATGTAGGCGTATCATGATAAATTATACGTCCAAGTTGTTTAAAAATCGTTATACGATTCCGGAATTCAATAATTACCCGACGTTTTCAAATTAATTGTTATTCCGTCAGACGGGCGTGACTCCTCCGGACACGCGTTAATTTATCACCTAGATCTTTTCTTTATTCGGTTGTTCCAGGCAGTGTGCGTTTATTTAACAGAATTCTTAAGCCTGCGAAATATCTTACGTTCCACAAAATCGAACGATGTGTAACTCTGTATATTTCTCGAATGTAAAGTATATGACAGATATGTCGAAAGTGAACAAGATGAAATGTGTTTATTGTCGGCGTTACAAACATCATCGGGTGGGGGAACACGATGTATTATCGTCGTCGTGATAATGTTAGTTAGTCGGTTGGTTGGTTAGATTAGTTAATAGGGGAGTGATGGATGGATGTGAAACGGATCGTCGGAAATTGAATTTTAACAATGAAATAACAAACCGCGAACGTTTCAAATCTGCCGCGCGAATATATATTACGCAATAGGGTATATATATATATATTATTATATCAATGGATTCGAATAAGAGATGAATGTTAGGGGTGTAAATGGATTGTTAGGTACCCTTTATCGAGTAACAGACCCCTTATAAAAGGCAATGATAATGATAATCACGCCTAAATTTCGACCCTTGTCTCGGAAGTATTCTGATTGGCGGATATTTGCAATAACGTGCGACGGGTAAAATCTCTTTAAAAACCCAAACAGCGAACATTATATATATATATATATATATATATATGTATAATAAAGCACACAAACTCAGTTATTTGTGTGTTGTTTCCATCCATGTTATTGCGATCCCCCGTATTATCGTGTTCAATTTCATTTGGCCGTTCTTTCTTGTTTCTATATTCTTTTCATCTATCGCCAACCCCATGCCGAATTTTGTTACTTTTTTTTTACAAGGAATACCTAGCTTTCATTATTACCATCACTGTAATAATTACATTACTTCGAACAGATGTTCTTGGAGAATCTCCGTCGCCCAGTTATACGTGTTCAGTGAGAATACATTATGTCGCACGAAAAGAAAGAAATATATGTTTAAACGAGAAATTATTTATTTAATTTTCTACGGCCAATAAAATATTAATTCTCCAAATTTTCTCATATGCGCAGCCCCGAGATGTGAAAGGTTAAAACGGTCGATAAAACATTGACGCATTTGAAATGTGGATATAGCGACGAATATTGCGTGTACGTTGAACTGAAAGATGAATTTCTCAATACGGATCGAAGAACCGATAGAATTTTGCAAATTGTAAAGATTCGCCAATTTTTTTTTTTGGACATATTTTAAGAGGAGAAAATTTAAAAAAATAATGCTCCGCGGTAAAAAGCACGTGATGTAACAATAAGAGGCAGAATGCCGACTTGCTGAATTGAATATGGTACAATAGCAACAGCAGTCACTACAGCTCAGAACCGGAATCTATGGAGAGAGAGCATTCCTAGGTCAATGGATATACATATGTTTTTAATTATTTTTTGTTAATGGGCATTTTATATATATATATTTGTATGTATATTAAGATGTCTAATACAGAAATTTTCCAGAAACATAGGACGATTGTATACTTTCTAGTCGCGTCACGTTAGGATGATGGGAAAAAGTTTTATGAAAATTTCTCAGTCTTAACCCGACTAATTACGATGCTATGGTACGTGAAATTTTTAATACTAACCAAATTGAACTTGTATTCTCTAAACAGAACCATGGTCTCCTGTCGTACACGGAGTTGTCAATGCGAAGAATGTTTAAAAGTGTTTAAGACTTTTAATAATTTGTTCTCCTTTTTTCCCCCTTTTTTATGCTTTATAATATCGATTCAACCGTGAAAACTTTTGCAAATGGTGATTGGCTCCATCCACTTTGTTACCACTATTACTATTTCAACGATATTGTCTGAAATTGTTTTCATAATTATGTATACTTATTTTTTTCGTGATATATATATAGAAACACTTTCCCATATTTGTATACTTAATGTATACTTAATTTGTTTTTCAATTAGTATCTATAAGAATATTTTTGTTTATGTTTATTTTGTTATGCAATTGCACTCTCTAGGTCATTTTGTTTTAGTCTTTTCGATAATGTAATTATAGTTTCTATCTATACCATGATGTATATATATATATTGTTATATATAATCTCTTTAATCATTATGTTAAATTTTAATCACTATTTTAAAATGTATGTGTATATATATATATTTTAATATAATATGCAATTTTAATATTTATACGCTCGTTTGCACAAACTCGTTTTACACGCAACGTTGATAAACTAAGAGACTACGTTTCTCATCTCGTATTCCATCCTATTAATTTTTTTTAATGTAACTATCACACCTATTTATCTTTGTACTATATTGGCTGTTTATCTTTCGTTTTAGCTACACAACGCTTACACACAGTTATTTATTAAGTATATACTAGTTCCCTGCACCTTTATAACCGCAAATTATTTAATACATTTGCCCTACCGCGTAAGTGCGGATCGGGGAACTATTTAAAAGAAGAAAAAAATTGAATATTTTCTGGTTGTTTTGAAAATATTTACGTAAGTACATCGGGAACTAAGTTTACATAGGAAGCAAAATTGTATAATGAACACACGTGTATAAAATTCATAATTTTGTGTCGAAATTTTATAATGTACAACTGAAAAGGTTAACGGTGATATTAATCAAATGACCAGCTTCATTTTCAAATCATTTACTGCGCCTTGGAACCAAATTGTCGTATAATCGGCATGGTGTTCGAAACAGTTTTTTCGACCACGCTTCGATTTTTACTTTCGATTTTAAATAGTGCTCACGCGTCAAGTTAGAAACCTCTCAAACGAAAAGTTCGAGCTGAGATGATTAAAAAACAATTCTTATTTCTGTTTCCGTCTTTCTCTAATTCGATTATAGAGCACGCTGTAGTTATTTCGAAGTACGATTGATTTATTTTTAAAACTTATCGTAGAAAAAAAAGAAAATCAGGACCAACTGCTAGTACAAGAAACGCATCGTGCAATAACCAGTAATAGACGAAAAGTAAATGGAATGAAGCTGGTAATTGAACGACCTTATGATCGATATGGTAGCGCAGTCAGTCGCTAACTCAAGAAAATTATATTAAAATTCTCACCATCGAGGTAACATATTGTACAATTATTTCGGTCTATCTTGTTTTTGGAACTACGTAATTATCTTCATAGAATTCAGATTGTAATAAGTGATTTCAACTGCAGAAATACAGCTTGGGGATATGATGACGCGGACAAAAACGAAGAATCCCTACTAAACTAGGCGGTGAATAACGGTTTGCAGTTCCTGCACGGCCTAAACTTGTCATGTATAACAGTAGAAGATGGAAGAAAGACACTAATCCCGACAAGATCTCTGTGACAGATTTCGTAGCGAATTATAATTGGAAAACCTGTTTCGCGATCTTAACATCGATCTATGTCATGCACTATAAAATCCGTAGTTTCACTTGAAAGGGTTACCTTTTACTTCGAGAAAATAGCTTGACTACAGATTTGAAGATACATAAGATAGAAGCAACACCAGAAAACTATGTCGAATTTGTAAGTCTGATTAAAAATGTATCGAGAAAATATATTCCTAGAGGATGTGGAACAGAATATATGGATTTGAAAAAGCTGCCGCGAACGTAATTGTTTTTTACGGCGGATCCATTCGCCGAGAACATGATCGCTGTAAACCAAATACTAAGATACGTGTTAAAAGATGGGATCGGGAGCCAGTTAATATAAAAGAAGCTGAAAATAACCATTCGTGATCGATGTACTAAATGAGGCCATACAAAAGATAAAACTGAATAAAGTTGCTGGGATGATTTGTGAGGCGAGCAAATTAAAAATGTCGGTCCTCGTGTAAAATCGTGGCTAGTGACAACGTTAAATGTGTAAAGAAATTGAAGATACGGAGGAGGGCCAATTGTAATCTCGTTATTGAAACCGTAAAAGGACCCTGCAGATCTAAAAAATTTCTATATCGTGGTTTAAGATATTTGAGCGGCCGGTCCTAAACCGAATAGGTGCCTACATCGACGTTAAGCTCATTAAAGAACAGGCGGGTTTTAGAACGAGGAAATCTTGCTACGGCCGAATACTTAATTTGACACTGTATATCAAAGATGGTTTCGAGTTAGGGAAAATAATCGGTGTTGCTTTCATCGAGCTAATGGCGACGTACAACACAAAAAAAATATTTATAAACTAATCAAAGATTAATGAGCAGCATACCCGCAAGATAATTTATTTATGCTGATGATAATGCTATCGCAGTGTCGAAGAAAATAGGTTTGAAGAAGTAGAAACGCGATTGCAGTCCACGCTGAAGGTTCAACGGACTGTTTGGCAATTATCAAGTGAATATTTAAAAAGGCGAAAAAATATGAAATGAAAAAATATTAATTTAAGATTACAATTCGCAAAAATCGGCAAAATTAAGAACAGTATTAATAAAACGGCAAGTAAAATAATTTATAACGCGATGAAAAATATTGAAATAAAATATAAATAATCGGAAATAGTCGAAGAGAAGGATTTAATAAGAATATCTATATAAATTAATACGTTCATTATAGGACTAATTAATTTCGTCCAATTCGAATTGGTTTTTAATGTGTTATTTTTTCGATAGGTTTCGGAGCGAACAGCCATCAGCAACAAGCCAGTCCGGATAGTACGTCGCCCGGTGTAACCGATATTACGGATACGGCCAGTTCTTCTAGCCTACTGAATCCAGACTCGTCCGGTTTGATGAAAGCGGACAGCGTCGACCTGGACGACGATTTAGACGATGACGGTGACGAAGATCAAACTGCGGAACATTCGTCGTTACACGACGCTAACAGCACCGACGGTCGTCGTCTAACCGAACTCGGAGTTCGAACGATTAACAATATAAACGCGAGCGCGGCATCGGTTAACGGCAATTCTATAACTAACGGATCGTCTATGGTGCATAAGAAACGGAAACGAAGAGTATTGTTTAGTAAAGCTCAAACTTACGAATTGGAAAGAAGATTCAGACAACAAAGATATTTATCGGCGCCGGAAAGAGAACATTTAGCGTCGATAATCCGACTAACTCCGACTCAAGTAAAAATCTGGTTTCAAAATCATCGCTATAAAACGAAAAGAGCGCAACAAGAAAAAGGCTTGCACATGGATCATCACGCCGGCGGTAATAATATGCCGTCGCCCAGACGAGTAGCCGTACCGGTACTAGTTAGAGACGGTAAACCTTGTACAGCTACCGCCGCCGGTAACGGGTCGTCCGTTAAAACTGGCGATCATCATCAACATCACCATCACCATCATCATCATTCGCATCATCCTCATACGCAACAAGAGACATCGCAACCGTCGACGACGCAACAACAATTGATGATGTCTTCTTATCCGCATCCTTTAATTCACTCTCAGCAACCGAGGACCTGGTGGTGAACGCTAAGATTAATTATGTCGTCGGGGATAATTGGTTGCTATATATTTTTATATATATATATATATACATATATATATAATTATGTAGCGAATTTTCTAGTCTAAAGAAAATGTCCCCGTTAGAAATTCGTAATAATGTAAGAGTGTTGTTCACGATACAAAACGGCTATCGATATTTTTTAAATTATTCGTGAAATTTCGAACATTTAAAATGTGGCATACCGTGTTCGAACGTTTACAAATACCTTTAAAATTATTAAAATTTTAAGTAAATACCGGACGAAATTAAATACAAAATAGAAATTTTATCATCTTGAAATTAAAGCGAAATTCGTTTAAATAATTTAACGTTGAAATAATTTATAAGTAGAAAAAAAGAGTAAGACGAAAACTTCGTTTATTTAAATTATTAATACAAAATAACCAGTTGCAGACGCACAAAATTAACTTTAGTAGCTCTAATATAATAATAATAAGAAAATGCACCGCATATACACGATGAAATAATAAATAATACGGGGAAATACCGCGATAAAAATAAAGCTGAAAAATCGAATAGACTTAAAACTTACTTTTATATATATAAATAAATCAAATAAGAAAGATCAAATTGAAAATTTAGTCGACGATGCCCTGTATATACCCAATTACTTAACCATTTCAGTCCAATGTCCACTATACGGGACATGAAATTTTAACGTTCACAAAGATGTGAAATGTTTCAATTTTAAAAATATTTATTTAAATATATTGAAAATTATCTACAGTTCGCCTAAAAGAGCGGTATTGTATTAAAAAGCATCCCTCTACAATATCTAATTTAATGCTACACGATTTTATAATGTACGACTGAGAGGGTTAAACTGGGGGGATGGGCCTGTTATAGTCTCCCGTGACTTTAATTAATTCTAGAATTCATTGTCAGCATTAAATTTTCGTGTACCATATAGTGGACATGGCGACTGAAAGGGTTAAAATAATAATAAATAAATTTTATATATATATATATTTATGTATGTATATATTTGTACGTTATGCCCATATCAAATCGCTGCTTGGCTTTCCCCAAACACTTTCAAAGTTGTCTATATTGTCTCCGACGCGAATCCAATTAATTCCGGTTACTTTCGCAATGTCGTCACTCCATCAGGGTGTCATGGATCTTCCTTGTTTGCATTAATCGACTACCGCTGCAATATACTCCATCTACTGTCATCTCGTCTGGCGTACTGCCGATTTTCATTTTAGTTCAGCTACGCGTTCTGCCGCGTCTACTAATTTCGTTTCTTAATCCATGCAACTTTCTCGAGATCTCGAAGTCTGATATTCAGCGTGACTTTTTCGTGCGCCGTTTTAGTTTTTCTAATTCTAATTATTCGTTTTGTAATACTCCATGTTTCAGCTCCGTATGTTAGAGCTGGAAACGTTTGCATACTTTACTTTTTAAGCTAATTCGGTATTTATTTGTTTTTAAAACGCTGCTGCTTAATTTCCCGAATGTAACCCAGGTAAAAAACGTCTTCCTTGTTTTCTTTTCCACCGTAATTTCTTGTCGCAAATTTTCTTACCGTTTTAATTTTTTGATCATTTATACATATTATAAAGTACTTTTATCGTGTTATTATTTTATCTAAGTTTATTTTCATTCCTACCTATTCGGTCCGCGCTTTCAGTTCTGTCAACATTAACTGTATTTCCGTTGTACCGCTATCTATTCGAATCACGTCATCGGCAAAGCGCGAGTGATTTAATTTTTCTCCGTTTATTGTTCGGACATTCGTCGCGTTAGAAGTTTAATTTTCTCAAGACATTTTACAAAGCCGTAATAAATAATTTTGCCGATATCATATCTCTTTGTCTTACGCTTCTTTTAAATGATACGTCATCTGTATTTTCCCATGATTTAACCTTCATCGATGCCGATTTATACATTTTCTCGACGATATTAATCTAATAAACATGGATTCTCTATAGCGAATTTATGTTTCCATCGAATTGAAGGCTTTTTCCTAATCAGCAATTATAGTCTTCAAAATGTTGAATTAACGTTCGCTCGTTTGCCACTGAACTCCGATAGAAATTCGGTCTGTTCTGTTGGTAGATTGGCGTTATCCGATTTGTTATAATCCGAGTAAATAGTATACACATGTGTGATAGTATGCTCGTACGGTCATAATTCTCTAGTGCGAATGTATCCGATTAGAATAACTCCCGTATATATATATATATATATATATATATATATATATATATATATATATATATATATATATATATATATATATATGATAATGAGAAGTAATATCTGAAAAATATTAATTGATAACAAGTAACATTTAACGCATCTAGTTCGAAATTCTAAGATGTTTCTCAGTAGGTAGTATGTAGTATAACCTACAATTGTCCTCATTAAATACTATTTCTACGCTAGCCAGACTCATCCTCTTCCTACATGATACTCTATTGTATCATTTAATTTAATACCTATTTGCCTCTATGCTTCTAGCCATTACTTGCTATATATGGCACATTAATTTAAATAATAATGACTAGGTGTATATTCGTAATATGGTTTTTAAAATTAATTTATCGTGAAATATTATTAAAGCGTTTAATAAATTATTTTTCTTTCTAAATTTCATTATTTTTAATATATATATTTTTTTATTTAATTTTTTTTTTTCTATGTATAAAATATTGTAATTCTGGTTAATATATTTCACGATTGAATTCTTCAATACACTATAATAACAATTTATTAATATTGTTTTTGTACGAATTTAAATGCCCGTTAAATGTATGTTTAAATTGTCTACCTATTTCTCGTATATATATATATATATATATATATATATGATTATTACAATTTATAAACAGCTGAACTTTTAAATATACTTCCATCTCCCATTGTGTAATTGTTAATAGATGTTAACGATGGTTTATTGTTACGTACTGACTGGATTATGTACTTTTTAATTATTTTCCTACATAATTAATATTTAAACGATTTTGCGTGCTTCCGTATTAACGTTGTTAAGTTCCGCGTTCGGTGTGTGATTTATCGTCTACGTGTTTCCGTATTAATTTTTAAGTATCAACTTCGCGTTGTAGTTTAATTTCGATAAGGTCATCTTTCTATTCATTTTATCGCGAACCGGTTTTACATCGCTATCTACTATTATTAGTGGATAAATCGTTATCGGCTAACTCTACGGTCGGCTCGATATGGCCTACCAACAATCGATCTATTCTTCTTCCATACCCCCGCCCACAGCACTACACAATCATCTGAAGATACACAATCAACAGCTTGTAACAACGTTTCCTCCTATTCCGTCTTACATAAAATCGAATCGTCCAACAATTTATCATTCGCTTATAAAGTAAAACAAAATAAAATCAAACCAATTCAAAATTTTGCCTACCTCACAGAAGAACAGGGTATTATTTTTATCCATATTTTGGACTTTAAAATTATAGACTATCTATCTGCTCTAAAAGTTGTAGTCGAAGGAGCATCATCACGAGTCAGTGGTGAAAGAATAATTGTATTTTTGTCAAGCGCGCATCTTGTCCATAAATTTATTTCATCATATGGTGGCTTCGAAATAAACGGTCATTTCCTTAAAGCTCGCAAATTAAAATCCCCCTCGACAAAAATCATTTTATCAAATGTTTCTCCAATAATTCCAAATGAAATTCTAGAGAAACACCTAACATCAGCTCTAAATATGAAACTTGAATCTCACATATCTGTGCTTAGAGTAAAACCTCTGGATGAAGAATTTTGACACATTGTCAGCTAGAGACGTCAAGTATATATATCAAATCATGATGACTTAAGCTTGCCAGATTCTTTCACACGAAATCTAAATGATAGAAGCAATCGTGTATTTATCTCGGCCGATGACTTTGTTTGCTTTAAGTGTAACACAAGGCTGATGATTGTAAAATAAATCACGACTCTGAGAATATAAATGAAAATGGTATGAATTCTTTAGGAATCCACTAAGAATACAGATTCCATTGCCACCACAACCAAATCAACCTTCTCCACCAACTCAAAGAAAAATGGAGCCAAATAATCTGAATGGAGTAAACATTGCAACTAACATCAAAACAATAATGCATCAAATGGAACAAAATAAACGACCTTTGTCAAAGTCTTCCTCAAATACAACTGATGCGCTCACTCGGGATAACAACCGTGCAAAAGTTGAACATAAACCAAAACTAAGGAAAAGGAAAAAGAAAAACAGTTTCTCCTCAACACCAAATCCAGAGGACACTTCTCAAACTGATGCATCAGAAGAGGGACCCCCATCAGACCAAAACTCCAAGCCTAGCTTAAAACAGCTCATTTGCCCTTTAGAACCCTATTTTAAGGAAAATCAAAATACTACTATTTCCTTCTCAAATTTCTCTCTGTTTTATGACATGTGTCAAACAAAACATAGCAATCCCATCAATCGCCAAAGAATATAATGCAGATATTCGTGACTTAATAAATCTAATCAAAGACTGTCACCCTTTAATAGCACACAAGGGAACTAAAATAAGATTTACTAAATTAATCAATGCCCTCGCAACCCATCTTGAAAATGAGAATAAAATCCCTCAAGATGAATAGTAAACCAGATATTCTTTCCTGGAACTGCAATGGTTTCTACAGGCACTACAAAGACTTCAAAATCCTAATTTCAAATTACGAACCCTCAGTAATATGTCTCCAGGAAGTACGCCTACAAACCCAACAAACCATTACTCTTTCCCATTATTCAACTATTAAAAAAGTTCCATACCTAAATAATGTTGTTCATGCAGGCATAGCAATCGCCATCAAGAACTCTATCAGCTTCAGACAAATCCCTCTTCAAACCACTCTTCAGATCCTTGCAATACGTGTCGAGTAGGATCCAGAAATCACTATCTGTTGCATATACCTTCCGCCAAATGAAAGTATAAATCGGAGTTAAGTCAAATTGTTCATAATCTACCCTCACCTTTAATCATAGTAGGAGATTGCAACTCTCATAGCCCTTTGTGGGGTGGTCAGTACACATGTAGTAGAGGAAAAGTCCTCAACGATTTTGTAGATAACCTTAACTTGTCAGTTCTGAACTCTGATCATAATTTCAGTTACAAAAAGTGGTCAACCTTAGACCTAGTCATTACATCATCTCAGATATCAAATTCCATATCAGTCTATTACCACCATGACTTAGCAGGGAGTGATCACATCCCTATATTAGTAACAGGGTTAATTAAGGAACACATAAATAGTATTAGACATAAAATTGATCGCAATTACCGAAAAACAAATTGGGAAACATACTCCCATTTATGGAAAAACACATCTCTTCCTGCTACTGATGATACAAATTCACAATTAGCAATTCAAACATTTTCAGGTCATCTAGTAAATCTCGCTTACCGCTGCACAACTCATCCTTCCCACAAAAGATCTAACAAACGCAAAAGAGTCCCCTGGTGGAACGAAAATTGTGCTGAGGCAATAAGGACTAGAAGAAAAGCACTTAAGCTTCTCAAGCCCACCCTACAACGGAAAATCATATTACCTTCCAGAAAGAACGAGCAAAAGCTAGATTTGTGTTGAAGCAATCAAAACAACGAGCATGGAAAGAGTTCCCCTCAATTATTACATACAAAACTCACCCTTCAGTGATATGGAATAAAATTAACTCACTCGAAGGAAAACACAACTCCCATAAACCATCATTAATTATTGTTAACAATGTTAAAATTACTAACACTAACCAAGCTGCTGCATCAAACAAGCCTTTGCAATCACTTAATCACACAGCCCCACTCTGTATTGATGATGACTCTCACGAACCTTATAATAAAGCAATAACATTAGAAGAGCTACATCACGCTATTCAGAACACAAAACCAACAGCTATAGGCTGTGATAAAATTCACATTAACATGCTTAAATTGGCTCCAAATCAAGTAATCTCTTTGTTGCTGGAACTTTTCAACCAATTTTGGCTCACTGGTACTTTCCCAGATTCATGGCGCATAGCAGAAGTGATTCCAATTTTAAAATCAACTAAAAACCCAACTCAGCTGGAGAACTATAGACCCATTTTCTTAACTTCTGTCCTCTGTAAGGTGTTGGAAAAAATTATAAATACTCGATTACAATGGGTTCTACACAAGAAAAAACTTATTTCAAAATATCAATGTGGATTTCAAGCCTTGCGATCGACAACAGACCTTCAATACCACCTTCAAAATATAATCATTGAAGCATTCTCAAGAAAGCAGCATGTATTAGCCATATTCTATGATTTCAACAAGGCGTTTGACACAATCAATCATCAAAAAATTCTTCAGCAACTACTGAAATGGAGCATACGTGGACGCATGACAGTTTTTATAAAAAATTTCCTAGAACATCGCAGGTTATTTGTTAGACTGGGAGACACCGTGTCTAGTCTTCATGACATCATCAACGGTTTGCCGCAAGGCTCGGTTCTAAGCCCAACACTGTTTAACATCGCAATAAACTCTATTGTTGAAGAAATACCTCCTTTAGTATTCAAGTCCTTATTTGCTGACGACTTGACAATATTTGTCCGATGTAACGACCTCAGAACAGGCGAAACAGTTCTTCAAGAAGTCACTAATAAGCTCAATAACTGGTCAAAAGAAAATGGATTATCTTTTTCACCCGCAAAAACCAAAGTAATGCACTTCTGCCGTATTCGCCATTGCGCTCATCAATTTAATATTATTTTGGATAACAGAATACTAAATTCTACATCATCCACCAAATATTTAGGTCTGATATTGGACGAAAAATTAAATTGGAGAATGCACATCAACCACTTGAAAATCGAATGTTCACGACGATTAAACCTTCTCAGGAAGCTATCTCACACAACATACGGCGCAGATAAAACATCACTTTTGAGAATATATCGCTCCCTAATAAAATCTAAATGCGATTATGGTTTCCCGGCTTATTCATCAGCTAAGCAATCAGTATTAACATTATTGAATCCAATTCACCACTCAGCTCTAAGGTTAGTTTTAGGCGCTCTTCGGTCGACACCCATAAACAATCTGTTTTATGAAGCACAAGAATATCCTCCAGACCTACACAATGCATATTTACTCCTAAATTTCCACACTCATATTCATACAACTCCTAACCTCCCCATGCCCATAACTTCTCTACCTTCTGTTCTTACTCGACCATACTTAAAATCCACGCTCCAGTATAAAGTCAAATCCATCCTACACAATAAAATATGCACCTCATTAATCCTTTATCCTTCGATACCTCTCTTCTGGAACTATGTTGTCCTACTTCTCAAAGTCGTCTATATTCTTCCTTCGAAAATTTAATAAAGGATTTCAATCATTACAATATCCTATACACGGACGGTGCCAAAAGAGACAACCACTGCGGTTGCGCAGTTGTATATTCGAACAATGTCATTCGATTTCCGCTTCCACAAAACTTCAGCGTTCTTTCTACAGAGCTGTACGCAATTTCAATTGCCGTCGGTGTGGTTATTGAAGAACTAAAAAACAATGCTGTTATCTGCACCGATTCCTTGAGCTTCATTAAAAGTTTCCAAAACAGATCACATCACCAACATCCTTTGGCAAAATCCATCTTAGCCAATGCATCAGAGTTTACCGGAAAAATTATTCTCCTCTGGATTCCAGGGCATAACGGCGTGGTATCAAACGACAGTGCAGATGCAGCCGCAAAAGAAGCGTGTCTAATATCACCTATTCCAGCTATACCAATTCCGACGAAGGACTTCCTTCACACCATACGATCTAAATTATCCGATAGAGCAAACGAAGGATTTTAAAACCTGCAGCAATACAACGTCAACTGGATAAAGTCAACTACATGTCAAAACTCAAACAGGAGAAACGAAGTAGTCCTATGCCATGTAACGCTCAGGCCACACACTGCTTACTCACAAGCACTTATTTACTAATAGTGACCAACCGAAATGTACCGCATGCAATATTCCTTTAACTATTCCTCACTTGCTTATTACTTGTCCGTTATATTCCTCCGAACGTACAATCGCAAACCTTCCAAACTCTCTCCCAAATATTTTACAGCATTCTCCTACATCCGAATCTAGACTCCTTGCCTTTCTTCATTTATCCAGAATCTACCCGTTAATATAAATTCCTCCCGTGCCTCTGGCCTTAGTAGCAGTACACGGCACGGTTATCAACGAAAAAGAAGAAGAATATTTAAAAGAGTTTTCATCATATGTACAATTTATACACATTATTATATTCACTCGCTAATAAGGTTACTGAAAAAAAGCTTCGTTATCTTCGGTATCTCTTACTTGTTTGTAACTTTATACCACCACTTACTTAGTATTGCGTCTGTTATTCTAAATTCCCTTTTGTAGATTTTTTATTTATTCGGAGTATTTTAAATCCAATATTATCATCGTAACGTCATGGTTAGCCCATTCATTTTTTTTTCATACAAAATGGGCTACTAGCAAATCTTTTCAAATATTATTTTAATAGATTCCTTTTTATTTCTGTTATTTTCGTAAGTTCTTTCTTAATAATTTTATTTACGTATTTCTTATTTTTCTTCTTCAATTAGATTTTATATTCATCGTGGTTTATTGACCATCCGCCTTATATATATAAATATATATATATATACTAACGTTAATTATTCCTCCGAGTGTCGATATATTATTTCCGGCAGGAGGAACTATCGAAAATGAAATGCAAAAAAGGTTTTTAATAATTAAAGAATTATTTTAACAGATAAAATCATTCGGCCGAAAATCACCCGTTGGATGTAGGTTTCTGGTTTTTTAATCGTGTAGGTCGTAAATAATTCGCTTAAAAAAATAATCAAATATATGCGAATAACAATATAATTATGATGTTTTTTTATTACTATAAAAAGTAATCATAGTAATTATAAAGATCAATAATGCGTAAGAATTAAAATATTGAAGAAACAGATCCCGCATTAAAAATATAAGATATTGTGTATATATGTATTATTATTATTTTTTTAAATTTGTTATCTATGCTCTTAGTCATTGATTTTCCTAATATTGTAATTATTTAGGATTAAATAAACCGCATCGTTACCTACATAGTATTAAAATTTTAGGTACTATTTTCATTTTGTAATATATATATATATATATATATATATATATATATATATATATATATATATACACGCGTACGATATTAACGTTGAAGTTTGTTCTATTTAATCGATTTATGAGGAAAACATTCCAAATATATATTATTATTATTATTATTAGTAGTAGTAGTAGTAATAATTGATATAGTAAATTTAAATATTTTTAAAATTCTATTGTAGAGTTTTTGTGTAAATATCCTCGTATAACTCGATACAGTTTATTCGATACGTATTCATAAGTTGCAGTAAGATAGTGTAAAAAGTATCGAAATAAATATCCTTTTGAAAAACAGGTATTAGTATTTTGTTATATGTATATATATATATATATATATATATATATATAAAACTTGGTATAAGAATACAACTCAGAGTATGGTTAATAATTAAAAAAAAAAAATTCGAGCCAACGAACGAATCGATAAATTTTGATCGTTGAATTTTGTTTTAAAATGAGTATTTTTTTTTTAAATTAAAAATCAGGAACCAACTAATTAATTGCATTCGGAACTTATTTAATATTATAAATTTTAATAAATAAACAACAATAAAAAAAAAAACAGTTAAAATCACTAAAATTTCATTTTTGCGAGATATCATAAAGTTTTTCGGCTATCAAGCCATTATGAACTGAACATGAAAAATAAAAATATAAACAATTTATAAAAATGTAAAAAGTATTAATTTAAATATACAATTTACGAAAATTAGCAAAGTGAAAAGAAAACATTAATTACGTAAATATTGTTTTTTTTCTCGCTATTTATTAATTATCGTATATCTAAATTAATATTATACTTTTATATATTTTTATAAATTTTCGTATGTTTTTATATTTTTATATTTTATGTTCACTCGATAAAAGCTTATTAACAGCCGAGAAAAGCTTTTTCATAAAAGAAATTTTAGTTATTTTGTTGTTTATTTAATCAGTACATTCCGCACTTTTCAAATTAAATTTCTAATACCGGTATGTTGGCAAAAGGATCGCAACTACTACACTACTGGTGTATTTAACTCGAATTTGGTTTATATATTTTAAAAAAAAAATTGCCACCCATTTTCGAAGAATTTGGGTTTTTTCCGTGTTTCGTTTCAGAAATAGTAATTTTCATTTTAAACTTTTTTTCTTATTGATTTCTTCGGAACGCAATTTTAATTCGCAAAAATGTAAATTGAGATATCGTTATGTGGAAAGTTTCGACGTAGTTTCTGCTGCCGAAAGTAAGTAGTGAATGTATTATATTTGATTATTATCATTATTATTTATGATTATTGAACAATTCTGTTTTTAGATAAATAATTTGTAAGAAAATTTAGACTGATTATTTTACCCGTTAATCACGATATTTGCTCGTGATTCGTTTTCCACGCCCTATTTTTCTTATGCGTTACGATGACGCACACGTTCCAATACGAAATTAATACGTACAACATAATACGTGTATGTGTGTGTGTACGTATTGCGTTTGTATTTTAGAAATGAACGAAATATATTACGTTCATACTTCGTGGAATTGATTACTTGAACGAAAAATTAATTGCTGAAAGATAGTATAGTTAATAATAACAATAATGATGGAATACAGCTTTCGAGTACAGTTAATAATTTTAAGCGATTTTAAACAGGTTGCAACAAAACCTTTCGCTGATACATTTCGACTCAATAGACGACCGTAATAGCCGGTCCGAGTGTTTTAAACTACTTCACGAATATATGGGTAATTGTTTCGGAAAGCGGCAGTGTTGTTTCGCAGCCTTTCTAGATGTCGGTAAAGGGTTACTTTCGAAAATAAAGCGCCTGCCACATACGTACTACAGGCTACTGTCATCATACCTATCGGAGAGATAAATTCTATAGTGACGGATAAAAATTTTTGTCCTGGCTGAGGTTCCCTCAGTTTTGGAGCCAATACTATTTTCTCATATTTCGATAATGTGGAGGTGGCGACGTTCGCCGGTGATACAGAATTATTTGCGGGGATTTCCGGTATCGGAGTCGGAAAAATTACAGTGCGGTTTCAATGACTTCGAGATCTCGGCACGATTAACTCGTCCTAGTCGATGTACTTTACATTTACAACTAATGTCCGACTTCAAAAATATAGCCCGATACTCGGGTATGCGGCTCGATATTGACCTGGAAAGAACACATCGCGATCGAAGTTAAAGGAATAAACTACCGAACGTGTACACTGGCTCCTGGGCGAAACTTCCGAATTACTTTTAAAATCAAAATTATTGCTATAGTTATTAAACCGGTGTGGACATAATTATGGTATATCATTCTGGGGGACAGCATCAATATTCAATATCAAATATCAAATATTAATATGGCGCAGCGATCCCATCCGAAAGATAATAGCCGAGGTGCATCCTGATACGTACGAAACGATAATTTTCATCCGAGACCTAAAAGTACCAATGTGGTGAAGTAGTTCGAATAGGCAGTAAAGGTTACTTGAGCAGACTAAACGGTCACCCTAACCAGTTACCGGTTAATTTATTAAATCACGTCGATGAATCTCTCAAATTAAACTATTGCACACTTCCCCACCGGTTTAAATGATTGGAGAGGTAATTCGGAGTGTCATTTTTGAATGACGTCTCCCATCCTATCACGACTCATATCCCAGTTGCTTATTGATTGCAATTTATATATATATATATATTAAAGAAAAAAAACCTTGGAAAAGGTAATAGCAGATTAACAAAACGAAGTACTTTTATAAGTGAAAAACCAGCTAGCCCGAGGTGGTTCACGAACGGGAAAAAGGATTACGATGAAATATACAAATAGAACAATGCAACGATCGATAATAGAAGTTAGAAATCACATTTAAAAATTCGACGGATTAAAAGAACCAAAACTACATTAAACACGTATTATGTGACGAACCTCTTACTATTGTCAAAACTACTCGTGTAGAAAAAACCCTATACTAATAAGCATTACGGTCGGTTCCTTACGGAAGTTCAAAAGTATTTCCAAGTCAATATAGCCGTAGTTTTTTAAACTGCGCTATTATCGTTATAGAGAGACTTCTGTATTCGGTTCTCATCCATGCGACGGCAACATGATGGCCTATGGTGCTTTTTTCGAATGGTCATATAATAACCGAATAATACGTGACAACCAGCGCTTGATTTCCTTAGGTAATATTTCTTAATATATCCCGTTGGTTAAATTTTTTGGCGTCATTTTAATTCAGATATAGATATATTTATTTTCGTCGTTCAAATACTAGTTTTGATTTATATTTCGAAATGTGTTATTTACGATTTCTAACGGTTGTAAACAGTATAAGTTAATGTATATATTCGATAAATACGTTCGTATGAACCATTTCATTTTCGCTATACTAAGTAATTATATATATATATATATATATATATATATATATATATATATATATATATATATATGTTAATATTAACCTATTGCTGTGTTTTGGCATTCCCCACACATTTACAACTTCCATCTTGTGTGCCTCGAATCCGATTAATTCCCAGTTCATTTCACAATATCATCCTAGTCATGCGTCTACCGTCGTTCGGCCACCGCTGCATTATATCATCGTCGTGTCTTACGATACGACTTGTTCAACTCCATTTTAACCTGACGATTCGTTCCACCGCACAAAATTATTTTGCAAATAAAAAAAAATCTTAATATGAAAAAAAAAAAAAAACTTCGACTTAAAAAAAATAAACATATTAATTTAATCGATAAAATATTACTGTAAATAATAAAAAGAACTAAAAATCTTATATCAAAATTAAAAAAAAAAAGATTAAACGATTTTAGTCGACTGAGGGGAACATTATGTCGAAATAGTGGGTGTCTATCATCCGTCATTTGTGTTTGCGACCTCATTACCGCCAGTGGATAGATTTGCTCCACTCTAGACGGTTTTATCCTAGACGAACTGTAGATAATGTTCAACGTATTTATACGAAATATTTTTAAAATTGACACATTTCACGTCAAGCGGAAAATGAACAATTTTGTCAGCGTTAAAATTTCACGTACCATCGACTTCGTGAGTGAATCGGATGATTTATAAATTTTTTGTAATTAGTTAAGCCTATTACTAAACAAACAAAAATCGACTATTCTTCGCTACTCTAAAATGAATGAAGTTGTTAAACGTAGTAAATTAAATCGTTAGCGAAAGGGACTATACAGTCTCTAGCCGTAAAAAGTAGTTCAGGAAGCCGTTAAAGCGTTCTTTTGTTATTATTCGAAGCGAGAAGTAAAATTATTTTCTACAACAATAACCGCTAGCTTGAAGAGAAACCGAAAATAATTTAAGCGGTAACGTACAAAATACCCGGACGGATTATCAGCCGGGGGCTCGTAAAACGGTTATTATTAACGATGGTTGGTTTTCATTAATTAATCTCGGAAATTTTTAATAATCCGACATCGTTATCAACTTAGCTGTGTATACGGTAACATTTTATTCATCGGCAAATGATGTATAAAAGAGATCATTTTTAAAGCCGTTCGATGTCTCCGATCGCGATCAATTGCGCGCGAATAATGTTTTACGTATTTATTCTTTTTAATTAATATTAAACCGCGAAGTAACGAAATACCCTATATTACTACTACTAATATACATAAATGATTTATATTAAGCGTAACGCGGGAAAATATTAAGTTATGCCGAGACCATACGGGGTATAAAGCAGTCTTTAGTAGAGAACGATGTAAACACGATGTCCAAATGGTTTTAGTTCTAAATCGTAACTAAATATACGTTCTTTACAGTAATCGAAAGTAGCGGTCACACTTAACGATAAACTTACACGGATAACAAAATTCAGAATTGGAAAGAGTTCCTGAAATTAATTATATAGGTAATACAACTGAATAGTAAATTATATTACTAATATCTTCGCTCATCCACTGGCCTACAGCTTTTTCCGCGTGATTGGAGTACGTGGAGTCGATGATTTAGTAACTATTTCGTCATAATTTATTAGCTTTCTGTATACATCAAGAAAACGGACTTTTTAAAATTTGCTACCAAATGTTGTTCCCGGGTCAGAATATTGAAATAACAATAATATGTTATCGTCGTAATTTATTAACTTCCGCATACGTTAAAAAATAGATTTTCGAAAGTTAGTAACCGACCGATTTTTTTATCGTACGCTTTCATTGTTTCGCTACCTCTTATTATTATATTTATTTTTTATAAATTTATATACACCATATACCGTTACAGATGTCAGAAGCACGGTTTAACTGTAATTTAAGCTAATACAGCAAGAAATTAAAAGTAACGAAATTATTCAAATACATGCAGTATATTGGTCCGATTTGGGAAAGTTAGGAGGTTATTAAAGTATTTCGTCGTGATGAGAAAATTAAGATTAGAACGGAGAATGTTGTAGGTAGGACGATAAAGGAGAAGATGGGATAAGGAAAGTTGGATATTACCAGATGAACACATGGGACGATTAGTCTTATCGAATATGTAAGAACGAGTTAATTTGTAATAACCGGTATGCACTCTTATCACTTCTTCTCTGCGTAATGACGCGCTAAGGTATATCGGCCAGGCTCCGCTGAATTGCAGCCATTCTAAAAATCTAGTTTCGGTTTGATAGCGCACTGTTTTAGTACATTATGTCACTTGATGACACCGGTAGGAACCGAACTGGTGTCATATATGAGGCATCTTTGGCGGACTGGTTTTCTTCCTCGTTTTGGCCGGGTACAGCTGTGTCCAGCTATCCAAATTCAGCTACAGAAACGGTTTTGATTTGCTACATATTTCATGAATAGTACATAAGGAGTCCGCAAATATAGCTGCTTTAGCACTGGTTTCGTGCGATCAATACAGCTTATTAGCAAAGAGTTCGCATGATAGGACTGAAAAATAGCGAGGTAGAGGATAATAAATTGTATCATCGTTATGTACGATGGCGCAACTACAGCCATTGATGTTTTGTGCACCATCAGTGTCAAGTTATCAAGTTTGAAAGAAGATTCTGGAAAGCTTCTTTTAATACATGTATTGCGGAGTGGCGATACATAAGGAGTGAAGTATAAACGGTTCGGATGTGCCAAGGACCAGTTTGGAAAGAATTAAAATTATATAGAACAAACGAGTTTATAAAATATAATATTTCCACATTTTTAGTTTTTTTTTTTTTAGCTTCCATACAGTTTACCCATATCTGTATATTATGGAATGAGTAAGAAAGGGCTACTTATAAATTAGACAAAGTAAGAAGTAATGTAGGGATGTGTAAATGATTATTTATTAGGTTTCATATTCCGGCTAATTACAAAATAATTTAATAACATTTGTCGTCACTTTTTATATATATAAAAAAAAAAACGAACTTTATAAAATTAACGACTGTTTTTTATTGTCGTGCGTTCAGATAAAACGTCTCGCTATTTGTACACAGATTACTGGTGAAATTAGGTGTTGTATAATTCTATTGGAAAAATAAAGTTAAATATTTATATTTTAGACGAAAAATAAATTTTCAAAGTCGTATAAATCAAAATACAAAATAAGAGTAAAAATGTTTCCTCTACCTACCCTTTTGCAAATAGAAAAATCTAAACTAAGGGTGAATAATAAATTAATCTTATACATTCTTTATTCGTCTAATACTTTTATACGCGTGTCGCTTGGAATCAACTTCGTATAAAAAGCTTCAAATAGTATTCGGAAATAACTGTTCCCGATCACGATCACGATGCGCTTATATCAATCTACTGCTGGATGTAAGCGTTCCCCTTTTGTTTCCACCTGTAGCGATCTTGGGCCTCGTTTATCCATTTCACACCGGCTGATCTATGTATATCGTCCTGCCACCTTGTATCCGGCCGACCGCGACTTCTGCGTCCTTTTCTTGGAAGCCATTCTGTTATTCGTTTCGTCCACCTATCATCGTTTCTTCTTGCTACATGACCTGCCCAATTCCATTTCAACTGCGCTACACGTCCGACTACATCTGACAATTTAGTCTGCTGTCTTATCCACGTGTTGGTTTTCTGGTCTGATATCTTGATGCCCAATATTAATCTTTTGTGGGCTCTCTGTGTCACTGCAAGTTTCTTAACAACATACTTCGTTAGGCTCCATGTTTCCGCTCCGTATGTAAGCACTGGAAGGATGCACTGTTCGTATACTTTCTTCTTCAAGCTGTTAGGTATATCTTTATTTTTGAGGACAGTTCCCGAATTATGTGTTAAATAATGTTCATAAAATGTAACATATACTACACAAATCTTGTATAGAAGATATTGCGCATATATATATATATATATATATATATATATATATCAAAAATTTCTACAGCGGTCAGTAATCGGCAATAGTAAACTATGAATCATCATCGTTAAAATAAAAAAAAAATAAAAAACATAGAAGACTTAGCTTCATACTTCATTTAAATGCTTCCTCGTTAAATTTGAAACAATTTATCTATATGTCAGTGCGTGCAACGTATTGTAAGACTCTGCTAGCATTTTTTTTGTTGTTACTTTTGTATCGCAATTTAACGTACATTAATTAATTCTTAATTTTTTTTTGAATCCCTTATTATATATAGTTCCGTTGTGAACACTACTCGGTACGACTACACAATATTCACTTATATAGAGTGACCCGGAGAAGACGGACGTTTTTTCTTTTTTTTTTAAATAGCGCAGTCACTTGGTAACACTGCTACAACGCAAACCGTGTTCTCCCACCGTTAGTGCACATACGAGAGATTCGTTTTTGTCCAGTTTCAGTTATCATGATATAACAACGTTATTTTCGGCGTATCACGACAGCGCAAAGAGAGTTTCGAATAGAATTCAATATTATACGATTTTTTGTGGGGTTACCTTAAAAGCCGCGTTTACAAAATACCATCCGCGAGATCTTGAAGATCTGAAAACTAGAATTTCTGAAGAAATTTTAAAAAATTCAGCCACCTATACTCGAAAAAGTCATCGAAAATCTTGTAAAAAAACTGAATGAATGTACAAGTCTGAACGATACTACGTTCCACAAATGAATGTAAGCTAATCTCTCGTTTTCCTATTTTTAAATAAAATTTCACTCAACAATTTTGGTCGAGTATTGAAATAGCAAACCCGTCCGTCTTCTCTGGGTCGCACTATACCATGATGTTCACTTTTATATATATATATATATATATATATATATATATATATATGTAATATATATTTAATTATATATAAATACTAGCTGACCCGGCGAACTTCGTATCGCCCCACAATCAATAAATGTATTAATTTATTAGCTGAATTAAATAAAGCACAAATACCGATGGAGAATTAGGAATTATACAAAAAATTAAAAAACAAATTTATAACGAAATTTAAATGATATGTCGATACTTTTTAATTTTTGTAGATTTATTGAACTTAAATGCATTGTAGAATCGGCCGACCAAAAATCGCCGGCAGAATTTTTAAAAATCGAAAATGAAATTTTCAACTCGCGATTTCTCGTTACCGGTTAATTTTTAAAACATTTACCTCATAACATAAATTATAGATCTCGACGTCTAATTTCTTTTAAGTCCAACCCGAACCCCCGATCTATCATAGGGGCCTCAAAAAGGGTCCAAACCCCGAAAACCCTTCAAGCCCAATCAATTTTCTCGGCAAGTATTCGATATAAAAATACTGCAATACCATCGTTAGACGCGTATTTTAATGACAAATAACTTTCGTGTAAACAATTTTTTCAAATTTCGAATTGTTCGCGAATTATTGCGAAAAAATCGAAATTTTGAAAAAATCGATTGAAATTTTTGGGTTCGGCTTGAAATTTTTTTTCGCGGTTTTTTCGCTTTATCCTATAGATCTTATATAGTAACGACTATTTCGAGAAACGGAATCGTTTAAAAATATTTACATCGCTCACTATGCCTTGCCAAAGGTGGGAGGTCATCGATTTTCGAAAATTAGTAGCTCGAGACCTATCGATCGTAACGAAAAACGGTTTTCTGTTTTGAATTCGTCATTTTAATATCTATCATATCCATATCGATTCAATCGAAATTTTTTCAAAATCTAAATTTTAATTATCATTATCATTATTTGTGCCTATTTTTCTATTTACTATTATTACTTTTTTTTTATTAAAATTGTTTATATTAATACACACACATATATATATTTATATATATATACTTTTTTTATAATACCCATACGTATACATAAATATACACAGACATACATAATTGAAATATTAAAATAAGAAAAAAGAGAGAAAAGCAATTAATATTGAGCAACTGTGAAGCTGCGTTCGAATTTCTGCTACAATCTTATTATAATCCTTTCATTATTCGTTAAATTAAATATATGTCAAAATCGACTTTATTCGTTAAGTTACAACCGGATAAAACACGTCTAAGCTACATCAACGCTACCACAGCGATCATATGAATTTGTTATCTTGAATTGATGCTAATAATTCGTAAATTTACCAACTCTGTAGGAGTCGTGATGATTCGACTCGACTTCAAAGGATTTTTACCTTTAGTATTACGAACGCATTCAATAGTTCCTATGGGGTCAGATTTGATTCTACGAAACCAGCCTAAGACGTTATAGCCGGGGACGAAGAAAATTATTCAGGAAAAAACGGTAAACGTCGCATGAAACGGAAAACGGAAGATGGATGACTAACGAACTAGTTTTAGGATTGAAAACTTATCGATTAATTGAGACTGATTCATCTACGTTTCAGAGTTCTTCTTGCTACGCCATGTCCAGTCGGAAGGTCGACGATCGTCATAACTACTAAACCGTTATTGCTTCCCGAGAAAGTGTTTCGTCTACCAGATTTTCTACGGCCAATAATTTCACCGTTTAGTACAAGAAGGAACGAGTCATATTTTTCCGGATGTCTATGCATGCGTCTATAGTATTTTAACCAGAAAGCACCTCAGCTCGATTTGACATTTTATTCAGCGCTCCTATATTGGTCACGTGATCTAGATGTGATATTATTAGCATTATAAACGTACATCTCGAAAGTTTCGATTTTTTAGGTTTTTGTGCCGTATAGTAGTATTGAGCAAATGTAATATCGGAATAGACGTATCGGTAGTTGTAATTTCAAATTATTCCGACTTATCGAGTTTTTCACGTTAAATAAAGCTTTCCTCGCTTTCTCTATTCGTGCTCTTATCTCTACTGATTGATCCGTTTCCTCGTGAAACCATATAAAGAGATATTGAAACTTCGATAAGAGGTCAATCTCTGTACCTTCGATGATTAATTGTTTATCCCCTATATAACGATGTACTGCCAGCCATTTGGTTTCCGCGATATATTTATGTGTAGTCCGTGCATTGTGTCGATCCGCGTTAGTTTAACGTTGTTCTGTAAATTCTAGAAGCCGTCTGCAAACTAAAACGGCGACTTAACCGCGTAAATTGATTTATTAACGAAATTTAATCGGGACTTACTAATTTCCGGAATAAGTTTTCTTTTTTTTTTAGACAAATTTTTTCAAGACGATTGATTCTTGAAATGTCTCTCTAAAAGCTATGTTCGAACAGTTATATAGATTGTTATGAGTTACATTCCTTAATTTCAACCGCGCTAGCAGTTCATCTCGTCGTTTTTTTTCCTCCCTGGACACGGATGCGGTTTAATTGTATCTATTTCTCGCGACGAAGTTCGAAAACCGTTTTACCTCTGATGTCGGGATAGGTGACCACCTTGCCCGATGGTCGGCATGGTAAATCGCCATTCTTGTACGTCAGCAAACCGTCGGGTTAATACGTTTACTCGAGATCGTTTCGTGATGAACACGTAATTGTATACGACGGGAAACTCGGATTATTTTTATACTTTAACCATTCATCTAATTGCGACGGGAAATTATAAATTTTATACGGGACAGTTTTTACTACGAGAAAATTCTGACGACTCTAGATAATTTTCAAACACGTTTATATAAATATTTTTTCTTTAATTAAAATCGCAGACATTTTTTAACGTCAACCGGTATAGAATTTTTGTTAAAATGTCACATTAATAAGGCAACAACGACTCGAATAAATGTTTATATGAATCTTTTCGATTGGCCAATTTTTTATTTTTTATACGCACGTCGACGAATTAATTAAATAAAATGTCGGTCGAAAATTATGTAAAGTAATATTAAGGGCTTTTTATACGGCTAGATAATTTTTAACCGGCGATAAGGATATTTTTAAAATTAAAATCTTAACCAAATATCTATTATTATTATTATTATTATAAAAAATGGGGAAACTTTTTTTAGTACATATTAAAAAAAAAAAAGTTTATATAATAACGGAGACTAGTGTGACTGAAAGTCTGTTTTGAAATTTAATTAATAAAGAGAATCGAAAAATTTGACAGCTGTCGTCGTATAGGAAATTGCGCCGAGATGTACTTGTTGTTATTTTCGTAGTTGTATGGGACGACCAAAAATTTAACGAAAATTCTGACTTTGTTTATTTTACGATAAAGTCATTAATGTCGTTATTATTACCATTATCACTTACGTTATTATTATTATTATTTGATTTAATTATTATTATTATCAACATCATTATCATTATTATTATTATCGTCGTTGTCGTTAGATCTGAGACTTTACAGGCGATTGTCTTATCTTTATTGATAGTCTTTATTTGTGCTTCTTAGGCTTTGTATGTATTTTTCGTTTCTATTTTCTTCAAGACCGACGAATAAAAAGTTAAAAATAATAATAATAAATGGAATTTTTTATTAAAAGGATGAAAAAATTAAATAAAAGATAAAAGTAAAAGTTGATATTTTTTGTTTGATTTTTTATTTAAAAAAAAAAAAAAAAGAGAGAGTAGTAATGAAATCGTATGTTTATCTATCAATTTATAGAACAAACAAAAAAAAATCGTTCGTTTTTAATCTATTTCTTATATATTTACTCTTTCCTTCTAGAACTTCACCCTGATTTATTTTATCATCCTGATTATTATTATTATTATTACTATTATTATTATTTCGAACTAATTTCGACACACATTACAATTAGTGTCGAGGTCAGTTCGATTATAGAAGAGAAAATGCGACGTAGCAGCGACGATTCGGAGTGCTATAGGGGCTCGGAGCGCCTAAAAAGACACTTTTTTTTGTTTACTTAGGAATTTCTATAAAATCGACTAATAACACCGATCGATACGAAAATCTTATTTATTCAGAAAGGATGCGGCTAAAAATCTCGTAATAACGTCTATGTTCCTACGATCAACCTCTAACTAATTTAAACATCGTGAAAATCGGGGTAAAAATTGGGTTTTTTAAAATTTATTCTTAAATGGCGCCGCTACAAAATGAATTATTAAAAAGAGAGTATATAATTAGGAAATCGATGGAAATATTATCTTTCAAAATATATCTAAACTTAGTATTAAGATAATTGTTTTAAAATGAATTATTAAAAGGGGAGTATATAATTAGGAAATCAATCGAAATATTATCATTTGCTTTCGAAATATGTCTAAACTTACTATTAAGAATCTGTATAATTAGGAAATCAATCGAAATATTATCGTTTGCTTTCGAAATATCTTCTTCTCCTTCATCGACAATTTCCCTTTGGTGCGGGGTACCATTTCCATTCAATTCGGTTGTTCGCTATCTGCATCTCTGAGATCCTTCGCTATAACATCGTGCCATCTTTGCTTTGGTCTTCCTACTTGCCTTTTACCGGGAACTTGAAACGTATGCGCTGCCGATATCAGTGAGCCATTTCCAGGGTCCTGAACTCATATTCTATGTGACCGTATCACCTTAACCGGCTTTCATGTAGTGTACTTACGATAGGCGCGACTCTCAATGCTGCGCGCATTCGTTCATTTCCGATTCGATCGGATAATCGGATACTCGTTGATCATTTTAGCATACGCATTTCCATAGCATGCAGCGATTTTTCTTCACTCCTTGTTACTGGCCAACACTCACCGCTATACAATGCAACTGGTCTAATAACTGTCCGGCAAATTTTTGATTTTAGTTGAATGGGCATGCGTTTGTCGCGTAATTGCGCCGGGTACAGATTTCCATTTCAGCAATGTTGTGCTTATTCGATTACTGCTTCGGAAGTGCTACTGTCGCAATTAAAAAGTAATGGTGAAAGTGCCGGGACTTGGTGCACACCTATTCAGACAGGATAGTCATCACATTCGTCTACAGCATATCTGACCCTGGTTGTTACATCTTTATAGAGCAATTGTACCCAATTTTATCAGTGCTTCAGGAACTCGATGCTCTCTCAGCGAAAACCAAATCAAAATATATCTAAACTTAATGCTGTAAAGATGACCGTCTTAAAATTAATTATTAAAAGGGGAGTATGTGTAATTAGGTAATCAATCGAAATATTATCGTTTGCTTTCAAAATATGTCTAAACTTATACTATTAAGATGATAATCGTCTTATAAGAATAATATGACGCCGATTCGAATCTACGAGGTGGTGACAATTATCTTTACAGTGTTAAGTTTAGATGTATTTTGAAAACAAACGATAATATTGCCATGGACTTCCTAAAAAAGAAAACGTTCTTTTTAATAGTACATTTTGAAACAGTTATCTTTACAACGATAAGTTTAGAGATATATTTTGAAAGTAAACTCGATTTCCTAATTATACCGTCGTTTTATTTTTCTTGTAACTAAAATTTATTTAGAACAATTTTTGAAATATTTTTTTAACTGGCCTTATATAAATAGTTAGAAATTTTTCATTATTTTTTTTTTCAAACTCACTCTTTTTCACTATCTTCTCTTCCGAAATAACGAAAATTATCGTAAAAAAAATTTTCCCATTTTGTTTTTAGAAATTTCGTCGAAACGTTAAAAATCATAACCCTTTCACTCTATATAAAATCTTAACATTTAAAAATTTTATAGCGGGTGCTTATTATACAATATTGATTCTTGTGTGAACCTTAGATAATTTATATAAATATTTTTTAAATTGAGACATTTCATATATGAAAATTTTTGTTAACATTAAAAGTTCATGTCCCATATAGCGGACATTGCGACTTGAATCCGTGTGTGTACGAAACATCCAATCGATATTTTCAATTTATAGTAGTAATAATAATATTTTTTTTTATTAATACTTTATTATTAAAATAAATGTTTTACAATTTGTTCCATTTACAGAGGTGTAATATCGCCAATTTACATTTCAACTACTCCCTTTGACGATACTTTATAATACGCATTAATAATCGATTGTACACTCGCATTTTGGCGAATTATGCGCCCGTTTTATTCCCCTCTGCTATCGAATCTGTACATACACGTAGAACTCTTAAACGAGGTAATATTTCTACTATAATTTAAGTGTACTAGAATTATCTATATAAGCTGGACGTGTGAATAATTAAAGCATTATTGCGCGGAAAGTTCATACAAGAACACGTATTATGTGCACGAACGCGCATAGAAATATATTCAGCCTATAATGGCGTCTATAATTTTATTCGGTACCGAAAAGTTTCATTACTGTTCCACCAAGTGCTAGTAAAAAGTTTTAGTAACCCCGTTCGAATTTCTTCGGTAAAAGCAAATAATTGAAATTGTTGGCATTCGTCTGCTAAGTTAAATTTATTTTGATCCCTAAGATAGAACATACAAAGAGTACATAGTCGGCAGTTTCTACTGCGCCAAGTTCTCGTTCTTACTTAAATGAAAAAACCCAAATTTTTCAAGTCCCCCCCCCCCCGGTTAATAAATGAGTAATGTAGAAATTAGGAATAATTTTAATTGTGCGTCTGTGTAATACATCAGGAATTAAGCTGTGGGTGTGTCTTCCAGGCTATCTTTTTTGGCGAATAAATAGTGTCTTTTTATAGCGTTCAGGACATAGATATATGGAGTTATAATTTCACTGCGAGAATTTAGATTTAATCTTGAGATTACGGTGTTTACTTCTTCAATTAACTGCTCATTAAGATACAGAAAGAAGTCCGAATGTTCAATGACAAACACGAATAATAATAATAATAATAAATCAATTGAAAAATTATTTAAATCACTAATATTTATTTTCTTCTGTAAAACACAAAGCTTTTCGGCATTTACGCCATTATCCAGTGAACAAAAAAAAACTTTAAAAATCATAATTTTAAAAGTATAAATTAAAAGTAATTACTTAAAAATATTTGACGGCGATTGAGAAAATATATTCCATAAAATGTCATTCTGCTTGTCTGTTCTGTTTATTTTGAATTCTTGAAATTTAACATCAATAATTTGTTTAATTATTTCGTTTTTTTATATTTATTTTTTCCGATATTATTTTCTGGATTCTGCAAAAGTTGTATACTGATGGAATTTTAAATTTTCATTTACTATCGCAATGTATGATGTCCAATAGTAAAATATAAAATATAAAAATATACAAACACAAAAATTTTTTTAAAAACACAATTTTACAAGTAAAATGAAAATAAGTATTTGAAAAATCTGTTTGGAATATATTTTCACCATCACCGTCAAATATTTTGAAGTAATTATTTTTAATTTATACTTTTAAAATTATTATTTTTTAAAAAAATTTTTGTTCACTTGATAATGGCGTAAATGCCGAAAAGCTTTGTGTTATCCATTAGAAAATAAATATTAGTGATTTAACTAATTTTTCAATTGATTTTTTTTATTAAAAAAATCACTACATTCAACTTTATAAAAAATTAAAATAATAATAATAATAATAATAATAATATAGGTAGCTGAAAATGCAATAAATAGTATAAAAATAGCGTGACACGGATAGGATGAGTTAATATTGCCTACGTTTTTTTTTTGGTAACGGATACAACACTTTCTTTTCCCGTTACAAATAACGAACAGATAAATTACCTCGTTATTACGTTACACGCTATTAACGTATTATCGAATCGATAGTTGACAATGTTATAAAAAAGAAAACAGAAGAATCGAAGAATAGGAAATTGTAAACTGGCTTTTATCTGTTTATTTAAAATTTTGCGATAAAGAAAAATCTGGTCGCATTGCGTATTATTTACTTTTGGAATCGAGGTTATTCGATTAACTTTAAAAATACGTACGCGATTATGATAATATAAATGTACACACACACACACATACATATTTGTATATTACATATTTCATATATATATATATAATAAATATTAACGTTAACTATAATAAAAATACACACGTTCGTTACTCATATTTATTATTGCGCTTCTTCATTCAAAATGCGAAAAATAAGTGACAAATCCTTTCAACCTGCAATTGACTAATGTGTAAGTTGTGTAGTCCCACCCATTGAAATCAACAATGTAGTAATGCCAATACAGTCTAATCTAGGTATATATCCTTGGACAGTCGATTGATAGGGAACGTATAGTTGAAAAAAAAAGAAACGGACTTAATATCTGAATAACTGGCTCATAGACAGAAACTCTGGCTTGACACTTAAAAATAAGCGGCTGATACGGACAGTTGTTGTTATTTAGACCTACGGAATTGAACTGTAGGGTTGTGATGCAAATATTATAATAATACCAACGAGTCAAAATATAATCTTGAGGAAAATTATTTATTTATTTCTTTATACATTTCATTTAATGACACTCGACTACTCAGGTCATTTGCGTCCATGACGAAGTATGAAATTAAAGTCTTATATTTGAAGTATGAAATTAAAGTCTTATATTTATAAACAGGTAAATATTATTACACAATAACGTACTTAATTATATTAACTCGAGTAGGTTTAAAAAATTTAATAGCTTCTATGACATATATATTCTGTAATATTTCGTTTATACTCAGTCCGGCAATTGACGCTTCCTTTTTTTCGTTTTCGAATTTTTGGCATTGAGTGATCATGTGTCCTGTCGTTAGTGCAGAGAGCACATTGATCAGTGGGCCGTGCGTTAGCCTAATGTGACCAATTCGTATCCTCGCTAGAGCCACCTCCTCTTGTCTATTTGTGCGGTACGATGTTTTCTATGTGCCAAATTGCGGCTTCATCTGTCGTAACTTGTTCTTGCTTAAGCTCGACCAGTGTTCCTGTTTAACACGCTCCAATGAGACATCTGTTTAATAGATTTTAGGTGTTTATCGAAAGGAAAATTACTAACGCACCCTGGTACACAACTAACGTATCTGACATTATAAAGCAGTACGCCCAAAGACATGATGCTGATAGACTGGAAACCATTCTAACAGTTTGGCTAAACACGTGTTGGACACTTCCGATGACAAATTACCACTACTGGACCTAGTCTAGGTTAACAGGTATCGATTGAGCACCATTCTCATGAGAGATAACAAACGTTAAAAATATTGACCGTATTATGAATAAAATAAGGCATAAAAAATTATTACAAATTAAATAATAAACCCTGTGTTACCTTCGTAATATTTTCAGGAAAAGCCTATAGTAATAAGATTTCCCTTTTCCTGCTTGATCTTCCTCCGGATTTTTAGATTGGCGTTACTGATTGGTGATATTCGCTATGGCGGTTTTTTCTAAACAGTGATAAGGTGTTTTTTCGAAACAGTGATAAGGTGCAATGAATTATTCACTATTTGAAAACCTTTCCCGTGCCGACGTTCTTCAACTTCGAACTAATAGTCTCTTTATGTTAATACCGCCAACCAGTTCCACCGTAGACCTTAACGGCTTTCCACCTAGTAAACTGATGGCGCAATTGAGGAGTTATCCGTCAATTATCCAAACTAATCACTTACCATAGTCTCGGGTCCGAAGACCGAGTTGATAATTAATGACAATTGTCATTCAGTGAAACCCTTGCTTAGGAATTCTGCCCCCAACAAGAAATGTCGATTTAGACTTGTCAGGTACTTATCTCGGGTGATGAGTTTACGGGCCTTATGTTGTATAGCGCAAACCTATAAAGGAGCCACAGGAGATATCGGATGATAGACCGGGTAAATTTCTAACTGGAGAAAACTGTCTAGCTCTCTACCGGCGCATCAATAATTTGACGATACCGACTAAAGGAAATTTTCCTGGTTGAGCTGAGCATAATCTTCAGACATATCTGTTCGTTCGTTAAACAAGTGACTGACTGTACACGCCCTCGACCCACAAACGCACTAACGAGATGTTTCCTTAAGATAGAAACGCTTCTCGTTCACGAGTAAATAGCATCCGTTCTGAAATAACGTCAACGCCCCAAAGGGTACAAACCAATCGTAATATACACGATCTACTACACTACGCAATGACAGCTCCATCATATTCCATCCAAGTTTCTTGCAATCTCGTGAGAGCGACGACATAAACTTTATTACGCGGGGTCCCGCTTGTTTTGCGGCTCTTTATAAAAGCGTTTTCTGTAACAGACTTACTTATTATTGAAGCGTAAACCAGGCTTCTTGATATGCTCTTGGCCTCGATTGTCCTTTCCCGGTCGAAGAGTTATACCAATATTTACTGATGAATCATCATCATGCAACTCTCCCTTACATTAATACGAATATTACAGCGGTGCGGTTTCCATCTCAATCGGGTGTACACCCGAGAGAACGATCAAAGCAACTATTGGGGCTGTATGGTATGCTCGGGTCATAGCGAAAGATACGGTTACTGTGCGTTTCTTACTAGGTCAACTAGTTTATCATTAGTGAACGCATGAACTCAAACCAATGTAGCATAAGTGACGTATTACTATCGTTTTGTACAAAAGCTTCGTTGGAGCGTGCGGAATCCCCCATTCAGAAACGTAATAAAAAACAAAAATAAATAAGAACTTCCGTCTAATATAAAAAATTGAGTAATTTTATAAAATACTCCTAATTTTTCGCCAAAATTTATCGTTGAATTTATTTCATTATTTCCGTCTCTTTCTTTTATTATTCCCATTTTTTCTAGTTTTATTTATTTTTTAACTGTTTTTCTGTATGTAAAATTTTATTATTTCGGTTAATATTATTAATCTTAATTCTGTACAATGTTTTCCGAACACTGATTTTTCATCATTGTTTTTATAAGAATTTAAATGTTATTTAAATTTTATCGCGAATTATCCGCTCGTTTCTCTAATATATTTTCTTTTTGGCATTGATTATAATTTAATTTATATACTCCCGAATGTTTTAATACATATTTCTATCTTCTATTTTTGTGGATCTTCTACATAATTTATTGAATTTAAATGATTCTTTTTATCTTTCTCTGTTTTTATATTTGTGGTAAGATTTTTTTCCATATCTTATCAACTATAGTAGGGTCATATTTATTACTGATTGCTATTTCTTTTATTACGTTTTTTTATTTATTTACACGCCGATACATACATATGTATCTGTATGTGCTTATGTACACACATTTATATGTTCACATCTACCACTGACAGATTTTCGGATAAACGAACATTTGTCGTTATATTAATTGAAAACTAACGCATTAATTCACCTTATTCTATTTAGCGCGTATTTAAAACGCCATTGTTCCTTTTTGAACCAGCCCGATCAACAGTCTTTACCGTGAAGCTGAAAAATGACCTCTATACATCTTCGAACAATCTCTCAACTTCCGGATAACTTTCTTATTCAGAAATTTCCTATAATCATGCGCAATATCCTCCTTGGCATTCCTTCTCAATGCAACTCGATCTAACACCGTCCACGAAGCATCCAATTTCTACGGATCAAATAAATAATCGCATCGAACAAACTATAAACATGTATAAAAAATACACAAAAATCCGCACAGACGCGTTCAAATCTAACCGATTTCATGGTTGTCCTGTTGTTTTAGAGGATGATCGCCTATGTTATATCCTACCACCTGAATACTCGGTATTTTCTGCTGAACTATACGTAATATACCTCGTTATATCGCCTGCCCTTAATGAAAACTCTTCTATCATGTGCTTCAACGCTACCAAATTACATCCTATTGCCATAAAAATCTTGAATATTTTATACCGTACCCCTACTCTTAATATGATCTTATTACAGATCCCAAGTCATACAGGTTTTCCACCAAATGAACTAGTAGACAAAACAGCTAAAGAATCAGCCACTATTCAACCATATTAACTCCTATATCCGAATCTGATGCAACACGAAACAAATGAAAACCACTTTTGTTTACTATGCATCTCTATGATTTTCCGAACCACGCAAGTTGGACTATTTGCCGACAACGTTGCTATATTCTGCAGCTCCTATAGACCTAGATCCGTAATAGACTCTTCAGCATGGGATATCGCCGCTACTTAAATACTACAATAAATGGCAAATTAGTACAAATTTGGACAAAACCGATTTTCTTTACCCGTAAGAGACCAGCTCTACCTGACAATATGATGGTACCGGGAAATACATTAGAGTGGTGTGGTAAGGTTCGTTATCTTGGTGTAATCCTCGACAATAGGCTTACTTTCACTAAACACATAAATAATGTCGCAATCCAGACAAACAATGCCTTCTGTTCCTTGTATACTTAATCACAAGTCTTTCCTTAACATTAACAACAAGATAATCCTCTATGAATCACTAATCCGTCCAAATACTTTGTTACGCTTGTCCTTCCTATAGCTCTATATCAAAAACCTCCTTTAACAAATTACAAGTCATTCAAAATAGATGACTCATCAGATGTATTCTCAATGTACCTCGTTATGCCAGAATCGACAGCATGCACGAAGCTACCGATCTGTCGATATTAGAGATTTTGTTCTAAAGCTATCGACTGACTTTTTTATTAAATGCTCATACAAAAATAATGAACTCGTCTACTCATTGCTAATTACGATTCTAAGCAACTTCGTTTCATTCCGAATATAAACACAGACGATTTAAACATAACATTATGCGGTAATTAATTATAATTTATTTATTAGCGTTAACCCCTTTACTTAGTAAGTACCTTCGACACCCGTGTCACTTACTTTTTTCTTTTTACATAGTATTTATTTATGAACTCACAACTTAAACAATATTCAGTTTCTACATTAACATGTATTACTTGTAACTTTCTTTTATTCCTTATTTTCTTACTGTGTTATTGTGGTAATCCCCGGTACACAATGTTTGTAACCCCATGTGTTATATTTTCTTTTATGTTTATAACTTATGCAAATATACTTTTGTTGTTGTTGTTGTTTGTGATCTATGAAATGTTACTCTTATAATAAATCATCTTAGATCTAATCTCATCCTTTTGCTTGGAGATGTTTTTTACACAGTAGGAAGGAACAGGTAGTTCTATCTCGTCTTTAGATAATATCCAATAATTACCTTCCGATGCTCATGGCCATAGCAGCAGTACATGGTGACAAAAAAAAAAAAAAAAAAAAGACACAAAAAGAAGGTATGCAGAATTATTATCTTCAATACTACATTATTTCGTATATTTAGAATATATTCCGGAATATATAATAATGTTTTTTATTTTTATTTTTAAATGTATTCGTTCGATTTCGATAATTAAAATTAATATTCTAACGTAAAAACGATTGACAATATTAATTCTGAATGTTTCTCGATAATTAATAACGGAAATTGACGATTCAGTTTTGACAGATTCTTGACGATTGCCTAGGATGTTTGTTTGTTTGCGGACTTAATATTCGATACGGTGCCTCAATTTCATAATAGACTATTGTTACTATTCAACCGGGTGGTAGATCATATTATTATTATTATTATGATTATTATCATCATGGTAAATATGACGGTTGGTCCACTAGGGCCTAAAGGTTTTGCGTGTACATTCAGAAATGGTGCGAACTGTCAAACTAAATTTTTGTCCGGGTATTCTTCTATTGTGTAAATCAGTTCAAACGTCGTTTAAGAAATATCCGAGATAAACATTGGGATTTCGATCGCTCTTTTACACTGTAAATGCGCATGCTCTTGTACGTATGAACGTGGTATATTTGTGTATTATAGTATTATACGGGGCACTAACGGTGGGTGGTTATTTGTTATAGAAAGAATTCGCACTATCGTTCGCTAATACGAATTTATCAATGAACGAAGAGCTTTACAATGACCACCTGGATTTTTGCTTCTATTATACTAAATTTCATAGAACTCGATTAGTTTCAATAATACACAACCGATCTATTGAAATTCTCAGACAGAATATTAAAAATCAAGTATCCGTATACCCCTTCCGTAACCAATTGCACGCGTTAAATTAGTTTAATAAATGCTAACTTATTAAAATGAAACATTCGTACTTTTTCTATTGGAAAAAAAAAAACGTTAAAAATCTAATAGGGTTCGATAAGATTTTAAATGTTAAGTTGGGATACATTTTTTTCTCTCTCATATTACTTAAACTAGTGTGATGGGATCATCTGAATGAAAAATAACCGATTATTCGGTTTTTGAAAAAAAAAAACTATCTGTATCCGGTTTTTGAAAAACTAGTTATCAACAGATAATGAATAACGAATAACGAAGAATAGCTCTATCCAATACCGAGTAATAAAACTATCTGTAATCAGTATCGGATGTTTATAAATAGATAATAAATTACGGATAACGACGGATGATTATCGAATATCCAATGAAATTATCCGAAACGCGCGTGCACATTACTGATTTTTATATCTATTTCGACTTTTTATTTATTTTATTTTTTTTAATTTTTAGGTTATTATATGTTGTTATTGCCACCTTTTTTAAATTTAGATTTAGAATTGTGTGAATATTTTCATGAAGTTAATTGTATATTTGTCGCAATTATTAAATGTGTATGCATTTGAATGATTTGATTCGGATGATTCATTATTTAAGCGGCAAAGTTGGTTTACGAATTAAAAACATAATCATTCGAATTAATTTCGATGTATTAACACCGATATATAGAAAATGAATTTTAAAAAGCGTTCTTTTTTTATTAACATATGACAAAAAAGGTGTAGAAAAATACTTCGAAATCCGTTTCATATAGCCTACATAATTTTAAAAACTTAGTAAAAACAATTAATATCTGATATAAAAAATATCCGATATAAAAATTTTAATAATAAAATACGACAAAAAACAAACTGGGAATATATTGCAAATATGAAACGTTAATACACACGTTTTATAAAACAGACAACACTGCATAAAGAAACAGAAGAGAACAGATAAGTATCAGATGAAAATCATCTGAATAATCATCCGGCTTTTTGTATCATCTAGTTATCCATTATTCGGTTTTTTAAAATATCCGTTTTTTTTTCATAACTAAACTCCTGCAGTACGCGATTTTCAATATACTGTATTATATATAAATCAGCAACAAATTAAAATCGCTAATTTTTGTATAAAAAGACTAAAAAGCTTAATTAAGTCATTATCGAGTAGACATGAAAGAATAAAATATGAAAATATACAAAATTTAAAAAAAAAATTAACGAAAAAAAACAAATACCAAGATAAAATGTAATAAAACACTTAATTTATATATTACAAAAAAATCAAAGTGAGAAAACAGAGCTGACCTAAAATAATCAGATAGTGAATGTCACCTATCAGATTATTTTATACTAAATCTGTCTTTTTACTTTGCTTGTTTTTTGTTAACTAATATTGTACATCTAAATTAATTATTTTCTTAAATTTTGTTTTATTTTTTCCTTTCATATTTTTTATAAATTGTATATATTTTTATGATATTTTTTTTATTCACCTGATAATAGCTTAATAGTCGAAATACTACACCTATCAGATTATTTTATAGCAAATCCGTTTTTTTTTTCACTTTGTCGTTTTTATAGTATTGCACATCCAAATTAAGTATTTTCTTGTATTTTATTTTTCCGCCTTTTATACTTTTTATAAACTGTATTTATTTATATATATAGTATTAAATTTTACTTGATAATGCTTTAATAGCCAAAAAGTTTTGTGATCTTTTTATAAAAAATTTTAGCGATTTTAACTATTTTTTTATTGCTAACCTATGTTTTAAAAATTGCATAATTCCCAGCTGTTCAAACTATTTTATATATGTAAAAATAATAAATTATGTCTATACTCGGGACCGAGTAAAGACGTTTGTATGAAAATAGGGAAAAAATAAAATTTGAATGGGATGCCAGATAAGTCCGATATGTGCTTGACAGGGACGTCAATTTATAGTAGCGCTATGAAATATTTTCTATGCCTTTACCGGCGCTCGCTTTTTGGGCGTTTTTCTCCACTACTGTTGTCTGTTCTTCGCCAATCGTTCCAAATTATTTTCAAATTGCAATATCCTGATATCTCTTCTTCATGGTCTGGGTTGCACGCATTGTAATTCTCCATATATTATTCTTTCCGGAAACCTGCCGCCTTCCGTAATTACGCCATAGCTAACAATTTTTCAATGGGTTATACACACGTCGAAGAACGTCGCGATATGGTGTATAAAGTCGATTTAATTTTCACAAGTTGTCGCGGAAATTTTTTGTAGTCTAGATTTCTTATTTATCTTGTGTACGAGATCCAGGTTTCGCTTCCGTAAGGAAGATTTAGAAATATAACCGGTTTTTATGCGCCCAGATCTCAGTTTCAAATGGTTATTATTAAACGGACGTTTGTTTAATTTAGAAATTGTTGCCGCTACAAGATTACATCTATAGTGTTAATTTTCCTCATCTAATTATGCTGTAGGCGAAATATAATTTTCAAAATATGGAAAATATCGTTCTATCGCTGTTGAATTTAATAGCAAACGGATATCGTCTTGATTATTTTTGAGCGGAGAACTGCGATTAGAATCTTCATTTTGTCTA
This sequence comes from Coronaproctus castanopsis, assembly GCA_032883995.1. Lineage (NCBI taxonomy): Eukaryota > Metazoa > Arthropoda > Insecta > Hemiptera > Monophlebidae > Coronaproctus > Coronaproctus castanopsis. The sequence goes on from CM065053.1 coordinate 253,493,305, forward strand.
CATTAATCAAGCAATCCTCGTCCTTCATATACCGAGTCAAAGCGCAATAGAGTATCTTCTAAGCCATTCAAATAATAAGCAGCTATATCACGGTCGTCAGCATAATGAAGATTTATAATGTAATATGTAACGCATTTTGATGTTTCCCCGACCCGGTTTAAATTATTTACACCGCCGTCCAGGCGGAGATTTATATCGATACCACGCTGCATTGTTGTCGATGTACAGAGACCATTATAATTTATCATGTCTCGAAACGTTAATGTTTAAGTGTTTAGTTTACACCGGGAAATATAAATAATCATTCTCTTTCCACTAAGTTTCCTTTAGTAGGGTAGTGATTTCGAGTTTTCAATGTATTGCTGTAGTCTTCACTTTCGATATTTGTAGACCGTTTTCTGAGCACCATGTAGTACTTCATCTCCTCTCCAATATTTAAGTTTTTGCAGTTAAGAAATATTGTGATGACATAGGCGAACAAGGAGCATCGCACTATGGTCGGAAGATGATTAATGGTGATGTTAAATCGCGTAGGGCTCAGAACAGATCCCTGAGGTAACCCATTTGCTAATGAGCGCAGACAGGATGAAAACAATAAATTTTCATTTGGATAAGAAGTTGTTTATGAACGATGCTATTGCTGAGGTTCGTCGTAATTTTTGACCTAGAGACAAGTAAGAGAAAAAAAATATATCTAGCAGATGGCATTTTTGCTACGAGGATTCGAATATTACAAATTTTGTAAAGTATGCATTTAGTGTCATCTGGAGCGTGTGCTACGAAAACCGCATTGAAAGTTGTGAAGTAAATTATTGGATTCTAGTATCCAGTTCAAGCGATAGAAGACTATCCGCTCGACTTGGCGAGTACGGCTGCTAAGAGAAATCCGTACGCCGTGACAATCAAGCGCTTCTTTCAGTATTGCGAACGCTTCTGCCGAACAGTGACACGTTGCACCAGCTTGTCAAAACCATGTATGGCCCAGACGACGACGACAAAGTGAAAGAAGCAAAAACGAGTTTATTATCTCGATATAGCGCATTCCGTTGACAGTACCAGTAAAAAAATAAACCCCGGCTATTCCCCACTTCACCACTCCAGCACAGACGGTTACTCGTTCGCTGTGGGACGGCTTCTGTTCGATTGAATTCGGATTAGATTCGGACAAGTAGCTGCAGTTGTGCAGTTGTGTTTATTTATGAATCCGGATAGCAGAAAATGAGCTTCACCGCTCATCAACAGATTGTTTAAATCGACCTCTTCGATTTTTTCAGCATCATTACAGCAAAACGTTTTCATTGTGCATGGTTGGTACTTTTTAATTCCTGAGTTATTACCAGTTTATAAGAATGAAATTTCAAATCTTCCATAAATATATGGCGAACAGATTCTCTCGACAGGTTTAAAGAAGCAACATGATTACGAGCAGACGTCCGGGAATTATCGCTGCCCGAACTCGATCGATATTTATAGTGGTACGAACTGATTTTGATTTGTCCAAGAGATTTTTGAACCGTTTGCCAGTAGCTGTCTCTCGAAAGTTTTCAACCACCTTAAAATTAAATTTCGAGGGGGTACAAGCCCGCATAATATTTTCGAAACTCTCTCTGCACTGTCGTGATCGATTCACGCCGTAAATAATGTTTTATGCAAAACGTGCGTTTATTCTCGTTATAGGATGCCGTGATAACTGAAACATAAACGAATCTCTCGTGTATACATTAAACGTAGAGAACGCGATTTGCGTTGTAGCAGCCATCCGTCTTCTCTGAGTCACCTTATAGTTCTGTGTTCAAGAGAATGTGCCGAAATAATATATTGGATCGAATTGTCAATGGGACACTACCGTGGACGTTTAGCATAGACGGAGGAGATTTTAGAATAATGTAATTTTTGATTTATTTTGAGACGAGTTTCTTGAAGAGAGATTGTAGTATAGCTATTTTTAGTTCTTCGTAGAGTCCATTACGATTCCAACTTAATATGAAAGAGATCATTATAAAATGAATTATTTTGGGGAATCGTAAATTACGTTTGGAGTTTATCGATTATTTTAGTAAAGCGGATTTTTATAGATCTATTTTTTAGTACCGGATAATTATGTATAATAACTGTAGTGTTTGCCAAAAATTCCAATACTATCTCTTTCAATATAGACGCACCTTGACACGTGTCAACAAATGGTTGAAAATTGACGAAAAATAGTGGGTAAAACTTTACATTGTCAGAAAACTTTTATCCTAACGGTTGGAATACTTGTTCCGGCGTTCGTTGCAGGCTTGATTCTGATTTTGCATCTAAGTCACTGTCTTCTGATTGTGAAGTAACATCGGTAGGGGAGCTCATTGTGTTCTTTTTCTTACTCTTCTGCATTCACTTGGGTACTTTTAAGTCCACTGAGTGAGGTGAGGTGAACTAGAAATTTGCGAAAACTAGTTAGAGAAATTTACCTCTTAAAGGACCGATGCAACGTAGTTTGTCTGGATCGATGTTTGATGAAGGTGGAAATTTGATTTGAATGTCTGCATCTATAGCAGGTAACAATGAAATCTAAGTTTAAAATAGATGATAATTATTATTTTTCTGCAAATTCTAATAATCGTTTAAAAATAAAATTTTCACCCGCTCCTTTTATTATTAAACTTATTTTCCGGTTATGTAGCGAAGAAAGTTCGGAATAATACCTTTAACGAACGACGGCATAAATTATTCGCCGCTAAGAAGGGAAAACGCACAAAACGGAGGCGCAAACATCTGCCGCAATACGGTCAGTATCATCGACCGTCGGTGTAGTTGTGTTTAAAATTGGTGGTCAGTTAAAGGAGTTGTGATTGATTAATCTCTCTACGGTTTTATTATTAAAGAAGATTCATTCGGTCCTGGACGACTAATTGCGATTTAAGCCACGCGAGACACCCTCACACTCTGTCCGGGTGGTCTTTCAATTTATTTTCGTTATGGAAGAGGGCAAAGTATAGGTGTAATATATATATATATAATATATATATATAATATATATAATATATATATATTTATTTATTTATTTATAAGCAGTTTATTCATTCGCTTTACTACGCGCCAACAAATTGAGTATAAATAAAACGCAACAACAATATAACTGTTTCATTGACGCTGCTCCGGTTAACTGTTTCAATAGAACAACGCACACATTCAACCGAAATAAAAGCCAAACGCTAATAATAAAGACAGTCACTAACGTTTGAACTCTGATTCCTATTTTACCGCAACAACTCGCGTGCTGAATGGAAGTTTCAAACGATCGAAATATCATTACATTTTATTTTTTGGCTTGACCGTCTTTGCTAGTTCGCATAGTTCTATAGTCTCCTGTGTACGTCTCTTTTATTCGCATTATTTTTTGTTGCAATTTTTTCGTTTCTTAACGACCTAATAATGAGACCACCGAGATATCTATAACGGGCACGACCATAATATATCTGTAATTACGTTTGATCGACGTGCCATCTAGTGTATATTATATATATATATATATATATATATATATATATATATATATATATACGTATATACGTTTTCTTCGTAATATCGCGCACGCCTTATATCTTATTCGTACGTATTATATCCATCGCTACAATTAGAAGCGTTCCAAAATTTTCAGCTAACGAGGACGTTGAAATTATATTCATGTGCCATATATTTAAAGACTCAGATACTTTCCTAAGAATTGGTAAAAATCTGTCATCCAGGAAAACCGCAGACGGACACGTCTTCATATTGATCGTTTAGTCTCCTTCCTTCACTGTCGAAGATTAGTATTACATCGCGCGGAACGGTTAATTAAAAAAATTAATTTAATATCGAAACATCAGTTCGGTTCACAGTGCACTCGACGGCGCAGCATTGTGATCGACTAGTTTTTGGGGAGATTTCATCGACATTCGAAAAAACATAAACATTTTCATGACATAGCCATCCTTGCGGCTAATAATAATCCGAGCTATGTCTAGCGGTACAGAATCATACAAATAGAATATTGGAATGGACACAAAGTTGGCGTATAATATTCAACCCGATAAAAAGCCGACACATTACGTTTACAACAAAACAAGTTACATGTCGTAGGTTAAAATTGCGAGAGATACTGTAATATCATAAAATGACTCGATCAAGTACGTTGGTATTTACACGAACATACGGTTGACGTGGCGTTTTCATGGAGCTCAAACTAGAAAACATATAATAGACTACTGTATCCATTGTTGACTGCGAAATCATCATCCAACTTAAAATCCAAACGAAACATCTATCTCATAATCGCGACGCCAATTTGGAAATACGATATAGATTTATACTGAAGCACAAGTAAGAATAATCATCTACGGATTCAATAGCAACTTCCTTTACGGTTAGCTTTTCGATGGTAAACGTCGTCCTTGTTGGCGATACAAGAACTATTAGAACAGCTCCAGAAAGCGGATCAAAACGCTCGAGCTGCGGATTACTCGATACGACTGGAGATTATATTAATACTGGCGCATTGGATGCATGCGGAAAAGAATATGTCACGAGAATCGGTTTAATCGGCCACCTTAGGACTCATAAATAGTGAATGGTACTCCATACTCGGATAACGAGTGGATAAATGATAATGATGATGACGATGATATATAAAATTAGTAAAAATCCCCAAAATCTGTTACCCTGAATATAACCTCTTCTTCTTCTTCTCGTACAACCCGATTCGAGTATTGTTTAACCATCAGCATGCTAAGAATGGGCAATCTGTTGTAGCCGGTTCTTATTTCTTGCTATTTTGACCAATTCTACTGTCTCATTGATTTCGGTCCATTTTTCATGTTATTGAGCCACGATATATATTTTCTTCTCGGTTTCCTTTTTCCTTCAATCACGCCCATTGATATTGTTTCTAGTAGCTTGTGCTTTTCTCCTCTTATAAAATGACCAAAAAACTTATCTTCCGTTTTTAGAACCTCCTTATTCCTGATTTTTTTAGTGCAAGGTATTTTCCACATTCTTCGGTAACAACACATTTCAAATGATGATACCCGCTTCTTCATATTTTCTCGCTTCCATATAAGAGTACCGACCGTTAACTTATTTTTGATCTATAAGCTTAATTTCCTATCGCAAAGGGTGCTTCTTAATTTCATAAATGTATTTCTAGCTAGTTCAATACGAGTTCGTATTTCCTTGTCAGAATTATTATTTTGTGTCAGCCAGCTGCCCACATATTTATTTTTTTTCGTCTTTTTAATTTCGTTGGCATCTAAAAATAGCTTTTAGTTTAGATTAGGTTTCCTTGAGACTACCATGAATTTAGTTTTCTTGGTCTTTATACTAATTCCTTTTTCTTGCTTTCTAATGCCACTATATAAAGAAGTCTTTGTAATTCTGTTATATTTTTTGCTAATCATCAGCAAAGCGAATTACTTAAATACGTTCGCCTCCTATTTTTATTCCTTCACTACGCCCTTCTAGGGATTGTGCGAATTGAATAGTATCGGCGATAGGACGCATCCCTGCCTGACTCCCCGTCTTATTGGTACTTGTGCTGATAGTTTGTCGTCTATTAGTATTCTTGCATGTTGGTTATCATGCAGAGTTTGTATTATCCTAATATCTGCTTGATTTATGCCTATATCCTTTATTGTTTTTAAGAATTCCACATGTACTTTATCAAATGCTTTATTATAATCTATAAAGCAAATGTATACTGATTTTCCGAACTCCAATTGACCTTGGATTAATGTTTTTATACAAAATAAGTCTTCTCTTGTACCCATACCATTACGAAATCCAAACTGATTCCATTTTATGTTTTCTTCACTTAATTTAATTATTCGTCTATAAATTACTCGTAAAAATATTTTCAGGACATGGCTCATAAGACTGATTAGCCTATAATCATCACATCCATACGCATTTGTTGTTTTTGGTAGAGTAATAAATCTTGACTCTAACCAATCTGCTGGCAGTACTCCTTTTCTATACATATCATTTTGAAATTTAGTGATTTTCTTAATCCCAACATTTTCAGTAGTTCCACCGGCACCTTATCGGGACCCACAGCTTTTCGCGTTTTAGTTTGTTCGATTTTCATCTTCACCTCGGATTCTAGAATTGTCAATGTAACCATTTCTTCCGGTGGGGCTATTACTTTTGGTCAGTAAATAGAGCCGTAATATATTTCTCCCATATATCCGTTATAATGTATCCATCTTCCGACTTTAAGAAAGTTATCTTTTCCTATATGTATGTGTTATTTCTTTAACCTTCTTGTTTATGTTAAATTCATCATGTTTGTTCTGTAATTTTCAATCTCTTTGCACTGTGTATTCAGCTATTCTTCCTTTGCTTGTGTAATATTTTTCCTGATGTTTTTGTTTATTTCCTTGTACTTAGGTGAGTTATTTTTCCATTTTTTTTTTCTATCTATCATCAGATCTAATATTTCGTTAGTCATCCAGTTCTTATGCTTTTTACGTTGCTTCCTTGTAAGATGTTCTTTTTTTGTTACTTTATTGAATGCAGATTTTATTTGTCTTCAATCTTCTTCTATATCTTTAGTGCACTCAGTATTTTGTATTTGATAATTAGTTTCTTCTTTTATTTTTTGCCGTATTTCTTGGTTCTGTAAAATTTGAAGATATAATCCTGTTTTCATGTATTTCCTGAGTTTTTTAATTCTTATAAGGATCTTCGCTCGTAACAAATTATGATCCGTATTCGCGTCAGCACTTGGCAAGGTTGTTACTGATAATACTCTATTCCTAAACCACTTATTATCCATTATAAAATCTCTTTGATTCCGAACTATTGTTCCGGGTGTATCAGCAAGGCCTCTATTTAGGTAATTTAAAATACGTGTTCATAATGGTTAGGTCGTTTTGTTGACAAAATTATACTAATAAATGTCCTCGGTCATTTCTAGTTCGTAAGCCGAATGGTCCTATCATCTCCTGTGTAATTGTAGTTCTCACTTTCGCATTAAATTCCCCTATGATATATTTAGCTTCATGTTTTTTACAGCTTTTTAACATTACTTCAATGTCCTCGTAAAATTGTTCGATCTCTTCTACTGGTTCTTCAGTTGTAGGTGCATATACCTGTATAATGTTGATGTTCACTGGTTGTGCTTTTAACGTAATTGCTACTATTCGATCATTGTAAGGAATATTCTTTATCAATTAATATAGCCACTCCTCTCTGATGATTTCCATTTTTGTCACCTGAATAATATACTATTGTATTCTCAGATAAGATTTTTCCATTTCCAGGCCGTTTTACTTCACTGAGGCCAAGTATACTCAATTAGTCTTTTCATTTCCAATATACATTCCATGTACCGATACTCTTTTCATTCTTATGAGATATATTACTTTATCTTTTCTTTATGGCTTCTTTAAATTTGAATGTTTCTTTCCTCAGTTCGGATGATTTGAATTCAGTGATCCGGAGATTTTTTCTTTCATTTGATATTTCTCTGGTGTTATTATCAAGTAACTCATTTTCCACAATAGACCTGGTATCCATCTTTGCGCGACCAGTCACATATTTCACATTACCAAGCCTGGAAACCTGGTAATGTCAGGCGCCAACCGGATCGCACGGCACAACATACATCCTTTCTTTTTCCGCTATCATGATGGTTGTTCTTGTGATAACACTGCAGTGGTTTCCCGTTGCCTTCTGCAGGATTTTAGGGTTTACTCCAGCTAACCACAAAGAAGCGGTTTGTTACTGAGGAGGTAACGATTTAAGGTTTTTACGGCGACCCAAACCCGCTGAGGGAGGGAGAGACAGTCATAGAATTTTTGCAGACTTTTAGTAGACAGGTACTCAAGCTGTCCATCTGCATCCTCGTGTCTCTTATCCTCTCACTACCGGAAACACCTACATGAGGCTTTCCACCAATAGCCGCTCTTGGTTCACGACTGTTTATTGGTTATTCGCAGCTGGCCAGTATATCTACTGGTCGTTCCACTATCCACCACCTGTGGTCGCGCCCTATTTCGGTTAGAGCTCCGGATCCCAGGAGGTACATAGTACACCCCCCGGGGAGGTGAATAGAACTAGTGATGGTAATGTTAGTGCATATGTACGTCTTGAGTATGATGCCTACTTAAAAATTATTTATAAGTATAGGTAGTCGTTTAAAAAAAAAATTTTTATAACATAATTACAACTGGCCGAGATGCAATCTAGCAATTGTTATGAAATGAAGGGGTTAACACCCATTAGTGCTCACAAATGAATCCCAGTATAAATTAGGATAAATCAAATGTCCTGGTTCGTTTCAGTCGGCACATCTGAAGACTGTTGTCTAATAAATTGATGGTCAGTTATGCGTCTTTGTCGTTACAAATTGAATTCTTCCTGGTCCTTTGTCGCGATGATTCTTTTCCAGCATTTGTGATCTTTCGTTCAGAGCTTACGTGTTCGGTATCTCTTAATAGCGTCGCTATAAAATAATTTCCGAATCTACATTCTTTATATTATTTATGTGGGTTCCTAAAGTCAGCTCAGTTTCTTGATTGCATTGGAGGTTATTGATTATCTATAGGTTGTTTATGTCGATTCCAGTTATCTCAAGTATCTCAATCCGTTTTTCATGTTGGACACTTTTAAAAACTTTCTCTTAATTAATGAAACAGATAAAATCATACTTGTTCAATTCTCTACTATTTTTTTGTCGTAGAATATTCATTGCGCGATAGCTTCCCGAGTTCCTGTACATGGTCTGAATCCGAATTGTGTACCTGATAGTTCGATTATAAAGCTGATTGTACACGGTAACCGCTACACTCTCTTTGCAATTGTTTATTTGGCACCCTTCCAGTGAATTATTTTAAAAAACCCAAATAAAATTATACAATATACTATCGTTTGTAACGCCTGCAAAAAACCATAAATGCAATGGAGTGCGTGACAAATGGTATTTTTGCCATACCCTAGGAAAAATGGTGAGATTTTGACAAATTTGTTTTACTCGTCTCGAACCCCTAATATTAAACCCGCTGGAGTAGAACTTTACATACATACTATCGTGTGTAACATCTTTAATATATATATATATATATATATATTGTAAAATGTATAAAAAATATATATCTTCAATATAGTAAAAAATTTAATTTTAAATGTTTAGTACTTCTCAATCGCATACTTCTTAATAAATAAGTAAAAGCAGGGTAAAACCCTTATCATAGCCCCTTAGGAGTTTCCAAGTTGCGGAGACTATAAAGTGGAATTCCCTCATGGGTAACAGGCTTAGGTAGGACACCCCCAGTTAATACATTTAATAATGTCACGTTTTGATTTGATCTACGTACTTCGTATGTGCGATTATAAAAAGTCCTTCGAATAATTTTAAGTTTATATATATATATAGTTCTCTAAGAAGAAGAAATTTATTTATTGACATAAATTCATTAAAAGTACAAAAGTACAAAATAATAAGAATTACGCGTACCGGAATTATAATATCCTTACCGCTAATAAACAAAATTCTTTATGTAATAAATCTTATAGTATATTTACTAATTTACAGATATAATATATAAAACGCGGGAAAAAATTTGAAAAAAAACCCACTCCATAAAACGCTTTGTATCACATTAAGCATACAAAGAGGAATATTATTCGATATAATAACAATTATAAAGATATATAATATAATACACATATACTTACCTATATATATATACATACATACATACACACACATGTATATACACAGATACATTAAATATTAATCATTTACAGTAAATTATGTTTAAGGCGTCTATGCTTATGCTTTGTGTACCATAAACTGTAACTGCCTGGAACCGTAATTTCCGATCATTGAGATGTACTGATTTTCATGCAATACACAATTATCGCAGAACTTACGAGTTATAGTAAGAATATAATCCCGAATAAAGGGTATATTTAATATCTCATGCATGTCGACTATTCTGGCATACCTTGGGGCACTTAATAGGCATCTTAAACACCTATTTTGTACTAATTGCAATTTATTAAAGCTCGCCTTCGAGATAGAAGACCAGGCGGGACAAGCATAAGTCATCACAGGACGAATAAGCGCTTTATAAATGATGAGCTTATTATTAACGTTAAGGTACGATTTACGATTAAATAACGCATACACTGTACGTACTGCTTTATTTGTTTTTAGAGCTGCGTAATTTACATGCGCCGAGAAGGTTAATCGTTTATCTAATAAAACTCCCAAATAACGTATACTATCCGACCAATTTATAACTTTATCATCTACTAGAAGTTCAGATGGCAAAATTGGTCGACGACGAGTGAAAAAGATGACCTCAGTTTTTAATGCGTTTATTTCGATTTGCCATTTGCGATAATACTTTAAAACGCGACGATAATACTTTAAAACGCGACGTACACCGTTTTCTAATTGATTTTTAATAGCAGTTGGTTTGTAAGAGCTGCAAAATATTGCTGTATCATCAGCGCATAAAGCAACTTGCATATTTGTCAATTTTGGGAAATCATAGAGAAACAATGTGAATAAAAACGGACCTAAAATACTACCTTGTGGAACACCTGCGGCACAAGTTTTCATAGTCGATTTCGAATCATCTATCATTGCATAAAATGTTCTATTGCTTAAATAACTATGAATTAAAAATACCAAATAAGTAGGAAATTTACACTGTATCATTATATACGTGATACCTTTGCAGCCAAGTTGTGTCGAATGCTTTAGCAACATCAAGCAAAACTAAACCAGTATGTTTATTACAATTAAAATTATGGCTGACAAATTATATTATTCTAGATATTTGTTGCGTAGTAGAATATCTTGGGCGAAACCCAAACTGAATGTCAGGTAATAGTTTGTATTGTTCAGAGTGATAATGTAATCTAGACAAAATAATTTTTTCTGCGATTTTGCTCAAATTACTTAATAAGCTTATAGGGCGAATGTTGCTAGTTATGGAAGCATGTTTACCAAGTTTAGGGAGAGTGACAATTTTTGCTACTTTCCATTTTGAAGGATAATGCCCACATTTAAACATTTCGTTTAATAAATTCGAAAATTTGACTACTGCTTTCAGTGGAAGATTTTTTATGACGATAGTGGAGACATTGTCAATGCCAACAGAATTTTTAGATTTGATGGCTTTTATAGCGGCAGAGACTTCCTTAGGACTGACATAATCGACAATACGAGTATTTTTATTTTCTTTCAGATATTTTTTGACAGCCATATGAACATTGTTTACCTGATAACTGGAAGACATATTGCTATTACGTGTATGAGCTTTGCAGTATTCAGAAGCAAGAAGTTCAGCTTTCCCTACATTACTATACACATAACTATTTAAGTGTGAGTCATGAAGAGGTGGGAGAAATGTATATTGCCTTGTATATTGTTTGCAGATTTTCCACAAACTGTTGTCTTTTGGTGAAAGCGTTGAGAGAAGTGAATTAAATTTATCATTTTTATTTTTGTTTAACAGGTAACGTACTAGTTTATTAAGAAAAGTTAACATTCTTTTAATAACTGGCGATGGGTTTAAGTATCTATTTTTCACGTATAATCTTCGAACTCGATTTTTAAGTTTAATAATACCTACAACATAAGAAGGAATAACATTGTGTGGAAAGTTATACACAGGTTTTTTGCGTATAAAACGTTCGGCGGAAACACTAATCAAATTTGTGTATGCAGACAAATGTCTTTCAATGTCTAGAGAACTCGTTATCGACTCATTTAAATTAATATTTTGTGATATGAATTTTCTGAATTCTACCCAATTTGCATTTTGATAATCGAAAATTAATTTCTCATTTACCTGTTTTTTATCTCCTAAAATGACAGTAAATATCGGATTATGATCGGATGAAAGTTGACTAATTGAAACCGGCTGTGACATAGACACATTTTTTACAACAGCAAAATCAATGACACTATTTCTAAAGGCTGAACCTGAGGGAAAATAAGTAGGTTCCCTCGGAGCAAGGATACGATAGTTAGTTCTTGTAGACATTTGATATAAAATATTACCGGCTGCATTATTACTAAAACAATTCCACATCTTATTTCTAGCATTGAAATCGCCTATTAGAATTACACGACTGTTAACTTTCATCAGGGAATAGATATCATTCGCGAAATACTTTGTACTTTTAGGGGATTTGTACACTGCAAAAATAGCAATAGTACTACTGGCAACATTACAACCGCTACTCTGATTATTAACACTACTTACATATAAGTTAATACCTATTGCTTGTGTACATTTTAATTTAGGAACCGACATTAATTCGAATTTTAACCTCTTACTAACGAGCAATGCAACTCCGCCACTTCTACGACACGAGTCGTTCCTATAAATAATATATATCCTGGAAAATGTAGCTTACACGTACCGTCCAACCTTCTTTCACATAGAGAGCAATAATGTCTAATTTGTTTATGCAGGCAAATTGGTACAACTCGTTACATTTGTAAAATAAGGAATTACAGTTCCAGGCAACTAATCGAATATCACACAAAGGGACCAATAAACTAGATTAATTCCGCTATTGTTTCTAAAATTACTTGTATCATAGTGAACACATCCTTATTATTAACAGATTTTAACCTATTTATAACCGTTTTTACAATGTTAAAGATATATGTTAAATTAAATTCACGTAACAATGAAATAAATTCCGTGATGGAAAAATTATTATCGATAACACCTGTACTCGATTCCGCTGTATTTCTCGCAGTGGCTATACGATGATTTATTACTATACTGCACGCTTGTTGTTTTATTTATTTGTGTTTTACGAGTATTATTATTACCATAATTTTTAATATTATAAGGATTATAACGTTTATTTATGTTTAATCTATTTTGAACTATTTTTAAATAAATAGGACACTCTTTCGAATTAGCATGGTGTTCACCATGCTAAGTTTCCACATAATATTTTATTGTTGCTCTGACAATTTTTGGTCTGATGTTGTTCACCACATTTCATATATTTTTCTAGCATGTTGCAGTTATATGCCGCGTGATTAAAACCTTGACACCGATAACATTGCATTACTGGATCCTTCTTGACATACTTCTCCCATCTTATTAAGCAGTAGCATAATTCTTTTATTTTAATGATATCCTTAATAACAACATTTGACGAAAAAGTGACAAGAAAAATGGGCTACTTTTTAACCTGATTGGTTTCTTTGACGAGTTTCTGTTTTACTTGGTCGATTTTTATTTTATTTTTAAGTTCATCAAATATTTCCTCCTTTGTTATTCCATTCCTTTTAATACCATTTTTATTTTACCACGACTTTTTGGCGTGTACGTATAAAAGCGTACCTTATTTATAATTAAATATTCTTTTAATTTATCGAAATCCTGCAAGGAATCTGTATAAAAAAATGTTTTACCTTTTTGTATTTTAATTTTAATATTTGAGGTTACGTTTTTTTTAATTTCGTCGATGTTTTTAGAGTTTGTCGTCTTATTAATCGATCATCCGGCTATTATCGCAAATTCCGAGTTTTTAAACGGGATATTTCATCGAATAATTTTGTCCATCTTTGTGTTCGTCAGCTCTTCAATCGTTAGAGCCGCTCTAATTTTCATTCGGTCGTCGATAAACCGGATACAGTTCGTTCGTTAGTTCGCTAAGAATAATTTTAGCTTTTCAATTCGATCGGATTTTCTCGTACGTTCGAAAAATTTTAACGTGTTATCGGTAGTCATATCGATCGAAATAACAAGGACAGTCAATAATTCAGAGATTAGCAATTACGCGAGATAATTCTTCATAGTTATTTTAATTTTAATTTTTTTATAATGTGGAACGTAGTGATTTTTTATAAAAAAATAAATTAGTTAAATAACATTTATTTTCTTGTGGAAAACACAGAGCTTTTCGGCATTTACGCCATTATCGAGTGAACAATTTTTTTTTAAAAAAAAATCATAATTTTAAATGTATAAATTAAAAGTAATTACTTAAAAATATTCGATGGGGACGCTGAAACTATATGCCATAAAATTTTTATTCCGCTTGTTCTGTTTATTTTTTGAATTGTTGAAATTGAATATATTAACATCAATATATTTGTTTACTGATTTTGTTTTTTTATTAATTTTTTCAATATTGTCTTCTGGATTCTGCAAAAGTTGTATACTGATGGAATTGTAAATTTTCATTTACTGTCGCAATGTATGATATCCAAAAGTGAAGTATAAAATATAAAAATGTACAAACACAACAATTTTTAAAAAACACAATTAAGTAAAATGAAAAATAAGTATTTGAAATATCACAAGCGGAATAAGAATTTTACGGAATATAGTTTCACCGTCACCATCAAATATTTTTAAGTCATTATTTTTAATTTATACTTTTAAAATTGCGATTTTAAAAAAAAATTTTGTTCACTCGATAATGGCGTAAATGCCGAAAAGCTTTGTGTTTTTCACAAGAAATTTAACTAATTTTTCAATTGATATGTTATTTTAATTATTCCGCTGATAAGGAGAAGATTTATTATTTTTTACGTCGTTTATTATTATTATTCTGTATATATGTATTTTGCCAAAAATGCGAATTTGTACTCAGCCCTCTTCATCGGTCGGTAGATAGCGAAAGAGAAGGTTAAGAACTCGTCTAGAAAAGTTCGGAATGAAAATAATGGATAGCGACTTCCTGAAATTTTTATATATCTAATAGGGTTGTTCAAATTATCGGTAGAAGGGTTGTTCGTCGCGGAAGTACAGCATTAATACTTCAACGTATACGTTGTACGTTTGCGAATATGTATATGTATATTTATAAAGATATCATAATTTTATCATCATCGTCGTTGTCATTTATAAGCGTCTAGTATGAAAATATGATCGGATATATGAAATTGCTTGGTCCATTATCTTTCCATTATCTGCGCAGTTTTAAAACGAAACATCTTAACGTCCGAAAAGAAGAAAGAAATTATTTTTTCGAAAATTATTACCTCCCCTCGCCTTCGAGCTCCCCGCCCTGCTAATTCCGGTTCTTACCATCGTGCTCCGGTACGTTATATCATCATCATCATCATTAGTACACAGTCCTAAGACTAAAGCTTTCATATTTCCCGATGTTCCGCTTTTTTAATTCAGCGTAGTTCTTTAACCCGATGTCGCTTAACCGGGTTGTTGTTGTTGTTGTTATAAATGTGTTTTTCTATTTTCTGACTTTACCTGCAAGAATATTTCGAAGTAACATGCGCCGAAGTACACGCGACTCATCCAAGTTAATGGTACTTCCTTTATGGAATTTAATAACGACCTTTTCAATTCGTCCTACTATCTGTTCATTTTGTGTATTTTTTCTACCCAGCTTATTCGTTCCATTTGTCCCCAAGCCTACATTTCGAAGGCCTGTAACTTAATCCTATTAATTCTTATTTAATGTCCCGGTTTTAGCATACCACACGTACATCTTCGATATACTTTTTCGGAGCTTCAACGGTACGGACCTTGTTTTTCTTAAAACGAACAATTTGCTGGTATAATTCATTTCAGCATCATATTTCTAATGTGCGGTATGCAGATGACACAACTCTGGTCGCTGTCAATATGAACGAAATGAAAGCATTGCTTGAGAATCGAATGGCCACAATATAGATCACGCAAAAATCAAACTAATGGTAATCGATAGACGAAACATAATACTGATAAAAAAAAAAAACAGTAAGTGGTTAAGAAACAGTAGATAAATTTACATAGCTAGAGGGAATAATGACAGTACAGATACAGAAGTAAAAGGACGGATACAAATTACCAGAGGCGCTACGTCCAAATTGAGTACGATGTGGAAAAATGCAGAACACGAAAATTAAACTTGTTAATAAGTTAATTTTTTCAATTCTATTATACGCGGCGGAGAGCTGGACATAAAAAAAAAAGGCAACTATGTCCCGTATAGACAATTTTCAGACGTGGTGTTGGCGAATAGTGGGATACCGTGGATAGAGAAAATTAACGCTGTTGTAATGAAAGAAATTGGTACCACGCAGCAGTTATCGCGGACTATTTTGATCAGGAAGACCAAATATTTCGGTCATCTTATACGAAGGGAAAATGATATTGAACGTTGAAGCGAAGGTTGAAGGTAGAACATCAAGTGGTCTAAAGCGCGATACAAAAAAAAAAGCAACAGTTATGGACCTGCAGACATGTTGCCATCAAGCGGAAAATTGGGAACAATGGTGAATAATAATTACATCGATATCATCACGGACACTCCTCTGGGGTACTCAGAAGAAACATCATAATCTTCTGTTATATATTTTTTTTTTTGTAAAGCAATCTGCCTATTTGAGGCAATAAGCGGCGAGGATAATTTTTAAAAATAAATGTATTTAATGGAGCGTGCGTCCCAGTGGCGCAGCTCCTTATCTTATGACTGGACTATTTTCCAAATGGTACGCAAGCCCTAGGCGCAGTGTTGTAGGATATGCTGGTTAATAATATTACGAATCTGGACCGGTTTACAATCATATTATGGGCCAGATGGTTAATGTGTTTGTCTAGCCGTTGCATTTATCGTTCCTTATGACTGCTGATCACTTCTTTGATTGATGGTATTTCCAAATCCTTTCGTATATCATCATTGCGCACGAACCACCGCGCACCCACGATTGAACGCAATACCCTATCTTCGGTTGACCGTATGACATCGATACTCGAATTGCTAGCTGAACTCCAAAGGTGCTATATGTTGATCTCTAAAACCAAACTGATAGTGAGGTATTATATTGTTTGCGAACCAGAATAGGTTTCAGTCTTCTTAACAGTAATTTTTCAAAAATTTTCGAAAAAATAGGGAGCAGACTTATACGTCTATACGAAGCCAACTCAATCGGTGGCTTCCCCGGGTTAGGTATAACAATTATGTTCGCAAATTTCCACTGTATAGGAATGTAGCTTAAGCGAATCATTGCACTGAATATATATGCTAACAGTGTAACAGCCTTTTTTGGTAATTTCTTGACCATCATGGCTGTAATTAAATCATGCCCCGGAGATTTTTTTAGATTTAAATATTTTTGTATAAAATTATTTACTACCATAGGTGACATAGATCTTATTGGAAGAGACATTTGATGTGGAGATTGCAGGTAATTTTTTATTTCTTTTTCTGCAACACTTGCTGTATTATTTTTGTGTGGATTGAATGTATACTTAGCAAATGTTTCTGCTTTTTCCTCATCAGTTCTCATCCATTTATTATCAATCTTTAGAGGTTCAAGTCGTGGCTGATGACTATTTTTAATAGTTCTTACCGCTTCTCACATGGAATAAATCATCAGGGGTTAATGAAATGTGCTATCCTTCCATTCGAGAATTTTGCTTCTTAGTTCTTTAGATGTCTTATTAAACGCAGTTTTGTCATTAGGGTTTCTGGAGTTCTGCCATATACGTCTTAATTTCCTTTTTTTCTGTATCTTACCTTTGGATGACCTTTAATTTGTAAGACTTTATTTCGTTTCTTCGGTGTTGGTAAATATGCAGACTGCTGGACACATTTGGTGAGATTTTCTACCGCTGCTTCAATATCATTTTTGGATTTTAGTGAAATTTTAGATTAATCTTATTTTCAACTAAATGTTGATATATTTCCCATTTAGTTAATGCACATTACTGGTTTTGCTTCAGCATAAATGACAGCACAGCTAAAATTCATAATTACTGGAGAGTGGTCAGAAACACCATCCAGGCACGATTCAATAAGCAGGTGATTTGCGTTGATTACAGATAAAAGAGTCAAGCAAATGTTGAAATCTTATTGTTGTCAGTAGGCCAATAAGTGCCTGATAAACTGTTATAAGTGTTCATTTGAATACGCTTATGCAGCTGGTTTCCTCTTGGGTCTGACCGAGGTATTTCAACCTCTGGACCTGCTCAATTTTTTACGCAGAATGGGCACGATTTCTTTCCAATCATTGTTGCTTTTATTTTTTTTCCACATTTATTATAATTCCTAATAGTACCTTTCCTGTGTCATCTTTCGAAGCACAAGTTCCTGCGAGTATTTCATCCGCGAATTTTATAGGCTTTTAATTTTTCTCCAACTATGTTTATTTCGTAGTTAGTACTTTCACATGATTATCTAATTATACAAATCAACAGTGTTTCGGTAATATAAATATAAATAGATATTTCACAGTGTATTTTTCACGCTGATTCCAAAAATTGTATTATAAATTTCCATTTTTTTTTCTAGTTATCGCCAAAAGAAGTTTTTTTATTATGTAGATAATGCATATTGCGTACATCGTCATATACGGACCTAGTTGTACGATAATAATTTTTTTAAATTGATCATCCTGATAATGATCGGGTGTCATCCGGACATTTTCATCGTTAACGTGTTCTTCAACATCATTCTCTTGGCATCGTATATCCACGGAGTCGTGAAAGAAATTGAAATCGAATCTAAACCAAGCGAATGGCGTTTATTCATAGATTCGTTAAAATTTAGTTTAAAGACAGTACTTTTGCACAACAGGAATACAAAACCATTTGGCTCATTCTGTTTGCCTCAAAGAATCGTATGAAAATATACAAAAATCCTCTGTAACATTAAGTACGAAGAACATACTGTGTGGAGATTTAAAATTTTGTTGTTTCCTTTGTCTGTGGAATAGCAGGGCTACATCCAAGCACTACGATACAAAAAGGGTCAGTTTATTCCTGGAACAAGCAATATTAGTTCTTTAGTTGACCCGAAAAATGTCCTTTTACCACCCTTACATATAAATTTCGGACTTACAAAAAATTTCGTAAAAGCTGTGGGCATATAAGAAGAAGGATACAAATACTTAAGAAATTTTTTCCCTAATATTACTGACGCGGAGCTGAAAGAAGGCATTTATATCGGACTTCAGATAAGAAAAGTGATGAACGACTAAATTTTGAACCGAAGATCTTGCCCAACGACCTTCTGGCGTGGAAATCATTTGTATCTGTGGTAAACGGGTTCCTGGGAAAATATAAAGCGGATAACTCGGGAATGAAGAGGTAAACGCGTCTAAATATACGCATGTGAGAATATTTTCTCATGAAAGAACGTTACCAGGGCAAGATGCATCTATGAGATTACTGCTGGTTTTTAACAGCAAAAAAATACCACACCTCGTAAAAGAAACAGATAGATACGTAAGTACGTTTTTTTAAAAAAATTAGTTAAGAAAATTTTTATATTGGTTTATTTTTAATACACATTTTTGCCAAATACTATAAATATGTGATTTAATTCGATATTACGGTTGAAGATTATTGTTATGTCATAAAATATCTTAATAACGATTTTTGGGACAAGTAGAAAAGAAAAGTTTAAATAACAAAATAAACTGAACGTGCTAGCACTTTTCTGAGGCTAGATCTGAATTCAGTGTTCTAAAATTTGTAAGAAAACCCGCGAGTAGCTCGTATTATCGAAAAAAAAAGTATAAATTTGTAGCCTAGTGTTATTAACTCTAGATAGACATTAGAATAAAATGACGGCAACAAACAACCTTGTCGGTACTAAAATGCTAGTATATGGAGAACAAACCGATAGGTACATAATGGCGAAACTGTTAATACCGTATGAAATATTAAATGGAAAAAAGATTAGGTTGTTTAAAACAAAAGATAACGAAAATATTAACAAAGTAGCGCATTAGTGCATAATTAAATCAATGAAGAAAGGAAAATAACAAAATTTAACGCGAAACAGATGAATATAAAAACAAAGGATGTATACGACAAACTGAGATAAACTAAAATGAGAAAAACAAATGTATGAGAGAGTAATTGTGAGTGTACATGTGAGTGACCGAGGAATAAAAAAGTGCGCGTGTGTGAATGAAGGAACGATATAAGATTAATTAGCTCATAAGACAAATTGTACATTACTAAAATAAGATATCATAAAATAATTAGATAATAAGACAAATTGTACATTTTGTACAGATTGAATGCGAGAGAAAGTGAATATAAATCCGTCGACAAGCAACTGTTTGATGGAGTGTAATAAATTTTAACTACAAGGGATGTGTGAGAGTGCGAATGCGCATGCACTGATTTTTGTTTATTTTTTACAAATATACGTTTCTGTGTTTAAACTTTATGACGTTAGAAAATTACTTATGTACGTGACATCGTTTTTGTCGTTTCTCGAGATTTTCTTCGTTTAGCTTTCTCAATAATATATTTTTTAATATACGTTAATTTTAAAGATAGTCATAATTTGGAAGAAGAACCTAAAGGAAAAAAATAGGAAAGCTATAAAAAAAATATAATAATATATAATAATAAAGATTCAAAATGTTAAAAGTTATGTTAAAAGTTAGGTTAAAAGCCGAAAGTTAATTTCTTTTCGTAAAAATTTAAACTTTTTTTTAGCTTTTAGTCGTTTAAAACGTCATTTTCGAAAGAAGATACATTTTTCTTAATTATTAGGTTTGTAAATGAAAAATCGAAAATTGATCAAATTGACAAAATTAAATTACGAATAAAGAATGAGAAGTCAAGTATTAATTATTAATATTTATTTTTCGAAATAATAAATTCGAAAGATTTATTATTTCGTTTTCAACCGATATATATATATATATATATATATATATAACGAGAGAAATTGAATCTGTCGGGGTACAAATTAAATATTTAAATTTAAATATATAGCGATAGGATAGTGTTTCGTTATGCTCAAAAATTTATTTAATGGAAAGATAAAAATATTTTCTTGGATTGGATGCTTAACGGAGAAATATTGTTTTAACCCTTTCGGTCACAATGTCCACTATATGGGACATGAAATTTTAATGTTAACAAAAATTGTTATAAATGAAATGTCTGTTTATATAAATATATCGAAAATAATCTAAAAGGGGTCACCCAAGAATCAATACTACATAATAAACATCCCTATAAAATTTATAATTTTAATGTTGAGATTTTATAATGTACCGACTGGGTTAAGTAGTAGAACAGATAATTCAACTTCCTTAAATTATTTACGTTACGATTCAAACGTTTATCGAAAATTAGCTTACTGTCTCCTAAAATTTCTTTAATTTCATACGTTCTCTCTAAAATATGATTATTTAAGAAAATGTTCATATTCTCAAACAACAGTATAAATTAAATATTTGGTTTTTTCCGATTAAACTCGACTATTTTTATATTTGATTAAGACTATACCGTGTAATTTGTAATAATAATAATAAGCATCATTATCATCGTTTATTTTTAAAATTTTATTTAAATTAAAACAACCCAGTTTGTTATTCTTTCGTATTGTGTTTACTTCGTACGATCTAATTCGCGCAATTAGATTTTGAGAAATTCGCATAATCAACCGTCTACTCGAAGTAGGTTCAAAGCGGAGAAATAAATTATCAATTTGTAATTTCGATCTGAATTCATTTTATCAGACATGAAATAAGTCTAACGACCTTTACGTTTATTCGGCTCCGGGATGTTGTAGCTGGAATATTTGCCAAGAAATGAGAACACGTAATTTTCATTCATAATATCTATTCTATCTATACATATATAAATATGTATACATATATATTTACATATTTATTTATATACTTATATGTAAATGTACGAATATTTATGTGTGCAAGTGTACATACGTGAATTAGAGGAGGGGTTTAAGCGATATCAGATTTCGATGTTCAGGTTAAAATATGATTCACTTCCGAATGGTCACGGGCTGTTTAGTTCTCTAGTTCGGTCGTTGGTAAGTTATACGGCTCAATGACTTCTCCCTTTAAAATGTGTTTTACTATTGAAAGGGTCTCGCTTTAAATATATAAACATTCGCTTTTTTTTTTTTTTTAAATAAATAAACACGCGCACGAACATAAGCACGTGCGCGTATTATTAAGAGTATTTTCTATAGGCCTTATATACGCCTGGAAAATCCTCAAAATTAAAGGAAATCAATCGAAAATAAATCTTGCCTATTTTTTATATTTTTCGCCGTTTAAAAAGTCATTAAAACAAAAGGCTTATATTTCCTGTAATAAAAATTTGTTTACGTCATAAATTCGGAATATTGATAGTCTAAGTAAAGATGGTAAAACACTACAGTATAGGAAATTACGGATTTATTAACTATATACATACAAGAGGATCGGTTTTTGGAATTTTAAGAGTAAACAAACAAGCTTAATAAAAGATCACCTATCTTGGAAAATAAAGTAAACAAAAATTATGTAACGAATAAAAAAAGCTGAATCTATCAATTATCAGTTTGAGAAAAGAGGGCCTACCAACCAAGAAGGATATCAGTAAAAGAGTCCTTATCACTGGTTCATCAGTTATACGGACGCATCAATCATTCAACGGGTTTGTTGGCTACTCTGTCGTCATGAATAATGTCGTCATTATATCGTTTCCTCGGTTATTTCCCATCCATTCAGCCGAACTTTATGCGATTTACCTCGCCGTGAACTTCATAATAAGCTCTAACATCCACAGTCATCGGTTGTATTTTCCGACTCACTCTCAGAGCTCAATTCCTTATGCGATGTCTTTATCAACGATCAGCATCCTGCATCCAAAGAAGAGACACGGCTGTTGGTTAAACCAAGCCAATCAGTCTCATTTCTGTGTATTATAGCTTTTGTTCGAGGGATGAACTAGCAGATAGAGCAGCAAACGAGGCTGCTACATTATTGCCGATCCCAAACGTCCCAGTTTCAGTTATTAATGTATGTAATTATGTCAAATCAAGACTTTTTACTTTGTGGCAACAAAAGTGGCAATCGACCTCCTCATTAAATATGCTTCGCCAAATTAAGAATTCCGTTTTACCTTGAGTTTGTCCTCAGCAGATTGTGTCTGGGTCATAGAAGACTCATCCATTCACAACTGATTAACAGAACTCCGTGTATAGCGTCACGCTTTGCGTCTCCCATATCATCATTCAGTGCCCTTTGTACTCTCTTAACCGTCCCTTCTCACTTCCTCTTCTCTTCAAAGATGAGTACTTCTCTCTTACTAATCTAATCATGTTCTTACGCATGTCCAGTCTCTACTTCTTGATTTAACTTCATATTCCTCTGCTCCTCTAGCCTTAGTTGCTGCACACGGCACGTTAATTTAGATTGATAATAATAATAATACTAATAAAATAACCAAATCAAATTTAAAATATGAACACAACACACACCTTTATTTGGAAAAAACAAAGTAACAAAAGTTAACAGTGACGGCATACGAAATAGAAATAAAAAATGAAAATACGCTGTAAAAGTAAAATGGCAGTTCACACGATTTATCAATATGGCAAAGAACGAGCTTAACGACTAAAAATCGAAAATAAAAAAAAATTATTTTCAACAATGGATCTTTTTTAGGTTAAAAAAACTATCCGCATCACTTTCGGCATTTATTTTAATTTCTGTTTTTATTTTTTTTTCGGAATTTTTCGACGAAATAAAATTTGGTTTGCAGAATCGGTGAACTCCAATTCAAATTTGTCTGCAGACAGATCTTCTGTAGCGTGTAGCAAGATGTTTCGGCAAATGCCGAGAAATCCGCACTATAAAACGTTTTTATCGACATGTTCTTTTCCATGATTCGCCAGGAAAAACCTACGAACGTCGCATATCCAGATAAATAAGTTTTCAACTTATGATTCTTTAATCGCACGTTTCGAAATTGAACTTTTATTAAAAGCAAAATTTCAGCGAATACGGTGTGTAAACTTTTAATATATATTCTCATCGTAAGAGACAGTTGGTCTACATTAAATGTTCCAATTCTAGAAATATTTTAATGGCGCGTTTAAAAATTATCTAGTCATGTAAAAAGTGATTTTTTTTATCATTTAATGTTATGTAAATCTCTATATGCCGTTTGTAACTACCACGGTTATTACAGCATAAGGAGACACGTGTCTAGTTTATATGTATACCGGGAATCAGCTTTCTCTAGCAATAGTCAAAATTCTACTTATTGATTGAGGGTTGTTTGAGAGTATTTTGTGTATCGGGCCTTGAATTTTGTGTTTTAACCTGTGTGGTGTGAGTGTTTGGCAGTTGTAGATTAAGTGTGTGACTGTAGGTTCTGTTAAATACCCGCATAGGGGGCAGTTTGTTGGTGGAGGGCTTTTGGTATATAAATAATTGTGTGATACAGCTGTATGACCCACACGTAGACGATGTAAAAAGTGATATTATAGGCGAAGGTTTACATTTTCAGCTACTCCAATCATTTTCTATAATTATTTCGTAATCTTAATATATAAAAAATCTATAATGCGCGATTGAAATGGTTAAGTACGTCTACAATTTATTTTTGTTTTTAAAAATTATTCCTTCTTCCGTTCATTATTATTATTATGAGGTTCAATGAGACTAGCTGCTTATAAACCTATTCGATAAGTAAGCATCACTCGTGGACTAACAACGTGCGGATAATTTTTCCTCTAAACCAATATATTAGATATAATTAATTTGACGAATGTGGAATGTAGTGATTTTTTTAGATTAAAATATACAACAGAAAATAAGATAAAATCACTAAAAAAAAAATTCTTAATGAAAAATCACAAAACTTTTCGGGTGTTAGGCCATTATCAAATGAATATTTAAAAATATAAAAATATAAAATGAGAAAATATTAATTTAAGATTACAATTCGCAAAAACCAGCAAAATTAAAAACAGTATTAATGAAAATTGTAATTATAAATTAATATTTTTTGTTTTATATTTTCATCTTTTTAAATATTCACTTGATAATGATTGAAAAGCTTTGTGATTTTTCATAAAGAAAATTTTTTTAGTGATTTCAATTCATTTTTTGTTGTTTATTTTATTGTTTATCTTTTTATTTAGTTGTAATAATACTCATAATCAACTATTAAGGTTTTGGAAACTTAATTATTATCGTTCCTTGTATCTCGTTTTTTTTTTATTACAGTGCAAATAAAGGTTATTCTATTCTATTCTATTTTATTTTGGAGCTAAAAAAATTCTTCTTATATATGTGTGTGTGTGTAAACAAATAAATAATTAATTAAATATTAATCAAGGAGAAGAAAATATTATCTCATACGTATATTCGTAATTAACTATTAAGGTTTTTAGGTACTGAATTATTATCACTTCGTGTATCTTACTGCGGAAATAAAGGTTATTCAGTTCTATTCTAATTCTGGAGCTAAATTTAAAAAAAAAAAAATATATATATATGTATACAGATAATCAGTTAATTAACTATTAATTAAGGAGAAGAAAATATTCTCACATACGTATATTTAGACGCGTTTACCTCTTCATTCTCGTCTAATGACAATGCGTATGGGGCTTTTTTGTACACTAACCTTCACCAACCACCTAAATCGAGTTGTACATAGTGCATACAAAATTATTCAGATGCTTTCTTCTATCATGTTTTAATACTGTCAATAGAAAGTTGATTTCCACTACTATAATTCGAACGAGGCTATTAACATATGGGTTCAGTTTGGGTTTTAATCTCCGGCAGTACTTACAGAAGGCTACACAAGTAGTGCAAAAAACTTGTGTTGCACAATTATATTGATTGCTCCTAGATACGAAAAAAATCAACAGGTTCATATAGACAATTTCAAAATATTCACTCATTCGTTAATAAAATTTCAGCAAAATTTCGTTATAATTATAAATTTTGCGAAAATTATTTAATTAACATAATCGAAAACTAACGATGTAGGGAGGCGTTTTTCGACCAAAGTGTTATGACCACCGTCGGAGGTTCGCGCGTTTGACTAATTCGGGCACGCTCTTTCGCGTGGTGAAGTCCGTTTTGGGCTATCTCGAATAATGGGCCCGTACACGTTGTACGAATATCGTTAAACATCGCTTACTTGAATTTATTAAAGTATTCTTTTTACTTAGTTAATAATTTTTTGTCGCATTACTGTTTAGAATTATTATTTAGTTATATCATTAGTGAGATATTACGACTTACGTTTTGTCGTATTAAAATAAATAAATGATAAAGTTCTTTTTCCGTCATTTTTCTTGCGACTGACGGGTAATTTAATATTTATTTTATAATTATTCGCTCAGGATTTATCGATAGATTAAACTACGAATGTTATGTGGTTGTTTTATGTACGAAATACTTAATAAAATTATATATATCAGAAATAAATCTGTACATATACATACACCCACAAACACAAACATATATATATATATATATATCGTATGTATATGTTATCCAGTATGAACGATGATATTTCAGTTATTTTTACAACGATTATGTGATTTCCGATTTTATATTTTATTCGTTATTTTAATTTTTTTAGACCCAAGGCATCCAGTTATTTTAGGTTATTTTAGCGGAAATAAGCACGTAGCTGGACCAGAAAATTTATAGGATGGATTCCGCTGGATAGGAAAAGGAAAAATCGAAGACCAAAAGGACGATGGAAAGCCGACATTGTTAAGCTGAGATCAATTGGATGCGAAAAGCAAAAGATCGAACGATTTGAAAGCAAATGGGTATTGGATCTTCAAAGTAAAAAAAAAAAAACACGACGGAAGAGGCCTTTGCTCAATTTGGGCTTTCATTATTATTATCATTAAAACGTCCAATTATCTGAAGTGGATATATTTACACGATTGACTAAAACTATGGAATTTTGAATTTTAATCGCATGATCTGTTCAGCCAACAAAAGAACACCTCCCGCTTCTCTACTAAGAGGATAACGCCAAACTTATGGGGTGCAGATGAAGATAGAAACCAAATCTGCCATGATCTGTCAACACGTGAGCATTGTATAAGTTGACGTTGAATATCAACATTTTCAACTGCATAGAAATATCTGACAGCCATATTTCAGTATCATTCCACCTGCCGTGCCACTAGTAATCCGATATAAGGAAACCGTTCCAAGTAAAAATTTTCTTCGCCGTTTGTTGGCCAGACCGTGTATTCCTATATACAGCCGTACCATACTTAAAATGGGCCTGAATAAGGCCTTTATATAAAATCAATCGTTCCCTAAATGATAAATCTCGAGCATTTTTCTGTAAACGCCCAACAACTTATTATAAATATCCGTACACTAAGTAGAAATGTACTAGAAATGAGGAACGAACGATAGTTTATGATCAATAATTATTCCTAAATATTTTAACGATGCGGTTTATGATCGAATCTGATCATAATTCAAGCTCTTTGATCTGATCAACGAGCGAGGCTTTTCCAAAACACAGAAAATCTACATTCGGTAGGGGAGAAACTAAGACCTATATCTGTCACCACACTCTTCAGATATTTAGAAATATATGCGAAAAGTAGAAGTGACGTGGAACTATTAGCTTTAAACGCTAAATACAGCTCATCGGCATAAATGGCATTGATGTCAGAGCGAAAATTTTCAAACCTAACGTATACAAATACAAATCATTTAATTTATTCGGGTTGCCATACGACTATAGCTTTATCTCGTAGTTGCTCCCTTGTCGCATATCAATCATCTAAGGTATTCAATCTAATGTAAGTCAGTGTACGTTAACTGCTTGCCAAATTATTTCTCATCATTATCATTATCTGATATTCATCGCTAGTTCTTTACATCGGGTAACTTTGAAGTTGGCAGTCAAAGGTGTGGAGGGGTTGAAACGAAATACTACTCCCTGTTCTAATTTTACGAAATAGGTGGAGTACAGTAAAAAAAATGCTACTTATATTTACAATATCAGGTATAGAACTAAATAAATAGTACTGACTGGTATACACGATTTATTTCCAAGTGATTATCTAACGTGCTGTTGATTCCGCCTAATAATTACTTACTTTATATATATATATATATATATATATATATATATATATATATATATATAAAATATGTTGTTGTGGATATGCGTGAGGATACATACCGAACATGTTAAGAATGTTTGATAATATTTCTGTGAAAGGAGATTACTGAAGTAGCCGTATTTAATAATAATTTCTTATTATATAGACGACGTAGAGTATAATTTACTTTTTTTTTTAATCTAAAAGAATTCATTAATGGTTAGCGCATTACGTTTATGAACGTCTTCCACGGTCGGTATTAATGTTTTCTGTTTTCATTGAAGTTTATCGTTTGAAAAGACTCGAAATTTTTCTACATTATGTTCTTCAGTTCGTTTGGTATCATCTATTCAATCGAACAACGGCAAGTTCGTTCATTCAGTATGTGTCAGAAACGCTGTTAGTTTTATTCATTCATAACGATTTCTTAAATAACCGCTCCCGATTTCCTGCTGCTGCTGCTGCTACTACTAATAATACAATTACTATTACTACCGATGATCCTACTTTATTAACTACATAGTACACGTCGTTCGTTGTCGACTACATAAACGTGCATACCCTGTTTTCACTTTCTTAATTTATCTTTAATCGCTTACTTCCTGCGTATATTCTCGACGAATTGAGACAGAGTAATGACGAACAGACCTCCCAAGCTAATCTCGTTATTTGTCTCTTCAAGGAACAAAGACTGTTTAACGTTAGTGGAGAATTTTTGTCGTCTTGAATAAAAAACGAAGCTTTTCACGATTTACGAAAAGGAAGTTTTAACGTTTATCGGTAAAATTTAAAACAGAAAAAATGTCTAACAAGTGGGGAAGTGCACGACGTAAGGAATTATATTATTTCTCGCCGACTATTTACGATTATTCTTGCCACGTAGATACATTTTACCGTCAGGATTTAATTACGTAATTTTACGCGGGAGACTGATCCGAACAATGATGATAAGCAACCTCTTTTGATTTAACGTCTTCCTCTATCTACTTGCTCGTGAAGATCTTCCTCTTTAATTGTCCACTACATCCTATTGCTACCCCCCGCTATCTTTAAATCGGTCTGAGCACGATGTTTTCCTTTATGTTCTGGATCTTCTTCGAATTTCTTATCTGTAACCAAAATATTTATTCAATCGAGAAACCATCGACTGAATTGTAAAAAACAAATAAGCAATCATTAAAATCGCTATAACGTGTATTAATAAAAATATTTAACAAGTATAAGTCAATTAGTAACAACAAAATAATATATTAAAAATTTAAGTATAAATTAAATTGTAATCAATTTGAAAAAGGATACATGAAAGAAACAGGCAAATTATTTACAATAACATTTAAAGAGTATTTAAATTCGTGTAAAAAACAACGATTAAAAATCATTATTTGGAAAACATTGTAAAGCATTAAAACACAAAAGTCGATAATACTGATCGAAATTATATATAATATATTATGGACTGGCTGTGTACTTACCATCTGGCCACCGAAAAAAACAAAAATAAATCATAAATAAATACAATGAATTAATTAAATTGAAACTAAAAGAAGAGAAAAAACTATCAAATATGAATATAACACAAGAGAGGATAATCACAAGAAAAGGACATATATAAGAAGAGGAAAAGGAAAATTACTCTTAAAACAAAAACCAACTGTTAAATTATGATTAATACGAATGAATTGGGTGCACGGCAGAGACCTCCACGCGGTGCTCCTGGAAACGATATTAACGGGTTACTGTTGATTTCGGCTAACTCCGCCGCTACGTTTGAAAAAGAAGAAACAAGCTAGAAGAAATAAACTAGAAAATAAAGCGCAGATAACCGAAGTAGGCCCTTTTCAGGGCTGCCCTACGTCGAAGATCGGATCTGGCCTCCGAATCCTACAACTTCATATAGAAGGAATCAGCAGAGCCAAATGCGAATTTCTCGCGAGGAAATACAGCAATTAGGTTAGATATCTTACAAGAAACGCATACTGTTTCGAATAGCGAACTGTCCCAAAGAGGGAAAATTACTAATTTCACTCCGATCGCCGCAGTGCAGCATAAACAGTATGGAATAGCTACCTACATCAAAAACTCAATCATCTCTTACAAGGTGAAGTACAAGACGTCTGCAACTAATGTAAATCGTTATCGAAGTTTAAGGATGCTCCATCATAAACATGTACAAACCTCCAAGCGTTCAGTGGTCCATTCCTCCGCTTCCAGTCTTCGAAAATAGAATGTCGATATACCTCGGAGATTTCAACAGTCATTCCCAGTGCTGGGGATATAACGCAGAAGACGAAAATGGACGAAAATTAACTGAGTGCATGGAAGCGAACGTTTCATGCTAGCATATAACGCCAAGGATCCCGGCACGTTTTACTCGGCAAGATTTTTTTTTTACATGCACCTGTTTTTTTTTTTTTAAACAATAAGCACGTTGGCTGTTCGTGAAATGAGTTAATGTGGGTAAAGAAGAGCATTTACTCCAATGAGTAACCTACTGTGGAATAATTGAAAAATTTTTTTAGAGTAGTTCATCCCTGCACTGTCTACGCATAAGGCGTCTTGGTGGATTATCTGGTAGAATGAGATTGCACAGCTGTGTTATATGCGGATTGACATGATCTTTACATTTGTTGTTAAATCTGCTGTATCTAATTTTGTGAGATTCTTCAACAGTTTGTACATGCAGATCATTGCGTAATGTCTCATTACTTACATAGTACGGAGCGTTACATATGATTTGAAGTGCTTTCGATTGGAATTTTTGGATTTTCAGGATGTTACTTTTCGCAGATGAACCCCATAGTTCTATGCCATATGTCCAGATCGGTGCTATTATTGCATTGTAAATTAAAAGCTTATTTTCCAGCGACATTTTAGAGTTTCTACCAATTAGGCAATAAAGTTTATTTAATTGAATATTTAACTTCTTTTTAACATTTGTAATACGAAGTGACCAGGTTAGCCTTTGGTCTAAGATTATGCCTAGGTATTTCACAGTCTGCTGCTGTTTTATGACACTCCCTTTGAACCGTAACGCTGGGCAGACTTGTTTGTTTAATGTAAATGTTACATGCACCGATTTACTTGGATCGATAGACCATTTACCGAGAATTCGTAAATTAAATTTTGTTAGCTGTGATGCCAATCCAGGATTTGTGTGTCGGGCGATGATTGCTATATCATCTGCATATGTCGATATGCTTGAATATCCAGATGTTGGGATGTCAGCTGTATATATTGAATATAACACAGGACCCAAGATACTTCCTTGGGGAACTGAGGCTGTGATTTTGCATCATTCTGAGAACTCATTGTTATATTGCACTTTAAATTTGCGGTTGTCTAGGTAGTATTCAGAAGGCAAAAATGACTTTATTTTGTATTTTAGTCCTGAATGCCAGACTTTGTCAAATGAAGACTGCAGAACAGTACATACCTCTTTGTAAGCAAGATCTTATAGCATCGACTAATCGATGACACTAGTGGTTCCTCCTAAAACCTAACTAATGATTCGTAATTATTTTCTTCTGTTCGATTATCGGGGTAATTCTTCTTAATATGAACTTCTCTAGAAGTTTAGATAAGGTGTTCAGGAGACTAATGGACCTGTATGACGTGACATGACTTTCCGGTTTGTTGGGTTTTAAAACCATGACAAGTATGGATTTTTTCCATTTATCCGGAAAGAAGATAGAACAGACCGTATACCCAGACCTTTGCATTCACACAAAACCTACAACCGATATATACAACATAAATAGACAGGTCGAATTCAGATTCTCGATTCCCGAATAGTCAACATGTTCCAGTGTTAGTAACTGCGGAAGTGAAGATTCCCTTTGTGAAGTCCATAAATAAACCAAGATGGAATTTTACTAAAGCTAACTGGGAAAACTTCGCCGCTGAGTCAGAGAAGGAGATAGTACACATCAAACCAAAAGTAACAAATTACGACCAATTCTCAAAAACCGTAATTCAGTGTGCCAAGAACAATATTCCAAGAGGTTTCAGAAAGAAGTATGTTCCAGGCTGGAACAAGTTATGTGAAGACCTATATAACAATTTCGAAAAGATAGGCAATCTAGATACAAGCGAACTTATGCGTCAACTGAATAGTCAACGTCACAAGAAATGGGTAGCTACAGTCGAAGGCCTAAATTTCACACATTCGAGCAGGAAAGCGTGGCAGCTACTGAGAAGGCTTGACACAGACAGTGCGGAAGTCGATAAATGTGACAAAATCAATCCGGGCAAAATAGCAGAAAGACTCCTAAAAATAAGCAAAGTTAAATCCGATAAACAAGTGTCATTAGAAATAAAACGCAAGCTACGAAAAGCGAAAAACGAATTACAGAACGATGATGTATCATCAAGTTCGTTCGATACGTCCGAATTAATAAGCGCAATTAAATCAATCAAAAATAGAAAATCCGTAGAACTAGGTAATATATATCCGGAATTTATCGAGCATTTTGGAACAAACACTAGGACTTTCGTATTAAAATTGTTTAACCAAATACTCGAGACTAGCCAATTCCCTGCGATCTTTAAAAAATCTAAGCTCATCGCCATCAAGAAGCCTGGCAAGGAAGGAACAGATCCAGCAGACTATAGACCAATATCGTTACTAAGTACAATGTACAAGCTACTCGAACGACTAAACATCAAGGAATCTCCCCCCTTTTATAGACAATGTAACCTTCGTCCAGGAAGATCACGTTGCGATCAGGTCATGGCTTTAACTTCGTACATGAATCTGGTTTTGAA
Organism: Coronaproctus castanopsis; assembly: GCA_032883995.1. NCBI lineage: Eukaryota > Metazoa > Arthropoda > Insecta > Hemiptera > Monophlebidae > Coronaproctus > Coronaproctus castanopsis. Next base: position 253,525,906 of record CM065053.1, read on the forward strand.
AAATGCCTGAAGACATCAGTAGCCTTTATCGATCTTACTGCTGCCTACGACACAGTCTGGCGCGATGGCTTGCTCCTAAGAATAGCTCAGGCAGTTCCTAGTCGTAAAATCGTGACTCTACTTGGAAATATGTTGGCTGACAGAAGATTCGCGGTGTATAGGAGCGCAGACCATAGCCGGTGGCGTACCATAAAGAATGACCTTCCACAAGGTTCAGTGTTGGCGCAAATGTTATTTAACTTATATATACATAGTCTACCGGTCCTCCAAGCGGAGAAATTCCAGTATGCAAACTACATTGCAACTCAAAGTAAGCACTTAAAAAATGGCGAGAATCACAAAGGATTTACACAGCGTGGATGTATACTGTGTGCTAAATGGAGACTCAGGTTAAACCCGGTAAAAACAGAAACTCAACGGTAAAGATTTGCCTTTTAACCGAACGCCAAAATATCTAGGCGTCGTTCTTGATCGAACTCTCACATAAAAGGGAACTGAGAAAAAATAGCTCGAAAAGTGAAGACAAGAGTAAACCTTATCGCTCGACTTGCAGGTACAGCTTGGGGAGCAGAGACAGAACTCATCAGGACTACGCTGGCACTAGTGTTTTCAGCTACAGAATATTCTTGCCCAGTTTGGATGGCCAGCTCGCTTGCTAAGAAGATTGATACACAACTGAACGGCAGCACTACGCTTAGTAACTGGTACGCTAAAATCTACTCATACTATATGTGGCTTCCCGTGCTGGCAAATATATTTCCACCGCACATCAGCAGAGAAGAAACATTCAAACGAGAATGGGCTAAATACACAGTACGCACTATCACGTAGCAAAATTTATCAAAGATCCCCTACCTATACACGTCTCTGGAGCAGGAAACCACCATGACTGACGGCTTCAGAGCAGTGACGACGCAGCTACGAAATGGAAGGAATATGGGTTGAGCAGACTCCAACAAACGGACAACTAATATCAAATCCGGCTAGCAGGGTGCCAGGATTCGGTCTAAAAACACGATGCAATTTAAATCGCATCAGAACCAACCAGGGTTCTCTTGCAAATATAATGGAAACTGTCGGAAACGGAGCTGTGCAGCTGTGGCGAGATCCAAACGATGTCGCACTTTATCAATTCATGTAAAGTATAGCTTTAATAAAGGACTGATTGGGCTACATTCACTACAGGAAGGGGCAGAAGACTGGCTGTCGAACGTAAATTTATAATGCAGGATATCTCTTAATAAGCGCATAATTGATAGGATAATAATGATAAACTAATGAATTTAAATAGTATTATTTAAGTTCATTAGTATTAAACATTTTACATAGTGAAAAAGATTATGTAAAAAAAAATACTTGAAAAAATGGAAATAATAAAAGAATAAAAATAATTTATTAAATTCAACGATAAATTTTGATGAAGAATTAGTTCTAAAAAGTATATTATAAACATCAATTTTTATGTAAAAATTTTGGATTGCTGACTGTAGATTGTGTTGTTTAACAGATGCTCTATCAGATTATTTTATAAATACTGTTTTTCATTTTGTTTATTTTTATAAATTGTATATCAAAAATTAATATTTTTACATTTTATATTTACGATAGATAGTGCTGTTAACCGCATTCACTATTAGTTTGGATTTTCATTTTGTTAATTTTTATACTACTGTATATATTCTAAATTGAGTATTTTTACAGTTTATATTTCTCATATATTATAAATATTTATATGTTGTTCATATTTTATTTTATGTCCACTTGATAATAGCTTAATAGCTGAAAAATTTTGTGATTTTTATAAACATTTAGTGATTTTAACTCATTTCTATTGTTTCTTTTTTGTGCATTTGTATCTAGTCTAAAACTTTCTAAACTGAACTTGCTGTTCGACAAGGAATCTCGGTTCAAAAAGTTAGCGAGCGGCAAAGAACAAATCTCCCAATACGGACAGAAGTAGACGAACTAATAGAATTACACAGATTGTGCGAAAGGTGGATCTAGTAATTTTTCGAACACATTAGAAGAGCAGAAAATCTAGAGTACAATGTGATTGCATAGTAAAGTACGTGGTGCAAGAGAAGAGAAAGAGTGCTTACTCGCTGGATTTAAGGCTTACGGAAACAATTTGGTACGGCAGCAACAGTAGTCAGAATCTATGGAGAGAGCACTTGAAGGTCATGGCGATCAAAATTGACTGAATTCAAAATGAATGAATGATCTAAGTGTATGTATCCGTTTATATATATATATATATATATATTTAGCAAACCAGTCTACTACATGATGATGATGATATATATATATATATATATATATATATATAAAATGTAATTAATAAATATAAAACAGAGAAAGGTAAATAAATAAAAAAATGGTATGTGGGCAAATGAAAAAAATATATATTAAAAATATAAAAAATAAAGAAAATAAAAGAAGAGCGCATATGTGCGAAATGTGTTGAGACATTATTTAATTATTTAATTATTTAAATTAATTATACTATTATTTATTTTAGGTTTATTTATCTCGGTCTTTTAAAGTTAAATTATTAATTTAGTAAATTTATTCTGAACACATTTATCAACATAATTAAAGTTCCTATAATCTTTTTCTTGTAATATTTTAATCGGTTTAGTTTATAAATTTCATCGTCACATCTATTATTGCGGATTACAGTAAATAATTATACAAATTTCAGTGATTATTGTTAGTCTTGTTTATACCTATGTTCAATTTTTAATATTAATCGCGTATTTAAAATTTTAATTTATATATTCTTTTAAAATTACACAAATAATTTATAATAATAATAACGATATAATAAAGTTTTATGCTTAAAATTTGAATATCGTTCGGTTCGATTATTTTACCTAATCTCCGAATACATCCGATGTAGAGGTTTCTCCTAAATTTATAAGGTCCAAGTCCATTATATTACTTTTTTTTCCACTTTCAGATAAATTGCAATCTAGCTGAAGCGGCTAATAAGCAATTGAAATGTGAGGTATAATAAAACGGACTATGATGCGTGTGGATTCTGTACTATCACTACCAGTTAAGATCGAGAGGAGTTAGCCGATTGATTCGCCTGACTTCGTCACTATTATTTAGTAAATTAATAGCCAGCGGATTAGAATGCCTATCTAGTTTTCGCAGGTACCGAGCGCTATACTTTTTTATTTCATCTTTAACCTCTGGTACCTTCAGATCTCTGTAAAGATGATCATTTCGAATGTACTAGGGTGCGTTAACTAGGGATCCCAATACCTCTTAGATTAGAATTATTGAATAATTTTCTTATACTGCAAGCTGTTTCCCATAATTGTAGTCTGTAAGTCCACAATGGTGTTGTAAAGTACCAAGTTAGAACTCGGAGAAAGCTCAGATTTCCTTTCTAAAATACATTTTGTTGAACCTCAGTTTTAGCACCTTAGTTTTCTTTCGAATATGATCTTTCCACAATAAGCGGGTCTAGTCGTGAAAGTCACCTGTCCTGTTTTAGAAGTATTGATTTTGATTCTCCATTTGCGAGCCCAGTCCTGAAAAGAATCTAAGCTAGATTGCAACTGGTCGGAGGTTTTTTTGATAGGAAAATTGTATCATTTGCAAATGTCGTTACCTCAACATCTTTCTGAAGTGATATGTCGGGGGCGTGTATAAGTTTAAAAAATACTTATCTTCGTGATTATTAGTACCTTCTATTAATCCCCATTTTTTTGCAATCCATTCGAGGGTTAGGTCCTCCATCTTAGAAATAAATGAAAATAGCGTTACCTACTATTCGAAATTATCGGTAATTGTTGGAAAAATTCACAACTCTGGAAATCGCGTTTTCGTCGTGAATTATGTAACTGTGAACTTGTAAAAGTCGATCGCCGAAAGCTGAAAATTGTATTAGAGTTTTTCGTAATTATAGTTTTAAAGAAAACGGACGTGTTTGCTATAACGGAAGATGATTGATAGAATTTAATTCGTTTACCTAGCCACTGATCGGGGTAATAAACGATGACGGTTATTATCGTGTAACAAGAAACAACCCTGCTATATTACGTAGTAAATCCATTGTATTGTTTAGATATAGTTGTGGAGGTTGATTAGTAGTGGTGCAGGTTTTCAACTGTCGACCGTGTGTATTCATCCCTTGTTGCATTAAGTGCTACACTCTTTGTTCTTCAGCGTTAACTTGTCCGTTAGGTTAGGTTAAGCAAATTTTCACCCATCTCTTTCTCGCTCCTTCGTCATATTCCTATATTAAACTGTTCGTTGCATGCTACTGTTTTGTTGGATGATGTCGACGTTATTATAAAAACAGATGATAATAGTAATAAACAACACCGAGCAGCGGGTATTGTTTAAATAGAAAAAAAACACACGCTAAAAGGATAATAGTGTTATTTTAATTTAGTCGCTTCCGCGACGATGTGTTAAAGCTTTTAACTACGAAAGTTCCTTTATTTCAAAAGTTGAAAAGCTTTTTCCTTCATCATTTTTATAACCTTCATCGTTAAGTTTCAAAAAAAAAAAAAAAAAAAAGATAAATTTGTTTAGATACGTTAATAATGATCATAATAATCATAATAATAATAAGAAAACTATACATTACTAGCCAGAAAAAATTCAATAATAATTAAATCAAATCGAATCGAATCAAATTTATTCGAATATAATGTACATTACAATTTTACGAACGTATTCACAATTATTTTCTACAAACATCGATGTGTGTGCAAATATGAAGCAACCGTATACGATTATATGAAATATCATCATCTTCAAACTGTATCAGTCCAGTGCTAGGCTTTCACCAATTGTTTCCAGTTATTACGATCCCGTTCTTATCCAATTTTTCCCTACGATTCGTTTTAAGTTATCACACCAACGGTTTAGCGGCTATTGGCCGACCATTTCAACAACCGTTTTGTCCATCTGCTATCTATTCTTCCGGCTATATGTCCGGCCCATCTCCGTTTTATTTTCGTCATTCGCTCCACAGCAATATGGAGTCTAGTCTTCTTGAAATATGTAAATAATTATGTACAACTGCCGAAGCGTAATAATCTCGCATAAATAAATATATAAATATACAAAGGCAACTACGTCAGCGTATGTACATTTACAAACACATGCATATTTACAACGTACATTTTATACGCTAATATATTGCGTTGGTACATGTGCACGAACATTAAGGCGCATTGCACTAAATGGAAATATAATCTTTATGAAAAAGTCTTAAAATACACCTTCAACCATATATATATATATATATATATATATATATATATATATATATATATATATATCCATTTGCACATTCAATCTGAGCCTGCCTATCCAAAAGAATTCGTCATTTACGTCGCTTCTAATTCCGGATATTTCCACCCTGTATACAGAATAGTGTCATTTTATTCAATGAAGACGTGTCCTAAGTACAGATAAGAGAATATAAATAAGGAGTTTCGTTAAAATTATGCATCTAATTCAGGTCTATTAATAACAATCATAATAATAAATAATGGCGGTAATAATGATAAGAATAATAATCACAGTATTGGCGATAAATCGAAATTTTAAAATTATACTGTAGAGGCTAAATTATTCGTTTAACTTCAGCTGCCTGTGTCATCTGTTGTGTCTTTCCCCTGGATCTTTATCTTATGGGGAGGGCCGCTGCTGGGGCCTTTAGGCTTCTCAAGGTAATAATCCTCACATTCAACAATTCCTGTTCCTGGATTCTCTACTGTGCCCTTCAGCAGCTGCTTTATAAGCAATATAAAAGACATATCTATATGATGCTTGTTAAGGAATGGCAGCAACTGATACGCGTGTGTAAATTCGACGAGTTGAAATTACGACAATTTTTAATTAATCTATTCTAAGGGAAAAAACGGAATATTTAGAAAATTTATATTAATTTTTTTTTAATTGGCATCGTGTATGTAGACATAAATAAATAATGTTTCCTTATTATTAGTTCCGTTAAGGCTAAATCTGAAGTAAATATTTTTCTTTATATTTATGTTCGACGTGTATTCCGATAGAAATTAACTTCTAACAGAATTATCGATATGATGCAAATTGTTTATTAGCGAAAATTGCCTAACTTATTTTATATATATATATTCAATAACTGTTATCTGTTATTAAACCTATATATAAACAAAATTCCAGCTTAATATATCAGCTACTAGAAATTCTTTAAATCTTTAAAATAATAAATATACGTGTATATTTATTCGAAATCGTTAAATTAACAAACACGACGTTTTAGTTTGATCGTAGAGAGACATTATCATTATATGGTTGAGGCTTCGCTGGATGGCCACCCATTACCCTAGATAGGTTGGGACTATGAAGAAGAAGGATGTAAATAATAAAGGCAACAATTTATACCGTCTTATTTGGAAAGAGCGAATTTTCTTTTATTTATCCAGTAATTATTAATAAAACGAGGTAAAGTAATATAACAAAATTGTCAACTGGCGACGACCTATCCGAATTCGATATATTTATTAAAATCTATGGGGACACCCGCAGGAGGTTGACGGCCTTGTTTTGTTTTTTGAATAACTCAAAAACTATCCGACCAAAATTTTTGAATGAAATTTTATTTAAAAATAGGAAAACGAGAGATTAGCTTACAATCACAATATAGTTCGGACGAGCACCATTTGTAAATTCGTTTAGTCTTTTTACAAAAATTTTCGAAGATTTTTTCGAGCATAGGTCGCCAAATTCTTGAAATTCAGAAATCCGAGTTCTCAGATCTTTCAGATTTCGTGGACGTGTTTGGTAAACGCGGCTCTTTTTCGAGAAACTATCTTTTCACCGTCGTGATCGAATTTCTCGTGCGTACACTAAACGCGGAGCTTCTCGTTGTAGCAGTGTTACCAACTGCGCTATTTAAAAAAAAAAAAAAACGTCCGTCTTTTCTGGGTCACCCTATATATTTGTAAAGTAATGTAATTATTTAGCGTTCCGTGAAACTGAAGAGAATAGAGAAATATTTTTCTGTTATAAAATAAATATATACGGAGGTCATCTCGTATATACTTCGATTTTTCCAATATTGCTATGTAGGTGTAGAAAACGATTAGAAGTTTCGACACATAGTGCCAGACAAAACGTAGTAATCTAAAAAGTGATCATAACTGTATGCTAATCTTGCCAAGTATCGTCAGAAGTAGAGCTTGTGAGGCATGTAATATCGAAGAAAGCATCGAACATTAAATCTCGTCCTGCCGCCAAATATAAAAATAGAGATAGCTTTCTGTCTGAACTTCTATCGATATGGAATACGCTGCTAATAAAACTTGAAGGGCTTATTGTGGGTCCTACCTCCTTGGATGCGCGCAGATTATATAATTTTAATAATACCAGTTGATAGTCCGAACAGACCACTTAATAAACTGGCTGAAGAATGAAAAGTGGGCCAAAAAAAAAAAAAAACAAATCAAAAAGTTGGTGTACATTCATCTACGCTTTTGCCAAGTTAGATGTGATACTGCCCTTGTTGGAAAGAAAGCTTACTGTTTTTCCTTAATATTAATAATCGAGTAAAACTGGTAAATTTTTATCGTGCCTTGGTTCTCTCGGAATATGACAAGTTTCGGTTCTATTCAGCTTGACGATGGATTCTGCGATACAAATGAAGTAGACGACATCGAACGTTTCAATGTCCCGCCTTCTAATATCTTCGTTCGAAATATAAAATTAAACCTACCCGATACCTTATTATAACTAAGGCTAACTCGTACAGTATGCTGTATGGAGTCTTTTATGGTCGGAAAATTTGAGAATGGTACTTAATCTTAAACGTTTACTCTATTCACTCGGAAGTTGAATCTTAATCATTTAGTGTGCGTGTTTCTTCACTTTCAGTGTGCTTCCTAATGTCATTCGACAACTTCGCACGCATACATCCGTAATTTTAAATTAATATTATACGCGCGCACGAATATAATCGTTTATTTACGATTTAATTAACTAGAAATTTCCATATATTTTTTACCGCGATACATTTAGATAAAAGCACACCACACATACACACAGTGACCGAGGGGACTTACTCATCCCGTCTGCATCTCTAACTTGGAGTACACTTGACAAGGAACTATCGATCGATTTTTAATATATCGCTAGTAGCGTTCGCGTACTAATCTCCGTCATAATTAGCCGTTAGTGACCCGACTTAAAACTCATCCGTGTGTTTGAAACTTTCAAAGACTTATACGATTCTTTAATTTAGTGAAATTACACCTTTATGTAGTTAATGTGGTGACATTGATTCGTGGATAACTTGTTGCGAGTTATTTCGTGCGAGCCATCAAATATGAAGCGCATACAATGCACGCAGTCAAAAATCTTAAAGGAAGATAGTTAATACTCCGTAGTTCGTATGAAATAAAATAGTCCATTGGGATTTGATCGTATCGATAATAGCAGAGATTGTGAAGACTAGATACAGAAAATTCCGCAACAAGCTAACCTGCAATAATACTGTCCTTATATCTGGCTTGGCAGAACGTCAATTACCAGGCAACAGAAGATTAAAGCGTCGCCGACCACGAGATATGTTGAACGCTTAAGATGTACATTGTTATCGGGAGTGCGCTCGTTGGAACGCTTCTGCTTACATCCTCGATAAGCTATGCTCATTCAGCAAAGCACTTATTGTTTTTCTAAACAGTTGCGCGTATACAAAGAATTTAAAATGAAAAATTATTTCATCATTTTAAATTATTGCTATATTTTTTCATACGTGTACATAAATACGTTTGAAATTTTCTCGACTGTATACTAGTGTACACGTGAATTTCTGTTCGTGTGGAAGGTATTATGAAGTTCGAGTGTAGCGAGTGTTTGTATATGTGCGTATGTGGCCAATTATATTTTTTGCCTACGTGTGTCATCCTAATGTGTATTGCGAATCACTGTGTTTATGTATAGACGTGTATATGCAGTTGTATAAGTGTTTTTTTATATTATACTATTTTAATAATTTAATATAATTTTTTTCTTTTATTTTCTTTTAATTTTTTTTGTAGTTTAATTCAATATACTCGATTATTTACTTTTCAGTGTACGCATTTTAATCTACATTAACCGTTATGTGAACTGTATAATAATCAGATAAATATATGTATCTGTAGAAATACGGACAGTGTTGAAAGCGCTTGAAGAAAATAGTGTAGATGATGAATACATCAACGTAATAAAAAATATTTACAATTCGTCAACGATGCAAATACAGCCGGTGGAAAAACACAAGCAAAATACCGTTAAAGCCAGGCGTCAGATAAGGAGGCACAGTATCTCCGAAGTTATTCAGATCAGCTTTAGAATGCACTTGTCTTGGGAGTCTAAAGGTATGAATATTGATAGGAATAAAATCAGTCACTTGCGTTTTCGTGACGACGTTGCGTGGTTGGTACCTTACAGGAAATGATAATTGACCTTCATAACCGTTCCCAAAAAGCAGGATTAACTATAAATATTAATAAAACGAAGATCGTGACAAATACACACTTCAAAAGTTACAAATAAAATTCTACGACCAGATAGTGGAAAAGGTCAGTGAATACATATATGTAGGTCAAATTATTACCACAGAGAAGGAAGTAATACATAACGAAATTAAAAGACGAACGTATCTCTGGTGTGGATAGATTTTGGAAAAAATAAAGATATACCTAACGAATTAAAAAAGAAAGTATACGAACAGTGCATCCTTCCGGTGCTTACATACGAAGCGGAAACATGGAACCCAACGAAGTATGTCGTTAAGAAGTTTGCAATGAAACAGAGAGCCCACCAGAGAGTAATATCGGGCATCGAGATATCAGACCAGGAAGCCAATACGTGGATAAGACAGCAGACTAAATTGTCGGATGTAGTCGAAAGTGTAGCGCAGTGAAAATTGAATTAGACAGGCCATGTAGCAAGAAGAAACGATGTGACAGGTAGACGAAACGAATAACAGAATGGCTTCCGAGGGAAGGATACAAAAGTCGCGGTCGTCCGGATAAAAGATGACAGGACGATATAGAAAGATCAGACGGTGTGAAATGGATAAAAACAATGCCCATGTTCGCTACAGATGTAAAGAAAAAGGGAATCCGCAAGTGGATTGATATAAGCGCATCGTGATATTAGTCACTAATTTCTCGTCTCTCATTTATACGCACGAATATTAAATTAAATTTATAAAATTAATCGCTTTATTTATTTATTTTTTAATTTCTACGTCGTACCGACAATTATATGTCACAACCAACGGTGATGGTTAGAAGAAGTAGGAAAGATAAAGACGAGGCAAGGAAGGGAAAAGGAAGAAATATATGCGACTAACATCTCCAGTAAGATAAGTTAAATCGAGGATGAGGTTTAAAAAAAAAGTATAACGAGTCTATTGCATTTAAATTAAATTTTAAGTGTAGTAGTATTTGGAAAAAAATTAACTATTTGTTCATGTGATCGGCAAGGCATCACGACACCATTTCCGTTTCTTGAATTGCTTGGGAGGGTTGTCCGGTAGTTTATTACACGTAGAAGGCATGAAGCCGCATTAATTTATCGCCTGACTTGATCTAATCTACCGGAATATTACACGCTTCATTCGTCAACTACCTTAATTTGATCTTATCCTTAGTAATAATTTCTATTATCATACGAGAGGATTAGTTTCCTTTAAATATAAAATAAAAATACTACAAAGAACTAGAGGGAAAAAGTTTCTATTCTTATTTTCTATATATTAATTATTTTATTCGCCTTATTTATTTATTTATATTATTATTATATTTTTTTTCCGACGAAATAAATTCCAAAAGTTCTAAAAAAGCAGACGCACCGAAGCGTGTAACTATTTTAACGAATTAAATGCGAGTAGGAGGCACCAATTCACCTAAAAGTCAATACAATGGATTTCTTTTTTTATTATCATTTTTGTTTTATATATAAGCAAAACTGACCCTTTATATTTTATCTCTCTTTCCTGTTATTTGAGCCAGCAAACTTATTCAATTTGTATTATTATTACTATTATTACCATCATCATTTTTTTATTTTTTATTCTCCCGGCCGATTAGCCGGACTTTGCTTTTGTTATTATCATCGTTGGACAGAATGAGAAAAACCATAAATTACACAGACTCCCGGTTAGAGAATAGTTTTACTAGAGAGTTTACCCGATTGCCTGGTTTCATTCATCTAAAGAGGTAATTCTAATATAAAATATTAACAACTTACTGGTGTGTAGGAGACAGTAATAAAATTTAGACAACGATATATCGGAGCGAGAAAGGGATGATCGTGCTAATAATAATAATAATAATAATAATAATAATACTAATTCTAATAATAAGAATATTCTAATAACAACAACGATAATAATAATGATAATAATAAAAGTAGCCGTCTGCTAAAAAAGCCCCGAAAAATGTGTAGCTGAAAGAGGCAAATTCGAAAGGAAGACGTAAAAGAAGAAATATGTCAGCCTGGTCGTCCTAAAACTTTGCCTATATATATATATATATATATATATATATATATATATATATATATATATATATATATAAAAGATTACATATATATATATATATATATATACATTTAGTAAGTTCTCTATTATACAATGAGAGCCGAAAGCTATTTCTCATCAAATTAAAGTGACTTTTTTCCCAAGTCATTTCCGCTGTTTCCAAACAAACCGAGGGTTCATCTCATTTTTGCTACTTGCCTTCTTTTGCCGTTTTTTATATATATATATATATTAGCCTTTTTTTATATTAGCCTTTTTCGCCAAACTCATTTCTCCTTTAGAAGGCGAATAATATATTTTTCCCAGATATATATACACTCTAAACTTATACGTGTAAAACCGCGAACACGATGAAACACACACACTCACGCTTCACAACATCCTTTTTAATACATATATATGTGCTTTCGAATCTTGTACGCGTCACTAAATAATTTTTTCTATTTTATTTTTTTCCGAGTTTCATCCATTTCTGGATGAACGAAAAATTCTTTTTTTTATCTATTAATTTACTTTCGTAGACTTTACGCGATCGTTGCCCGGCTCCGGTAATAATTCTTCGCGAACGATGTGAAAAATTGCTATTTTTAAAAAGCAGTCGTTACCGTTATACGCTATTTTCGAATAACGGTTATCAAATAACAGATTGCTTACTGTTATTAACATTTAGTTTTATCATTTTGTTGTTTAGGGTTCACACGACGACGACGACGAAAAATTTTGAAGCCATGACGCGCTGTATATGCAGAAAAAATAAAGCTGATCACTTGTCGAGTTTGAAAGGACATGGGAACGCTCTTGCATTGAACCTTCGACAACAATCACTAGGTCGCAAGAGGTTGAAAAGAAGAAACGTTGATTTAACGTGAAGGTTCAATAAATAAAATCGAGATCGTGCCGATGGGCAGATCTTGAAAATCATGATACAGTCAATATTAATATCTAGGAAATGACTATACTGGTCAGTTCTAGAAGTGAAGGAGATAAAAAAAAATGCAATGAATGTGGAAAGGTGCACAACTAAAATCAGGTTTTTTAGTGAGCTTTACTTTCCAGCGGAATTAGACCATTAATATAAACGGGTGGGGCCGTGTATTACGTCTATTTGTAAATGTAACATGTATTGACTTCGATGAGTTGACCTTAATTCTCCACTGTCGTGCCAATTTTCGTAGATAATTTAAACCGGCTTGTAATTTTTCTCACTCGCTATCGGAGGATCGTTGTCGCTTGCAACCAATGCTATGTCATCAGTCGACGTTGATTTTAACTTGAAGGTCATATGTGTACAAGAAAAATAAAATTGGGCGGCCCAAAACAGAACAGCCTCAGTAGGATATCAGATACATCGCTGTCGAGTTTAATCTGCAAGAATCTGCCTGATAAATATGAGACCAATAGCATGTAATATGAATGTTGCAGGGAGCGTTTTATTTTCAAAAGTAATCTCTCATATGCTATACACGCTCGAAGGACTGACTAACATCTAGAAATGCTGCAGAACAATACTGTTTCGACAGTTATTTATAAAATAATCTCTATAGGATTATTTTATAAATAACTTTCTCACTTTGCTATTAATCTAAATTAAATATTTTTTTCTTTAAATTTTTATATTTTTAAATTGTATATATTTTTATACATATTTTTTTTATGTCCACTCGATAGAGGCTTAATAGCCGAAAAGCTTTTATGTATTTTTATATAAAAATTTAATAATTCTACATTTTGTTGTTCATTTTTTTTAATCACTACATTCCATACTGTTCAAATTATTTCGCATAAATAGCTAAAGTTTTGTTCCGATGTACAAGCTCATTTTTAATAGTATTACTTACGGATTGCATCGGCTTAGATCCTGTTTAATCTGGAGAGATTCAACTTCCGAAATTGTTAGCTACATATCGAGAATGCAAAAAAAAAACCACAACAAATTCTTAGCGTCCTCGGAAGTCATGTAGCATATATTCATATAATAAACACGTATAATATTTGTGGGCTTGCACACAAAACACATACACGCTTGCACGCATATATATATATATACGTCATCATCATTATTGGTAAAGACTGTTCCATTGCCATGATAGTAAGCTTCCATCTTTAACTTATTATTTAATGTAGGAGCCACGTACGTTTTCGATATTCTTTTCAGAGCTTTATAACTCATTTTTTCGAAACACACATTTCGCCAGTCAAATTTTATAATTAATTTCAGTATCCTAATAGACATATTATTTTTCAGTTATAATATTGTCGAGGTATTTAAACCTCCGTAGTTGCTCAACTATTTCACCGTCAATTTTTATGCAAGTGCGATTTCCTTCCAATCAGCGTTGCTTTTGTTATATTTATTATCATACCTAATAGTACCTTCCCTACTTTATTTAAACGCCGTATCATCTTTAGAAGCATGACTTTCTGCCAGCATCATCCAGAGAGTCATAAGCGAATGTTATAGTTTTCAATCTCTTCCTATATTTATTCCATAGTTAACACTTTTAAATGCACGAGCTTAACCATTTGATTCGCGCGTATAATATGCGCAATATTTAAATGTGAAACTCGGAAAAACTTAAAACCATTCAAAAAAGTGTTTCTAAGTAACGATCTCGTATTTCGAGCGCAACTTTCAAACTCCGTTAGTACTTAAATCCCTTTTTATATTATTTTGTTTTTTACATTCTTGGACGTAATTCTTCGAATTACTCTTTTTAGTTATCGATACACACACACACACGTATAAACATTATACACATATATATATATGTATATATATATAGTAATTATGTGTACACATTTCTGTACGTGTATTTTTGTACATTTTACTACGGAGGGTCAGTACTCCATTGAAATTGTAACAATTCCAAATGATTGACGCGCCAACGACTATTCCTTTCCTCGTGGCAGAATTCGCTTCCGGCGGAATTCGAAATAAGAATCGCCGATAACTTTGGCGCGCTCGATGAATCCTAGACCGTTGTTATACGTTTCACGAAGCGTTACCAGGCAGACGGAAAGTCTTGACAAAGTTCAACTTATCTATATTGCCTCTTGCGATAAAAAAAAGTAAAGTTCACGTATTATTCGCGTAAATATATACACAAACATATGTATGTATGTACACACGCACACAAACAAACGTACAATATATACATATATATATATATATAAAAAGGAAATATTATACAATAGGAAACACTATATATAGTAACTGCAGAACTGAATCGAATCGGTTCTTTTTGCTCAATTATTTCCTGTTTTCCCGGATATTTTCCAGCTTCCATGGTCTTCTATTTCGATTCATTCACCCTCTGCTGTCTTTACTACACGTTTACAATCACGAGCTACTTTATTGTTATATATATATATATATATATATATATATATATATATATATATATATACACCATTTCTCGAATAACATTTTTCATCTACTGACGCAGATATCGTGTTAGTTTTAAATGTTCAACATTTTGAAAAATACTTTACATACCTTTATTTTACAACCGCCGGCTGTTCTTTTACCTACATAGTGTATACGTTTTCGTGAATCGATTTGATAAACGTAACCTGTTCATAGAGTGACGTGGACACGAAAAAAGACTCCGTAGTAAAAAGGCTTTTATTCAATTATACGTTCATTTTAATCGTCGCGCAATTTTGGTCGGTCGGATTTGAATATCGCGTTATATGATAAATTTCAAATTAATCGAATTGTACTGACCGTAATACCGATTATGTTAAATTCGCATATTGACATTAAGGAACATCATCAGGAACATTTAAAACGCTAATTAAACATTAGAACGGACAAATGTAATATAAAGATATATAGTAGTCGGACAGGCTGTCATCTTTCGGCTTTTCAATGTGTCTGTTGACGAAATTGGAAAAATGACAGACGAATGGTAAACGAGTAAATAAAATCAGTTATGCGGACGATGTGGTTCGCTGATACACAGAAAGACAAATGCAGAAGATGATCGACCAAATGAATAAGGTAATATTGAATGAAAATCGATGTATGTAAAACAAAAGTGATTAAATTTACGAAGAATGCCGCCGAGACAGCTGCAATTAAGATCGGAACATGAGAAATTGAAAACGTAAATGAATTCGGATATCTTGAGATGATTATAAATAACCATGGTCGAGATAATAATTTCAATAACTTAAGAAAAATGGTTGGAAATCATAAACACGAACTAACGGAAAAGATAAACTACGCAATATGCCTACGAAAAGTGGACTGAAAAAAATATTCTCTTCCTTCAAGATGTGGTGCTATCGAAGATTGTTACGAATATCGTTGGAAAATTACATAACCAATGACGAGGTCTTAATAAATAGATGAAAATCAGAAAAACGTAATAGACAAAAAACACGAAAACGAAATATATATGGCGTATAAAATACGAGAAGGTGGTATTTTCATGTTCGCAATATAAAAAAGGAAAACTATCGATATCGAGAGGAATAAGGCGAACTGGAATTGATAATAACGAATCCACCGCGAGCAACTTTTATAAGAACCTCAAAGAACTCATTACGAACGTTCGAAACCGACAGGTATTAATGAAAATGAATGCACGCACTCTTCTATAAGAGGAAACGATCATGACGATGATGATATAATATAATCACCATCGTTATCGTATGTATCATTGTGCATAGTTATTGTCAAACGCTTTTTATTAGATAGCAACGGTATATATTTTAAATATGACGTCATTTTTATGACTTTGGTTTTATATTATTAATCTACGATATATTGCTTAGAAAGTATTTGAAAATCATTATATTTATTAGCGATCTTTTTTTTTGTTTCGATTCAAACCATATATGCAATGGAGTGCGTACAAAAGAACATTTTGCCATATCTCCGCAAAAATGGTCAGATTTTAATGAAATTGTTTTTTTTTTACTCGTCTCGAACCCCAAAAATTAAACCCTCTCGAGTAGAAATTTGCATACACACTATCGTTTGTAAGACCTTTAAAAAAACAATATACGCAATGTAATTTATACAAAACTGCGTTTTGATCATGTCCCACACAAAATGTTAATGTTTCGATGAAATTGTTTTTGTTTTGTTCATATTGAACCCTTAAATATTAAAAACCCTCGAGTATATATATATATATATATATATATATATATATATATGCGTATGTAAAATGTAGCAAAAAATATATATCTTAAATGCAATAAAAACATTTATTTTCAATGTTTAAAAGTACAACTTAGGTAGAACCCTTAGTTTTAATCACATATTGCATTCAGTTGACTTACACAATGTCTCGATTATAAAAATATCGATATAACGCGTTAAAGATTATCTAGAATCACTATGAAAGATACTCAGTAGAGTTTTCAATTATTTCATGTACGCCTAACGACCTATCCAATGCCACCAACTTATAGTTAAGCTAGTTAAAGGTTACTATACTAATAATTATCTTTATACCTAATTATTAAAAATCGCACCATCGTGTATAACACATAATGAAAATGAATCTTTATAGAATCTTATAACCTGCGAATTTAACAGTTTAGTAACACGTACTATATATAATAAATACGTATTTAAGGAAATGACTAGCGAGTTTCAACCATCGTTACGACTCCCATAAATCTCGTCTACTTCTGTAAGCTAGTACCTCAATTATGCGAACTATGTAAGTGTAACGATTTTAAACCGAAACTCGCGTATCCGTGAAAAATCCGTGAAATATCATAAATGCTTTAAAATTACCGATACCTGCGATTAGTATAGATACATCTAACTATATATTACTAGGATATGACATTAAGAATATTGTATTTGATTTCAATTACTAAATGATGTTAACGCAAAGATTTAACACAAAATGAAATAGTAGTCATATTAAAATTTTAATATCAGTTATCTCGCTTATTAAACAAACTCCGAAAGGTTCCAGTATTTGCTATATGTAAATCCGTATTAACATCAAATATTTTTTGTTTTATTTTCGTGGGACATATTCATGTGTAAATTTAACAAAAAAAATAATAATAATAATAATAAAAGAGAAATTGTCTTAGCACGTTGATAAAAAAATTTCAGCATTTACCCATAATCGTTCTTCAACCGAATTCTGACATTCCGTTCGATAGTCAGTCCGTGGGAATTCTTCGATATGCCGTTATTTCGGTCGCTTCTAAGTCCGCGATTTAAGATTATCGTACGATGTTCTTTATACATATATATATATATATATATATATATATATATATATATATATATATATATATATATATATATATAGTTAAAATTGTCAGCAAAGTGGCTAGCCACAAATTAAGTAGAAAAATATTTTAATATTGTAAAACCAACTACCTAATATGTAATGTAGAGTGAAGATACATTTTGAGATACAAAACTTTGTCTTATAATTATTCGGACTTTACTCTTTGGAATATAGAAACTTACATTTTGTTCATTTATATAATATTTTATAATTAACATTTATTTTTCAACTTTGAGTTAAGGTAGTCATATTACGACGATTGTTGTATATTCATAAGAAATAAAAACATCAATAAATTTAGTTGAATAGATTTACTCATATATATACATATATACATTGGTTACTTGTTTTTTTTTCGTTTTTTTTTTTAGACCCAGTTAGTAAAAACCATGGTGTAAGTATATTGTTTAAAAGGCGTACAAATACAAGTAGAAATAACAGATTGTCCAGAACCCGTCCAATTAATTTTATGGAACTCTGAACAAACTGTTTTACAATGTTATAAGATTAAATTAATTTGTGTATACTTATGCGAGGTGCACATTTACTCAACGGTGACTTATTTCTGCAATGGTGAGAGTATTAAAAATTTTAAACATTTTACTTATCTTTATTACAATAATTACAGCCTGAAAGAATGTACTTAACAATATCAGTAAAGTTACACAATTGTCGGAGTGCGCGATGTTATACTAATAGCTAGCAACCCCAAAAATTGTATTCCCACTTCCGATACATTACTAACGAAATAAATACATTTTCGATTATATTTAACAAATTGTATAATAATAATAGCCGTTTAAATTACAAAAAAGGAAATAACATTATATAAAAGTGTACCCAATATTCCTTTATGGCAGTATCATATATATATATAAGGATATACTAAAAATAAAGAGATTTCAGAACGTATTAAAAAGTTTTCAAAGAACTATAGCAATAAAATTGATTAAATCCTACAGAATTACTAATTATTTGGCATGCATTGTCGTTGCAGGAATCAAGCCATTAAGTTCAGATATGCTGATAAGGTTATAAATTCAAATATTCTTTTCGTCCGGCATCCTCCGTAACTTTTACATCGATTTTGTCCAGAGCTGCAACCTTCAGATTAACTGCATCCGAAAACACAGTGCACCGAAACGTATACATTAGTTTTAACAATTAATTAATTTACATGCACCCCCCCACACACACACACATACACTCTCCCAAACACAAACAGGAAAAAACTTTCCTAATCGCAAAACCGTATTTATATGCACGCTGCATTTTATTTTATATTTATGTTTCAATTCCAAGAAGATAATGAGTTCTCTGAACAATAAATTCTGTTAAGATTTTACTACGTCTATGTTTATAATTCACTAAGCTCGATTTAACTACGGACGGTAAAGAGTTATGAACAATAAACTAGTGTAGTAATTAAAAAATCGCAGTCTCGTTCTCCGGTCTAGGATGTAGTTATTCCTTTCCTGTAACGTACTATAAACTTATCGATGTTAATGCAAAATTATGTATAGCAAATACCGAATTTTTAAATACAATCTTCAGACCTATAAGTGTTCGGAGATTGTTTAATAATCAAACCAACTGATATTAATAATATAACTATACTAAATATTGGAATTAATCGCAATGTTAACAAAATTTAATAAATCGAAGTACTAGATTTAAACGGTTTATTTAATTGAAATTATTAGTAATGTTAGACGTGACATTGAAAAGCAATCGATTAAACTCGTAGTTAGAATACGATTCGTTATTATTAGATGAATATATTAATAATTTTAACAAGCTTTGGAAATAAGAAATAGATAATAGAAAATACTTCGGTAGTAACACGCATACACACATATATGTATACATATATATATGTATACATATATATATATATATATATATATATATATATATATATATATATATATATATATAATGTAGTGAACCAATTTTGTTTTTTGAATAGCGCAGTTGGTAACATTGCTACAACGCAAACTGCGTGCTCCCACACGAGAGATTCGTTATTGTCCAGTTTTAGTTAGTACAACATCCTATAACGGGAAGGAACGCATGTGTTGCGTGGAATGTAATTTTCAGCGTGAATCGATCACGACACTAAAGTGTTTCGAACAAAATTCAAACGTTACGCGAATTTTTTATACGGATACTTTAGGGGCCATGTTTACTAAATACGTCCACTAAATCTGGAAGACCTGAAAACTCGGATTTTTAAAGAAATTTCAAAAATTCGGCCACCTAGGCTCAAAAAAGTGTTAGAAAATGTAGTAAAAAGACTGAAGAAATGCATTGTTGCAAACGGCGGTCATCTGAACGATATTAGGTTTCAACAAATTATTGTAAGTTAATCTCTCTCGTTTTCCTATTTTTAAATAAAATTTCATTCAAAAATTTGAGTCGAGTAGTTTTTGAGTTCTTCAAAAAACAACAAAACCGTCCGTCTTCTCCGGGTCATATACATCATATATATATATATACAATTAAAAGAAAATGAAGAAGGTTACCATAACGTATTCAGATATCCTAAATTGATGTGTACCTTTTTTTTATTTCTCATAGTTTCATTCGTGGTTTTTAAATTTATTTTTTATTTTTTTATACATACTCATAGTACACATACACTTATATAGATACTCACTAATACATTCATGACTACCCACGTGTACTTATGTTTCCACGTTACTTTATTGATATTGATTTTTACGTACAAAATCGATAATAACGGTAATAATTACAACGACGTTTAAATGATAAGCGTCCATTTACAAATTCCGATAGTTCGGTCTTTCGTTACCAACCCGTTTACCTCTATTACTCGTTTGCAAATATTTTTGGCCCGTGTGATTTTTCTCTGTATTTTCGTCCAATTAAAGAATACCGTTATCAACTACACGGATTCTCGGTATAATTTTGGTTTTCCATTCAGTTCGCTAATAGGAAGCGGGAAATCTACTTCTTCAGTAACGTTAGGACAGTTAATCAACGTACCCGTCATTTCAAATCTCGAACTGCGTTCCGCAAAAAGAGAAAGCTTCTGGAAATACACGAGATCCTTCTTAGTTTTCTTTTCAGGGATGACTTAAATCTCGGAGGTGTGAAATTAATGGATTTTCCACAACAATAACTTTCTTCTGTGTGTGTACTTGCGATCTGTATATAACCTATTAGTGCATATATACACTCGTATATATATATATATATATATATATATATATTTATATATATATATATATATATATACATACGTATAAATATGAATATATATCTAAAGCCGTTAGAGCAAATTCCGTTCTTGTGGACAGTAGACTGCTTGGCGACTATCAACGTCTACGTTTCTACATGGTGTAATTGTAATCTTTATACGTCTATCCAAATTCTGAGACTACTACCCTTTGGCGAGTGGGTGGGCTGAACCACCTGCGGATTTTTCACTCTAGCTACAAAACACAGGAAGTTATTTATAGTCACCACCGAATTACTCACACTTCTACGCAGACGTGTCGGTGGCTAAATATCCGAAATACAGGAGACATTCATGCATTTATGAAAAATAACAGCAGCAAATACGATAGAA
Organism: Coronaproctus castanopsis; assembly: GCA_032883995.1. Classification (NCBI taxonomy): domain Eukaryota; kingdom Metazoa; phylum Arthropoda; class Insecta; order Hemiptera; family Monophlebidae; genus Coronaproctus; species Coronaproctus castanopsis. The sequence goes on from CM065053.1 coordinate 253,547,321, forward strand.
GTTATCCCTGTGTGTGTTTGCTCGTGTGTATGTGTGTGACTTTACATACATAAAAAGAGAAGAATCTAGTAAGAATGGAAAATTACTTTTGACGGATACGCTATACAATAGCGTGGTATATAGGCTATACTATTGTCCGAATTTGAAGAGTTAACCGAGCGGCAAATATTCACCTTACAAACAGAAACTTAAGATCGTCCGAAATGCGATTCAGTTCGGTTTAATTCGAATTTTTCACTATAAATAAATAAATCCGCGAATATTTGTTTGCTCTGAAGTTTGATTCTTCAATGGACGTATTTTACTTTACTATATTATACAGTATCCTTCGAACCGTTTGATAACGCTAAACGTGGAAAACCTTCTTAAAGCCGGACTGGTAATAAGCTTCAAGATATCTAGTTAACTGAAATATAATCATATTACTAGCTTAAAGTGAAATCTTTAGTAAGGTAGTTCAAAGAAATCCTTTACACGAATTATCTTATTTATTTTATCCAGGAATGATGCGATGAGCGTCTTCTAATTTTACATTATCAAATCTACCCAAGTTTTAAAGTGTACAATAGTTTACCTTAAGAAACGCATTATCTGTCTCGCGGCATGAGACTGTGAGATTAAAAGTTTAAACCTTGTAAGGATAATTCGTTTCATAATTACCGAGTTACGAAATGGATTCATCATAGTCGTATGCTTATTTTGAACGTCGCGAGATTATGAATCGTAGTTAGTTTTCGCAATAATCTCTTTCAACCAGGCGATACCAGCGATAGTTTTAATTTTTGTCGTGTACCGCATAAGTGGCCTTCCCCTCTGTCTGGCGCCTTCATTCCTACTGCGATTAATTTCTCTAGGCTGCCTCGTCGCATAATGTGTTTAAAAAAAAAAGATGGCTATTATCTACTATGTGTCGTAATCGGGTGTTCGTATTAACTGCTCTTCATATCTCCAAGTTGGTTCGTTTTGTCGTCTATAGCACTCCAAACATTTGCCTGCGTCAACACTCTGGATATCTGCTTTATTTAGCTTCCAACATTCCGATGTATAGAGAAATACCGAGAACCCACGGGTTCTCGTGAGGCGTACTTTCGTGCTCATTATCGTGTCATGGCTTTTCCATGATTTGGTAAATAACAAGTTGGCAGAGCCACCACCTATCAACAAAATCTTGAAACAAGGTTGTTTACTGTTTCCTTACTTATTTAGTATATACTTAGAACTGGTAGTAAATACAACATTTAAAAACAATGATGGTATAAATATTGCAGAAGTAATTAAGTTCACGGATGGCGGAATTTGCAAATGCTTTAGAAAGTGATCCAAAATTAAACCGGATAAGTAAAGGTAAATTATTTGATTGGTAGGAAATACACTTGTTGTTTTTTTTCGTACAATAATTGATGATAGAGCAAAAGAAGCAATTCGATATAAAAGGCCAATAATAACGGAACTAAGAAATTAATTCCCGCACCGTGTTTGTAAAGATTACCTTTAGAAGGAAACGAAATACATTTCGTAAAAAATCATCGACACTAAGTTTAAGAAAGCAATTAATGAAGGTTTGTATATATGGTCATAACATTATACAGCGCAGAAACGTGGACTAGAAACAAGCGAAATGCAGTTAAATTGCAATCGTTTAAAATGTAGTGCTGGCCAAGGAAAAAATAAGTTGGATACATAAAGTAAAAAACCCAAGAAGTACTGAATAGAATATCCGAAAAGAGGTACTGGACCGTTTTTTTTTTCTTTCCATCGACTATTATCATATCGGTATCCCATGAAGAAGGATAATATAGAAATGTACAAGATATTAAAAAAAATGAATAGGATAAGCTAAATGTGCATTTAATCAAAATTCAATATTAAAAAAATAAGAACATTAGTATTTCATTCCTAAAAAAAAAAAAGTGTGCAAAAACATATGTTTGGATGTTGTGCTCAATTACGGTTGTGAAAATTGGAGTTTAACAGCTCGAGACATAAATAAGGGAAAACCCACCGCCAAAACCTGAATGTGTTTTTTTTTTAATAAAATAAAAAGTGTATTTTACTTTTAAAATAAGAAACAATAATTATCATCCAAACCGAAGCATTGCCTCCAGTGAATAAAAATCCCATGGAATTATTCATTTCATCCGTTTTCTATCCATAGTCTATCATTGTAGAATACGTTTTCCCCGGCTGTGATCGTTTCTTCCGGCCAAATAACCGTGGCCTAACTCGATTTTAACTTTGTCATTTATTTCATTGCGTCGTTCCGTTTGGTTTCCCGTTGTATCTTATATACGTTTTATATATAAATATATTTTACTTTTTATCTAATATGAAAATTTTTACCGTTCCGTAGCGGATATTTTAAGTTCGATTATTTATGATAAGTACGTATAATAATAATAATAACGAATAAAATATATGCATCTCTCTTGTTCTAACGTGGTGCGTTCAGTACTCAAATAGATCACGGGCGGGAAAATAAAGATAACTTACAATAATATCGAATTTCGTGGAACCGCGAAAAAAGGGTCGAAGTTGTATAATAGAGTTGTAACGATAGGAAAGCTGCACGGAAATTCGTTGCGTATTCCGTTCGATAAGTTGAAAATAGATTGCCGAGGAAGGAAACACTTTTCCGTATTGCACGAAGTTGACCTTAGACCGTCGACACGATATGAAATCGTTAGGAAAACTCTTATCAGCGACTTTCCTCATCAATGACCCTACATTATATAAGTCGCTTGTTTACTGCGACCTATACATACATCGGGTCTTACATATATATATATATATATATATGTGTGTGTGTGTGGCATAACGACAATGCGAATAATCTGTGTATCGCGGGACTCGACTAACGGTACCGAATAATATTGGACGTATTAAAAGGAGATGTTATAGCGTTTTGTACTACACTAATATAATCTTCGACAGTGGGTAGCCTATACTGCATCGAACAGAATTTGTTGCCGTTTTGAAAAAGTCAAGATATACCATATGTCATCTTCACGTTTATGTTACTACTACTACTACTACTACTACTATTCCAAGGAGTTATCCCTATCCGCGAATTAACGCCGTTGAAAGCGGCTAACACTATGCTCGGTATAAATCATAAAATATGTGTTTTTCGAAAACTCGGCCGGTATCCTTTTCCTGTACTTCATCTCCGTAAATTCGGTAGTCGGTACTGGCGGCGGTTATGACAACGTGCCATATTCTTTAGAACGACGTGGTCGACGATAAAATCATTTTACATCGAAACAGTCATCCCCAACAATCAGCGTATCGCTAAGCATCGTCGAATTGCGACAATATTAGTAGTAGTAAAATAATAATAGTAATAGTAGTAGTAGTATCGGTCAACCCTACGAAATGTAATTTTGGATTGGCGTGGCGAACGACAGTCATTAACGTTAAAAATCTATCTACGACGTTGGGCACTACGCCTGACATCGTTTAACGTTCGTATCTTCGTCTCGCTGTAACCCTAATTCTATTACTTCTTTCACGTTTCATTTTTTTTTTAAATCGAATCGTCGATTATATTTGCAGTAGAGGCTCTTGTATCGAGTTGTTATCGAGTGCGATTTATTTATTTATTTATTTATATATATTTATATACGGTTGACAAAACAGCTAATATCAATTACAGTGCGAACACTGATAAATAATTTAATATTAACGAATTAAAACAAAAAAAAAATGAAATAAGAAAAGAAAAAAAACGATAATCAATTATTAAAATAATATAAAAAACCGATTTATACAGTTGCGTATACATGTATATATACAAACACAGTCAACCGTAATGTACATTGGGATGTACACAGGCAAAAAAAAAAGAATAATTGCCAACACATGCGCACGTACACTGACTACGCCGGAGAGTAGTTACATAATTATACGCGCGAACGCAAATCCACGTGCGCGTTATAATACGCCGACGAAAATTTTCAGACGAATTTGTCGAAAAATATAACGATAATTTAAAATTCTAAAATCAATAACCAGAGCAAGTTAACCACGAAATCCAAACACTTTTGCTGCAGTATTAACAAGTACATAAAGGTGAAATGCGATTAAATGTCGGTCATTACAAATTACAGAGTGACCCAGAGAAGACGGACGGTTTTGTTTTTTTAGTAGCGCAGTTGGTAAGACTGCTACAACGCAAACCCACGTTGTATACACACGAGAAACTCACTTTTGTCTTGTTTTAATAGCATCCTAAAACGAGGAGCGTGCGTTTTGCGTGAAATTTTATTTTTGGCGTGAATCGATCATGACAGTACAAAGAGAGTTTCGAAAAGAATTCAAAGTTACACGGTGTAAACCTGTACCATGCCGCAATTCGAAGTTTTCGGGAGACAGCTTCTGCAAGGGATAAAAAAAAACGACCTAAAAAATGGTTCGTACCTCCAAAAACATAGATCGAATTCAGACAGCGATCATTCGGAGTCTCAGACCCTCTGCTCGTCGTCATGCTGCTTCTTTAAATCTGTCGAGAGAAGTGTCACCCAAGTTTCACTAACTCACCCAAGATTTGCCCAAGATTCACCCAATTATCACCCAATCCTCACCTAAGTGTCCCTAATGTATCACTCAAATGACATCCAATTGTATCCCAAGAGTCACCCAAATGCCACCCAAGAGTCAACTTAGAGTCACCAATTGTTACCCAACTGTCAATTATGTGTCACCTAATCATTACCCAAGGGTAACCTAAATGCCACTTAAGCATCACTCAAATGTCACCCAGTTTTCACCTAAGTATTGTCCCAATGTCACCTAATTGTCACCAAAGTGTGACTCAGTCATAGCTAAAATTCATCAATGTTTCACTAAACTATAACCCATTCATCACTCAAGTGTCAATTGTAAACCAATCATCATCCAAGTGTCACCCAATCATTACCTGAGTGACACCTAATTGTCACCCAAGTGTCAGCTATTTTTGCACAACCGCCAACCATGTGTCACCAAAGTTTCATTTACTCACCCAAGATTTCACCAAGATTCACGCATGTCATCCAATGATCACCCAATTCTCACCCTAGTGTCTTTAATGTAACCCAAGAGTCACCAATTGTGAAAGCAATAAGCAAAAAATTAGAATTAATAATGGCTGTGCTGTATGAGCAAGTACAGTAATTTTATTTCATTTCAAAGGCACTCCACCTCCCCTGACCCGGCATACCTAACTTGTGGTGAGTCCTTTTATGTTTATACTGCTGGCATGTTCCTTCCAAATACCTAGATAGCTTTCCAGCCACATGATCTCGTGGCTCAATGGAGATGTTGTGGAGCTGTCAACTGTCCAAACTAATCACCTATCATTGTGTGTGGTCTGAAAACTGAGCTGGTAATCAACAACAATTATCATTTAGTGAAACTCTTGCTAATAGCCACTGCCCCCAGAAGCACAAGTGAAAGTTGTCCAGTGTAATGATTTATTCCCTAATCGTACCACAGGTTGAGATTAGAGTTTCCCTATATCAACTCTGTGAAAAAGATCATACCTGAGCAGTCGGCTCAATTCGATAATATTGAAGTGACTCGCTGGTTCAGCACTTCCAACTGCCTATGACTGTCATCAACAACACATATAGTAACATCATCAACATATACAATAACTTTTGTCCCCTCAGGTCAAATACCCTTGAGAAGCAGGTTTATAAGCATAGGTCCTACAACACTTCCTTAGGGGCAGCCCTGAGTTAAGGTTTCCTATGTAGTAAAGACCTTAAGGACTGCAGTTCTTCCCAGGAAATAGTCCACCAGTATTTCTATTAAATAACTGGAGACTTTAGCTGTGTGTAATTCATTGTCGGTTTTTATCCAGTTCATGTTCTCACTATATACTTCTGTGTTGGCACGACTACACCCAACTCAACAATGACATAACTGCAGACTGTGAAGAGACGCCGTGAGTATAGACAAACTGACCAGGTGACAGCCAAGAATGGTCGGCTAACTCACGTTCAAGGCAAGCAACCAATATCTGTTCAAATAATTTACCGACACATGAAAGTAGGCTAATCAGTCTATATGAAGAGGGCAATGAAGAATTTTTCCTCTGTTACTTTAGTATGGGAACTATTATCACCCATTTCTAAACTTTTGGAACCACTCTCTGCTCTAGATATGCCTGAAACAGGCTCGTAAGAATACAAGGCTCTTGAAGCTAGACAGCCTTCAAGACTTCTACAGGAATTCCAACGTTTCCACAAGCTTTCCTATTTTTCACCTTGGAAAGGCAACAGATGTATGAGCAAGTACAGGTTAAAGCTAGTTACAAAGATGATTGCAAGTCCTAGAAGAGCACCTAGACGGTTCTCCATCCCTGATTATCGACAACATTATGTGCCACTGAGTAAGGGACCATTAGAACGATTCATTTGGATCTAATACTGCAGAAAATCAAGCGACTAAAGGCTGTAATCACTAACAGTCACCAGAAGGAATGATTCTCTACCCATTTTCCTATAAACCTGAGATCCAATTGTCATACAATCTTAAAGCTCAGAAGGTATTGAGAGTTACTGAGTTGTGCAAGGCCCGCATTCTAGGACTTTCCACTAAGTTGGAGTGTTGGAAACTTTAGTCAAACAGGCTGACACCTACAAGAAGAAGGGTAGCAATTAAGCCGAGATTGAAGCAGCTCCTGAAGAACAGACGATGCTTTTACATCTCCTTGTATTTGTTTTATGCATTTCTGCCTCGGTCTTCCTCTTGGTCTTCCTCTTGGTCTATTCCTTTCCATGGTTCCTTTTATTATTTGTAGTATGTGATCATTGTCTATATATATATATATATATATATATATATATATATATATATATATATATATATATATATATATATATATATATATATATATAATGTCCAATCCATCATTTAAGTCATCTTGTTTTAAGTGTTCTTACTAGACTTCTTTTTTCATTGTTGACTCTTTTTAATATTTTTTCATGTCCAAGATACCCTTTCCATTCTTCTCCAGCACCAAATTTTGAATGTTTCCAGTTGTTTGAATCATTATTTTATTCAAATTCCACATTTCTGTCCCATACATCAGTATACTTTATATTAATATTTTAATAAACCATTTATTTGTTTCCATTTGAATATTTTTTGATGTTAATAATCTTTGTTTTTATTAAACGCTAATTTTACTATTGCAGTTCTTTCTTTTATATCTTGTTTACTGCTTCTATCTTCTGTAATAATACCACCAAAATATTTTTGTTGTTTTATTTGTTGTCTGTCTATTTTTATGTTCATTTCTTTTCTATATTTTGTTTTGTTATATTTACAGTTGTTTTCTTTTTATTTATTTTCATACTTCTGAAATATTCTATCCATCTTATTTAGGGAAGATTTTAATTCTTTTCACTTCCTGCCATTATTGCAATACCATCTGCAAACATAAAATTTTTAAAATTACAACTGGTCATGTAATTGGGGGGGGGAGACGATGAATCGTATGGCCTTGTTCTGAAACTGTTGTGTCCTATTTATGTGTATATCTTTTGCACACCCCATAACATCAAATCGTATGTCCAAACAGCCTTTATAATTATGTTATAAACTAGAAGTGTTTGCTAGTGACAAACTGGGGTACCTGCCAAGAAGTCAATTTAATTTATGCAATTTTATATCTTTTCTTTTTTGCCTAATATGCTTCTGTCATGTCAATTTACAATCCAAGTGTATGCCGAAGTATTTAATATATTTTTCTTGGCTAATAATCACCCCATTAATTTTTAATGGTTGATATGTAAAATTTCGCAATGTAAAATCGACCTGCCACATTTACTTTCATTTACCCTGATACACCAATGTCTCAGCCAGTTTTTCGCTACTGTCTCTACCAATAGCTAATAACGCTGTATCGTCAGCAAACGTAGCTGTTATCATGTTATTATCAACTGGAAAATTGGCAGAGTAAATTAAGTAAAGCACCAGACCTAAGACGCTTCATTGAGGCACGCCAGCAAATACAGAATTGATATCGGAGCAGACCATGATTCCACACCTTATCAAAGGCTTTTTTGAAATCTAAGAACACACCCGTGCAAACTTGCTTAGTTCGAAGGCTCTCTCTTAAATAGTATACGCAATTCAGTGTATCTGATCAATGGTCGAGTATTTTTTTCCGAATCCAAATTGGTGCTCAAGAACAACTTGTTCCAATTCTAGAATAGGATTCAACCGCTTCAATATTATTTTTTCAAGGAGTTTTGAGAGGATAGGAAGTAAGAAAATGTGTCTATAGGATGAAACCTTGTCTGGTGCTTTACCTGGTTTTGGTACAACTACTATTTGTGTCAATTTCCAGGATAAAGGAAAATAATGTATACCTTTTTCAGTTAGTTCCCATAACAGTTTATTAGTAATTAAATCAAACCCCTTTTTTTTTTGTGAAATTTATTGATTATATATACTTGATTTCAACGTGAATCATTGTTGCAATCAGGGGACTTAACTGCACAGGCGCACTTAAAAATTCATGAATGTCAGTTTCATCATTAAATGAGATTCCATTATCACATTTTTTTTCCATTCTTTAACTGACAGGTAAAAGCTGCATCATTGTCTAATTCCTTACTTTATTATTACTTCAGTTTCTACTTCTCCTATTTTTATTATTGTTTGTTGATTCTTGTATAATACTTTTATAATCATTCTGTCTCTATCGTCTATAATAATAGTTTGCAATATTTCACTGAGCAGATTCCAGTCACATTTATCAAACAATTTTTCTAGATTTATATAAGTTATATAAAGTGTTTGATTTAGTTCTATTTTCTTCTCTGTTACTAGTCTTAATCCGAGTATCGCTTCTCTAATTCCTCTACCCGTTCTAAATCCATATTAGTCTTCACTTAACTCTTGTTCAATTTTATTCTTAACCTCTTAAGCGTCCTGTGTGAGAATCACAAGTGCATACCGCAGTGGCCTGTAATTTTTCTCACATGCGAATATATACGTCACGGCCATTATCTGAAAAAATGTACTCGTCATGGCCAATAAATGAAAAAAATAATATACATGGTGCATTTTTACGGCTATAATGAACGTATATACATGTATACATATACATACATACATACATGCATATATATATATATATATATATATATAAATTTACAATTACTTTCACCCAAGAAAATATAATCAACATAAAAATGTTAAAAATACATATACGAAAAATAAAATTTTATACAATAATTCAGGGATATATAACTTAATTTATAAAATAAACCATTATTTTGTGTGATATAGTTTATAACAAGGAGCTGGACAAAGCCCTGTTTTGCAATCTGCACACCAGTAACGAGACTCTTTACAAATCCCCTTTTCGTAACACAAAACACATCGTTTCGTTGGCTTTTGCTTTGTCGTTGGTGGAATTGTGTCAGGAAAATGACGTTCTAACAATCATGTAGGTTTTTGTGTTTTTGATCGTCTTTCAGAACTAATTCTTGATGTAGCATATTTTTCTATAATCTGTTCCCCCAGTTTAATGAGGAATTTTAACTTATGTTTTTTTCCACCAAAATATTTATGTATTTGGTTTCATTCACAATGATGCATAGAAGATCATCTGTAAAAAAACATTCAAAAATATCAACGATATTTGTTTTATTCAAATTTTGTATTTTTATACCTGAATTACCAGTGAAAGGGAACTGTGGTCGCGAAATTCCTTGATTGCACCATGGAAGATCAACTTTATCAAAATCATCAGAACTTACCGCATTTTCTGAATCAGATTCTTCGCTAGAAAAACTGACATCCTCATTGTCGCTGCATTCTGATGAAGTAAACTCTTCATCACATTCTGATGAAGTAAACTCTTCATCAGAATCTGAATTTTCTAATGTTCTTTTAGACATTACTTATTAAAACAAAACCGAACAAAAAATTATAGACGACAAAAACGATCGCATGAAGAACAAACGTCAAATACAGTTCAAACAACAAAACAGAAGCGCCCGTCGTTGAAAGAGGCAACCTAGCACGGCGATAGGGAGAAAAAAACCGGGAAACCAGTTAAAGCACATGACGTCACAATGTCTAAACAATATTATACGCTGGTCAGGACGGAAATATGCGACATGGCCACTGTATTTCGCACGAATTTTTGAAATGCGAATATATACGTCATGAGCGCAATAAAATCAAGTTCTACAAGACGAGTATATTCGTCATAAGCGCTTAAGAGGTTAATTCTATCTAATATAATCTTTGTTAGTCTCTTAGACGTATGTGCTATTAGACTAATTATGTCATGTTTTTATTTTTGGAATCATTACTATTTTACTGATATTGATATCATTTGAAGCTTTTCCTTTTTTATATATTTCATGGATTAAGTCATATATCTTTCTTTGTGTTTTCATCTAGGGCTTTTATTAGTTTCACTGTTTATATTTTCATATCCAGGTGCTTTTCTTATCTGAAGTTCTTTCAGAGCTTTTTCAAATTCTTCAATGGATATTTTTGGTCCTTATATATTTCATGGATTAAGTCATATATCTTTCTTTGTGTTTTCATCTAGGGCTTTTATTAGTTTCACTGTTTATATTTTCATATCCAGGTGCTTTTCTTATCTGAAGTTCTTTCAGAGCTTTTTCAAATTCTTCAGTGGATATTTTTGGTCCTATAACATCTAGTAATTTCTTTTCTTTTATATCTTTCTGTTTCTGCATGCTATCTAAATTTTTATTTCTTATATTATCTTCTTTATATAAATTTTCTATATATCTTTTCCATCTGTTTGCCTTTTCATTATCTTCTATTGCAATCTTTTTATTTTAAGCTCATTTCCATTAGTTGAGTTGTTAAAATCTTTGAAGAGTGCCTGTATTTGTTTATATACATTCTCTATATTTCCCATTTGAATGTTTTCTTCTATTTGTTTGCATTCATTTTCTATATATGATATTTTTGTTTTCTTTGCTTCTCTGTTTACCCTATTTCTATACTTATTAAAAGACTTTTCTCCTTCTTCTGTGTTTACATTCTTAAAGTGTCTACGTCTTTCCATTAACTCAATCACCTCATTTCTGATCCATGGCTTCTGATACCTTTTTTATTTTTTTCCTAATATTTTTTATGCTGCATTTGTTATTATTTTTTTGAAAAGATTCCATTTCTCGTCAATATTTATATTATTCATTTGTTTATTCAGCTTTTCTTTTACTTCTTCTTGGTATTCTTTCAATTATTTTATTTTCCTTCAGTTTCCGCCAATCCCACCATATACAGTTGTTTGTTTTTCTGTTAAATTTTTTAAATTTTAACTGTGTTTCCATTATTAACATGTTACGATCACTTCCGTATATCTGCTCATGGATATGTTTTTGCATTGCTTGATTTGGTTTCTATATCGTCGCTTGACTAATATGTAGTCTATTCGGTATCGTTATTTATCCCCCGATGTCTTCCAAGTATATAATCTTCCCGGGCGATGTTTAATAATTGTGTTCCCGAGTCGTAATTCCTTTTCGATTTTTTGTCTGAAATGGAAGGTTTATATATCGAATGAAAGCTCTTAAAGGGTATTTTAAAAAAGGTTATGTACGTTAGTTATATAGTTTTAATTTGGAGCTATAGGCGCCGGAATTGGAAAACACTTAAGAAAATTTGGGTTCCATCGAACTTCGAACTGTTCTAAAGGCGGCACTTAATGTCGGATGGGTTTGAGATAAAGTTCGTACAAAAGCTAAAGGTTATATCGCTCGTCGCTTAAAAATACTTAGGAAAGCGGCTTTAAAGCGCGTTTAATATATTTAAACAAGAATTCTGCAAATTACCAAAGTCTTCAAACTTTGATTTATTCGCACCCCTTCATCGGAACTGGAAGCTCTGAACATCGTTAGGATGGGGTAAAGTTCGAGCGAATGGCAATGGTCGATTGTAAAAGCTAATAACGTAGATCGCGGTAATGATAATAGGGAAATGGCTTTAAGGCATAGACGAGTTAAAGGATTTTGAAAGACATCTTGTTAATGAGCAATGCAACTCCGCCACCTCCACCAAACAGGTCGTTCCTATAAATAATATATCCTGAAAAATGTAGCTTACAAGTACTGTCCGACTTAGTTTCAGATAAAGCAATAACGTCTAATTTGTTTATACAGGAAAATTGGTACAACTGGTTTCATTTGTAAAATAAGTAATTACAATTCCAGGCAACTAATCGAATACCACAAAAAGGAACCATTCAATTTAGATTAATTCCGCTATTGTTTCTAGAATTACTTGTATCATTCTGAACACATCCTTATTTTTAACAGATTTTAACCTATTTATAACAGTTTCTACAATATTAAAGATATATTTTGAATTTAATTCACGTAACAATGATAAAAATTCTACGATGGAAAAATTATTATTGATAACACCTGTATTCGATTCCACTGTATTTCTTGCAATGACTGACGCATACAATGATTTATTACTATACTGCACATTGTTTTATTTATTTGCGTTTTACGACTATTATTATTAACATTACCATCAGGATTATAACATTTATTTACGCTTAAATTTTGCGCTACTTTTAAATAAATATGACGCACTCTTTCGAATTAGCGTGGTGGTGTTCACCATTACAGTTTCCACATAACATTTTATTGTTGCTATGACAATTATTAGTTTGAAGTTGCTCACCACACTTCATTAATTTTTCTTGTATGTTGTAGTGTGATTAAAACCTTGACACTGAGAGTATTGCATTACTGGATCCTTCTTGACGTATTTACCCCATCTTATTAAGCAATAGCGTAATTCTTTTATTTTAGTTATTTTTTCAATAACAACATTTGACGATCTCCAAATCATTCATTTTTCCTCAGTTCATTTCAATTTTCACTGCCGAGGGCCTAAGCATCCTTAAAACTCTGCAATTCTTATCACGTTTAGATCACCGTTCCTCCTCCCTATACTTAATCTTATCCGACTCCCTAAGTTTTCTCCTCGCATTGAAGCATTCCTCCTTTCAGCCTAATTCCAATCATCTTCGCAGTGCGACAATTGACTTATTTACTATTCTGCCGCGGCATCTTAATATCATATGTCTGGATTCCTGGTCATTCTGGAATTCATGGCAATGAGGTTTCCGACACTCTGGCCAAGGAAGCCATTTTCTTCGGCTCTCTGGTGCCGGCAATTTCCACCACAGACCTGATATCTCTTGCCAACATGATATATCCTACGAGTGGTCATCGTGGCTAGTTAGTTCTTCCACCCCTAGATATTATCTGGTCACATCACCTACTCCCTGGTACTTTAATTTGTCCAACATACACATTAATTTCCGAAAATTTATTACAGCCATCACCCGTTTACTTTCTGGACACAATCATCTTCCGGCTCACATGTTTCGTATTGGAATTTCAAGTTCCCCATATTGTCCCCATCCAGCCGATTCACAAATTATCGCCGATGAAAACCACATCCTTTTCAATTGCAGTTTTCACACACCTGATCAACTCGCACTCCTGAATTCCTTAATATCCATCGGTTATCGTCCTCCTTTCTCTATCAATTCCTTAATTTTTTCTAATAACTCCCGTGTTTTCCTCCTTCTTTACAAATTCCTAACCAATTGTAACGTCAATATATAATAACTATTTATCAACACGTTAGTGGGTTGTGATTGTTCCTCAGCAGTGCCCAAAAAAATAGAAAAAAAAAAATTTGACGAAAAAGTGACAAGAAATATGGGGTATTCTCTAACCTGATTGGCTTCTTTGACGAATCTGGAAAACTGTTCTACTACATCGATTCGTATTTTATTTTTGAGTTCATCGAATATTTCCCCTTCTGTTATTCCAGAAGCTATTCCTTTAATACCATTTTTATTTTATCACGACTTTTTGGCGTGCACGTATAACAGTGAACCTTATTTATAATTTAAAATTCTTTTAATTTATCGAAATCCTGCAGGGATTCTGTATAAAAAAGTTTTACCTTTTTGTATTTTTAATATTTGAGGTTACATTTTTTAAATTTCATGGATATTTTTATTCGGATGCAGCAAGCAGCCAGACATAACTATCGTTGGATTTTTTTCCGTTGTTGTGTTAATAAAATATTGACTCGAATTAGGACTAATATTAACGTGTATTATCGAATTTATTATATCATCGTCAATGTTTAATGGAGAAAAACGATTATTTGTGTCGATTTGAATATTTTCAACGCGAGCTTTTTTGCCTTTCCTAATATGCTTCACGATTGCCATTGTTGCATATAGTACAACCGTCATTATCAAAATTATTATTATTGTTATTAATATTAACGACGTTACCTGCGATTATTCTTAGATCGGTTTTATTATTATTCTGGATATTTTCTTCTTCCTTTGATGAAATAATCTCAGCGTCACTAACAGAAACATTTTGTTTATCTCTGTATTGAGCCGTTGTGCGAGTATGCGCGTGCGTGTTTGCAAAACCAAGAAACCGATTAAGTCGACTATATGCGAGAAGATATAACGTAACACGACAAAAGACGACTATCTCAACAAACGTTCACATGTACGAATAGAAGGACCAAGAAGACGTATTAATGTTACTAAAATTGCGAGTGGTTTTAAATGAACCGATTTATTATTAAATGTTAAAGATATGTGTGCTTGAAGAAATAAATTTTCTTTATGGCTTTATCATTAAATATTACCTGTAATTCCGTTTATACGAGGTGAGATCTGCATAACGTTGTTTCATATTAAAAAGCGACTTAATTTTTTTTAAGCGATAAAGTAATGACATTTTTTCTATTATAATTTCCAAAAATGGGAATACATCTATTAATTATACGCTAATGAAATCATACAGAAACTCATAATTTCAATTTGATTTTAGTTTCGTGGGAAGGTAAGCGATTATCGACGTCCCCAATAACAATAGAGCTTAGTTGTTTTTTTTTTGTTTTTTTTTTTTAAATAAAAATATCAACGTTTTATAGCTTCTGTCTCATTACTGGGAAAACGAGGAAACTAATCAATAATATCCGATTAAAAATCTATAATATTATTGAGTATTGAGATTATTTCGTAGGAAAATTATTTTGTTAACTATTCGTTATTATATTATTTAAATATTATATTAAAGAAACACTCGTGTTTATCGAATTTTTACCGTGTACTGAATAGAGTTCATACAGATAATTGTAAGATCGCTATTAATATTGACTATATATATCTAAATTTTGCAGGGGGACAATTATTTACACGACGATATAACGTTTTAATTTTTTTCGTGTATCGAGCAATTGTGGTTTGTTGCTGCACGAACTTTTACTCATTCATTTTAAAATTTCTGAAATTTGAATCCAATTTGCAAAATTTATCCGAGTAACAAAAGCCATAACTTATCATGCAGACACATCGTTTTCAAATGGGAGAAGACTGTTCCATTTCATTCTTGCGCGTTTAACTGTTGTGTTAGTGGATGTTGGTTAAGGTGTAAACCGATATAAATTCTATTAGTTTTATTTGTTATATATATATATATATATATATATATATATATATATATATATATATATATAATATATACTAACAGGTTCCTAATTCGGTTTTAACAGAATGTAAATTTCCTGATGTCATATTCGCTGATATTATTAGTTCCGAACGTGCCCATAGTAGTCATTCTATATTATTATCATCGCCATTATTGTAATTATTATTATTGATTATTACAATAAAGATGATAACAATAATAATAATAATGTTGGTCATTATTAGGAGGTAATATGTTATCGTTGTAATTGTTATCGAATTCATCTGCTTCGTATATTGTTACATCGTTGTTTTATACAAAGTTCAATTGCGTTGAAAATACTATTCCACGCTGATCATTTGAAAGGTTGTCCAGCTTTTATCGTGGCGTCGTTATCCCGTAGGCTTTGTTTTTATTTTGAAGGGGTTGATTATCTGTCTAACTAGTCAATCGACTTCACCCTCCTAAAACCGATCCGTATTAATAGCGTTTCGTTTATTAGAACGAGGGTTGTTTTCGAAACGGTGTATAGATTTATCGTTAACTTAGGGTTGATAAATGAACAGCTGAAATAAGCCGCGAACGAGATGGTAAACTATCATTAAACCAGACGCAAAATGCAATAACAATTCGAATTAGCCGATTAAACGGGCTACACCGATATGTACGTGTACATATTTATATTTATATCTATATCCTGTCTACATATATATATATATATATATATATATATATATATATATATATATATATATATATACATGTATATGTATAAGAGTAAGGATGTTATCCGAATTAAACGATTAACACGCAAAACTAATGAGAGTGTGAATCACATGGTTAAAGGCAGGTGTGTATTTTCTTTAAATTTTATATTCTAATGAAAAAAAATCTCAATAATAGTTATATATATATATATATATATATATATATATATATATATATATATATATATGTATATACGAAACAAAAATTGTTTAACACGAAAATAACATCTCGCTTCTTAAAACCGCTTTACAAACACGTGATCAAAGTATTATACAAAACTTAAATTTTACTATCGACGGCAATTGTTTCGAAAATCGAAGAAGATTTCTATATAAATTTATTACATGCACTTCATAGGTTGCACTCCGCGTGATATTCGGTAAGTACAAAGACGATTGAAGATTGCTTTCGTCATACAAGATTCTCAAAGGTAGCAGATTCTTTGGTGCCAAAAGGACGGAGTAGGCAGATATTGAAACTGAGCCTACATTTAATAAAGTGTTTGGAATAGTTTCTATATTACTGGGCTAAATTTATTCCAGTAGATGATGTTAATTAATGCGTGTACAGTCACAATTATGGAAGACAAAGAGATTTTGGAGATTGTTCAACGCTCAAAAAATATCGTCGATATGGATTCCGACAGACGAATTGAAAATGAGATGAACAATGCCGTTCTTGTTCGTATAACTGAAAAGTGCGCGCAGCTATTTATCAACGATAAAACGAATACCAAAGTGAATGATATCGAACCATTTGTTGTTGAAAATTTGATGTTAAAAATACAATGCAAAAACAAAATATCGGATTATTTTGTAAAAAATGGTTAAATGTTTTATATTCGTGTTTAAAAAAAAATTAAAAATTATACATGTATTAAATTTCATTAACTTCTCGTTAATAATATTGCTGTTTTATTGATTTTTTATTAAATACATGCATACGCACGTATAAAATGTATTCTAATAAAAGTAATTTCGTAGAGCATGTGCACTTATTTTAATATCGTTTAACACGAAAAAGTACTTCAGTGCCCCTTCATTTCGTGTTAAACAATTTTCACTGTATATTTTTATATATATATATATATATATATATATATATATATATATATATATATATTTCGCAAAACAAAATAAAATCGAAGTTAGATTAACTTCGATTTTATTTTGTTTTGCTAAATTCATAAAATCACTACTCTCTAATACATCAACATATATATATATTACACTGAGATAAGAAACTTCCTTTTCTTCTTCTTACGCCATCTCCGACCGAAGTTTGGCGATCAACGTAGCTGGTCTGGCTTTGTCCTTGGACACCTTTGCTAACTCTGTAGATGTCTTGTTGTACCACCGACGCACATCAGTTCTCCATAACATTTTTCTTCTCCCTCGTTTCCGATGTGCCTCGATGACACCATTCAGGACAAGTTGAGATAAATAATACCTTTCTGGATGTCTATTTGTATAATTGTAATATTTTAATAGTGTATAGTAGTTCCATTGGCTTTGAAATTTTTTTGCAGCACATCTGTATTGGTAATATCGTCTCGGTATGAAATCTTCAAAATACGACGATATATATATATACATCTGCAGCGCTTCGATCTTCTTTTCAAGGGTGGATGTGAGAATCCAGCTTTCTCATACCGTAGAGTAGTACTGGCCGCACGTAACATCGCACCAGCCGTAGTCTTAACTGCAGGTTAATGTCTTTCCGGGTCATCAGATTTTTCATATTTAAAAAGGTCTTTCTTGCTTTTTCTATGCGTGATCGTATCTCGATCGATTGATCGGTTTCCTCGTGGAAGCAGGTTCCGAGATATTGAAATTTATGATGACCATTTACTGTTAATTTAATTTATTGCTCCGGTATCGCTCTTTCTATGTATTTCTAACCATTTTACATTTATTTCGAGGCCATGTTCTTCGCTTATTTTGGTGACTCGACAAACCATTTCTTGCAACTTATCAATGTTATCTGAGATTAGAAATAAGAAACACAACAACAACAACAACAACAACAACAACAAAGTATATTTGCATAAGTAATAAACATAAAAGAAAATATAACACGTGGGGTTACAAACATTGTGTACCGGGGATTACCACAATAACACAGTAACAATATAAAGAATAAACCAAAACAAAACGTTAAATACTGCAGGAAAAAAGCAAATAAAAACCTGCGGCTAGAAAATAAACACGTTTTCTAATTGCAAGTAATACACGATAGTATAGAAACTTAAGTCTAAGCTACAAAAATATATTGTATAGGTTGTAAGTTCTTAAATGAATACTATACACACATATATATACATACACATACACATATAAAAAGTTGATGACACGGGTGTCGAAGGTGCTTACTATGTAAAGGGGTTAAATTATAATTAGAAAATTAAAATTAATTACTACATAATGTTATGTTTAAGTCGCCTGTGTTTATATTTGGAATACATGAAACGAAGTTGCTTAGAATCGTAATTGGCAATCGAGGAGACGAGTACTTCGATTTGGTGAGTGCATTTAATAAAAAAGTCAGTCGATAGCTTTAGAACAAAATCTCTAATATAGGGCAGGTCAGTAGTAGCTTCGTGCATACTGTCGACTCTATAGCAAATGAAAGAATTATACTGTTCGTTTAAACGTTTATTAATATATTTATTCGGTTGATTTAATTTTTCAAATTCTTCGACGTGTTCATTTTCATTTCTCCTTAATTTCTGTCTTTTGTCAGTTATAATCCATATTTAATCAGATATCCGCGGCTTCTTTCGTTTGTGTGCCTCAAAATGTCTGTTACATTTCATACGTCTTCACGTGATCCTTCTAATTTTATAGCCAATACCGCATCTTTGTGACATTTGTTCACCAGATAGCGTCTATATGATTTACGCGTAATTTTATTTTTCCTTACTGAGTGAAATGTCGGATATGGAAGCATTATAGTCACTTCCACACTATATTCCGGGGTAAGTTTTTATTAGATATGTTTTATATCGAAGATATTCATCTAGATTTAATAAGAAAAAAGTCTATCCGATATTTTTTATGATCGTCTACCATGTAAAAAGACGACGAGGATGATGTGGAAAACTTGTATTAGCTATATCAGTAAATTTTCTATCAGTAGCGTCTTTTCTCGTTCGTTTTTGTTCAATATTAACCGACGATATTTCTCACATTACCACTATTATTACCAATTTTTTCTTCGAAATCGCCTGCTACTTTAAACATTTCTCTGTTAAGAATCGTGCTACTATTGTTTCAGCTAATATTTTTTCTAACGTAATTAACCCTAGTAGACTACGTAAATTTTACGAGAACTCTCAACTTTCTATATATAATAATATTGAAACGCTGCGTTTGAAAGGTACTGGTATACTGTTTTGTTGCTGTTATTTGCATTTCACTGAAACCCTACACGTAATTATTACGCATATAAACGTTATTTCATACACATCGTTACGTATGTCTATTAATAAGCAAGTACGAACATATTCGTTAGATTTATGTATGTCTACATTTAACATCTGCATACTTCACATATGTGGGATAATTTTAAATTTCCTTTCATATTCGTTGTTTTTGGACATAATCTTACATCACTCCCACTTGTTGTTTTTTTCCTGTTTTCTTATCTAGAACTTATTTGCTGATAGAACACAGGGTAGTCGAAAAAATTTTGAACCAGATGATATCGATGCATTCGGACAATAGCGAGGATAATTGTGCTGAAATATTGCGGGATAATGATGATGATAACGACAGCGAATCACGATTATGAACCAGACGATTATAATATTTCGGCCTGACGATTTGGATGAAGTGATGATGACGCGTGTCACCCGGAAAACGAGATAGTATAGAATAAAATGTTAAGCCGTTTGTTCACAAAATACGAAATATATAAAAAAGAAAAAATACTTTTCAATGTACCAGCCAAGGAAGTTCACGAGATTCGTGAAATATTACAAACTGATCGGTCAGTACTACTAGGGAAAAATGGATTTTCCTGGAATACGCGATGTAATTCTTCGGCGAGAGAAATTCCAATATTGTTCATGTTACACCTGTATACAATATTCATCCAATGCAGTTGAGCCGATAGATTGCCTCAAATGTTTTTTTGACGATGCGATTTTACACGAAATTATTTTACATACAAACGAAAAGATAGAACTGAATTAAAAAATTATGTTAAATCTGGCGATGCTAAAGAATATAACGTCGATAGAATTAAACGCAGTACTCGGATTGATAATATTATCCGTGATTTGGAAATTATCGAGTAAATTATTATTTCATTGTTCATATTCTTTAGATAGGTTTCGGGCAACGATGTCCGAAGTCACGTATTCCAACAGAAAAGTTTGTCCACGTTTATAGAAATACGAGTTAGTTCGTACCGTATCACGTTTTGGTAAGCTATAAAGACATCCCCCATAAAAAAAAAATGGGAACTCGATGAAGAAAACTATTATACGGTTACCTGGAAAACGTCCTAAAGGAAAATATCAAATGCGATGGTCAGATCGAGGCTTTATGTGCCGGATACATTCCAACCCAGGAAGAGATCGAAGTAGATGGAAAAGAATCGTCAAAGTGATATGATGTCACCACGTCCTTGCGAAGGACAATGTATTAGATTGGTGAATTTATATATATATATATATATATATATATATATATATATATGTGTGTGTGTGTGTGTGTGAGTACATAATATATAAATGTATATATATATAATATTCAGCACTTTCGTCTTTTCTACCTGCTTAATGCATTTGGAAAATAGAATTTTGAGTTTTTTTTTTAATTTTCCTTAAAAATATCGATACCCTTTTGATTCTAGGTATAAATTAAGTTCCGATAGTTTACATTAGTTTACGTTCTCCTTTACTATTACGTGAAAACTAATTACGAGCTTAATGGGCCCTCAAAAACAAAATTCGTCTATTACTCAGAATTTGCGCAAACTTTTGAGTAAGATTGCACTCTTTCATCGAGTAATATTATTTTAAATATATCCAGTTCCTTCGCAGTCCTTTACGGTACGTGCACAAAGAATAACTTCTTTTATACACTATATATAAATACATTATATATATATATATACTTTTTTTTTGTTTACTTAATAAGTCAGCATCGAAATGTAATAAAGCGGCAAATAAGGAGTTCTATCGAACTAGGCCGTTTTAAATAGTTTATTTACCAGAAAGATCTTTCGCCCTTGTTACGTGTATATACGCTTATATAAAAACACGAGAGCCGACTAGGAAAACGGAACTTAAACCCCCGCTGTTGGGGTGAAATGTGCTTAGTAACGTCTCTTTTATTCGGTTGCAGCGGATATGCCTGTATTACTGCACATTCGATGTCGTTAATGAAAATAAATGAAGCGCGCGCTTAACGGGAAATGAGTTCGACCGGAGGAGACGCTAGACTTTTGAAATTATATTCGGTCGACGCAGAGCCTATTTGCAATTGCGAATAGGTTAAGCCAAGTTGCCGTTAGAATAACAGAAAACTGCTATTAATGACGGTTTTTACGTTTGTATAACATATAGCGCGTAACGTATTTTGTTCGTTTAATGTGTACGTATCGTCAAAACGCTCGCCTATACTCGTCGATCTACCCTACGGATGAACGTTTCGGTGGCATGTTTAATGGAATCTGAAAAGATTATTACGCGAATTAGAGTCGATTAATGGTTTTTAATAGCCGAAAAGATTCGCGGTCTTCTTATACAAAAAATTTAGCGATTTTAACTAGTTTTTTGCGGTTTATTTACAAAATAAAATATTTTTATACGGTATCGCGATATCATTTAATAAGCGCAGTCTACTAGTTTCACCAACTGTACAGCATCGTCACTAGTGAAACTAGAGTAGACAGAGTTTACTAAACATATACGGTATAAACGTGTTTTTATTTTTATCTTCATCTTCCGCCTATGTCAGTCCACTTCTGGACGTAGTTGTTTCCATTAATTACGATTCAGAGCTCCCTGTGACTCGTTTCAAGTTATCACACCAACGATTTTCTACCTATGTTTCTTTTCTCGTCAATTATTCCAACAGCAGTTTTGCCGATCTTTTATCTATTCTTCGGGTTATATACCTATCTCCACCCATTTGCTCCACAGCATCATGGAGTCCAGTCTTTTCTCACGCGTTCATTTAATCGTATTTCGATCAGATAGCTCTATGTTTAATAATAGTCTTTCTTGGGCTACTTGTGTCTAATTTATCTTCCTTAATTTTGTTTTTAGTAAACGTCTGTGTCTGCGAACCGTATATAAGAGCCGGTAAAACACGTTGATTATATCAAATCAAATAAAGCTTTATTTTTAATTTCTTATATATAACGGTAATATAACCTGCTGCAAATGGCGCGAGTAGCAGAATTTCCGTTTCAAATATTTCGGTATTTCCTCCTTTCTAAATTCGCTGTTTAGTTTTCCATCCATCATAATGATATTCTGCGATTTACTTTAACGTATATTCCTGTCTGTCGTAATTCTTTGCTGTATTACTGTGCCATCGATTTTTTTCTTAGTTCCTCGTTCGTATTTGACGTTACTTTTATTTTTCGCAAATTTATTCTTAATCCTATTTTATTATGTATATACATTTAATCCGGTGCTTAGTATCAGTACATCATCTGCAAATCTAAGATGATTTAGGTATTCTCCGTCAATCGTTATACCCTTTTGAGTTCCAATCTATTTTTCTGAATGTAGAATATGTTAACAACAGCGATAAACAGTTTCGGTGACTATCTCCTCGTCGCACCGTTCTTCTCGTTATTGTTTTGTACCATAGCGTTATCTGGAACGTTACCGGTAGATACTCTTGATTAGTTGTATATATTCGTTTCTTATTCCGTTACTATAATTTATATTTTATTTAAATCCGTATCAATGAGGAATAGTTATACTTTTCGACGTTTTTTGTGCGAGTGGGATATAACGACTCGGAAATGGAAAACGAAAGTAATTTAACTTGGGCTAATAAATGACGTTGAACTAGCGTCGTTGTTTAAATATTTCGAACAAACAGTCGAACCTAATACAAACATAAAATCCTACCACCCTTAAAACCTTTACTTTTTATCGACCAAAACAGTATTTGTAAAAGGGTACGTTTTTCAGCAACACGCGTACATATAGACAATATTTACCATGGATTCGTGTGTACTCTTTTACGTTATCGCGATAATAAGTGAACGATTTACTTAGGGAATCTCGTCAAATTAGCGAACCTTTTTATGTTGACAATGTCGAAGTTCTCGTGAAAATGAACGAACTTGCGAATATATTACATTGTAAATGTCCAATCCACGGTGTGTTGATTCGACCGATCCATTAAACGAATACGCCTAGTACTATATAACTTAATCGACTGATTACGTAAAAACCCAACGACAGTTTGTATTTATTGCTTTTCCAATGGGCACGCGATTTCCTCATTTTATTACTTCCCGTTAGAGTTATTAGCGGACATTTTCGAAGTCGAAGCAGTAATCGAACGTACATTATTTACTACTTATATACAAGCGTGAGTTTGTGTATGTGTGTACGTTACATGTAAAATTTTTCCTACGTAATATATATATATCATGTATTTGTCGAATATATCGTTACATCAGATCGAATGTAATTATTTGAATAAATTAGTGTTTTTGAAAATCGATTAATAATGGCTGTTTTATAGTCGGGTTTTTTGTTCGTGTTTTGGTTTAAACGTCTCAAATAATTATATAATTACCTATATATACATATATATATATATATATATATATATATATAGCAACGCCCACTAACACACCGTCTAATAATACATGTTTAGATTAGTATGACGTCAGATATAATTGTTATTATTATTATAGATTATTAAATTGTTGAAATTTAAAAAAAAAAAAACTTTAATTATATATATATTACCGACATTATTTACGAACTCTGCAGATGGGATGCCACGTGGATGGGGCCACGACCGTTAATAGTTTCTATTTTTATTAGACTTTTAAAATAAAAAAAAACTAATAGATTACGGATTTTCGAACGCGCGCAATTTTCAAATGCTTTTTACAAACTAAAACTGAAACTAAAACTAACTTAAACTAGAATGAACTGGCTTCGAATAAATTTAAACTAACTGATTAACTAACTTCATTAAAACTGAACTGAAATTAAACTGAACATCTCTTTTATACTAAAAAATATGCATATATACCCCCACATATACATATATACATGCCTAATTAGAACTTTCTAGATTTTTCTGGAAAGATTAGTTTATTATTATGATTGTATATATTTATGGAACTTCCAGAAAAATCTTTGTACATTTACATATGTGTGAGTGTATTTTTTCATTGGTTTAACATAATTTTTTAATATCTAATCATAAACGTGATGTTACCGGCTCCACGTGGAGCATCTCACGTGTAGTAATTATCTTGTCATTTAATATATAATAATATTTGTGTGTGTATGTGTGTGTTTCTATTAATAATACATCGATCAGATGTTTTTCAATAACCAATCAAAATGTGTTAAATTTCTCCTCATTTTTTCGTAGGAAAATTCGGCATGTACATACATATATATACACACATTCACATATACTTATTGTATAATTAAGGTTAGTAAACCTTAATACAAGCACGCTATTAAACCATCGTCATTATCATTATTCTTTTTACTTATTTTTTAAATCTCAAACTCATTTTATTTATTTATTTATTTAATTATTAACACGTAACAACATGGTTGTTACAATATATATATATATATGATATACAAAAATCTTGTGATAAGGTAAATTGGAACATACTGTTTAGAATATTACGGAATATGGAAATAAGCAAGAGAGATGTAAAATTAATATATAAATTATATGATAATCGGAAAGCAAGGGTTCAGATTGGTAAAGTAAACAAAGAAGTTAAAATAATGATAGGTGTTAGATAGAGGGCTCTATTATCGTTACTGTTCAATCTATATATATATATATATATATATATATATATATATATATATATATATATATATATATATATATGGAAGAAAAAATTAAAGAAATTAAAGAACGAAGGAAAATGGTGCAAAAGTAGAAGGTGAAATAATACTTTGCCGATGATATAGCTGTCCTAGCAGAGAATCAAACTGAAGGAGATACATGATAAGTAATCAGGGGCGTATTACCCCCAATGCCAAGAATGCCATGGCATAGGGCGGCAAATTTTGGGAGGGCGGCATGTAGGACCAAAAATAAATTTTGTTAATTTCAAATGTAAATTATTTATTATACAGTAAATACAAAAATGGATTATTTTTAAAAAGTTTTTATTTTACTCATACCATAGACTTTAAATTTTTTATTTTTGTGTTTAAGAATAGTAAAACACTTTTCAGAAAATAAAATTTTGTAACCGAACCAACATATTTGAGTAACAAAATTTTGAAAAATCGATGGCCTTACATGGGGCGGCACCACTTGTGTGGCGTAGGGGCGACAAAAGTTGAAATACGCCCCTGTAAATAATGGAAGATCTATTTAAGAAATACGGAATGAAAATAAATAAAAATAAAACAAAAATTATTATGGTACGTGACAAAAATAACAATTTAGAGAAAATAAGCGTACATATTGACGGTATTAAAATACAAAAAAGTTTAATGAATTTCATCACTTGGGTAGCAAAATAAAATAACCTACAGCGTAATTCTACATACAATAGTATCTGCGCCTTATTATGTATCGAACGACACATTACATGCGGAGGACGTTCCGCATGTAAAGGATGTCTACCATAGAACAATATTGAAGGTTCTATGAGAAACTTCAGTTCAACCCAAATCCACTGGTACACCGAATGTTTACTACTGATTTTCCAGCCACATCTAGTAGACGACTGAAAACGAAGAAGTAGTTGCACTTCCAATTACTCGAGCGGGCTGAGCTTTTCTCGGGGAAATTTTATGTACTGCCAAGAAAAAAGAATAAAAAGATGAACAGTGTTCTTCTTGAAGACTGAAATTAGGCAATTCGTTGGAATTGTCCGATTAACATCCATTTTCATTCCAATTCCACTTCAATCTTCTCCTCTCTTTCCTTCATTTTTTCCTTTTCAAGATCGATATTGTTTATGACGGGCAACTTATAATCCATAAAATACATACATACATATATATATATATATATATATATATATATTTTGTTGGAAATATCCGACGAGTTAATCTAGTACAAATAATAATTCGCAGAAAATAATTTAACCAGAATATTGTCGCACGCGAGCCCTTTACCACACATAAATGTATAATGACTAGTATTATACGTTCGCTCAATCTGACTAATCACTCGTGGGCCTTTTTTTTCTTAACGAGAATATATCCGTCCGGAAATATTATCGCGTACAAATACTGTATGATACAGAAGTAGCGGTCGACCGAACACAAGATGGCAAGACGATATAAAAATGTCAGTCATTGTAAAACAGATGGAAGAGGCTGGTGATCGTCGTAGATGGAAGATAAGGTGGAACGCTCGTATCCAGCAGTGGATTGATATAAGCGTATCGCGATATTTATATAGGCGCGTATAATATGATTACGTGTCCGTTCACACGTATATGTATAGTACATATACGTGATTTATATTTT
The DNA here is from genome assembly GCA_032883995.1 of Coronaproctus castanopsis. Taxonomy (NCBI): domain Eukaryota; kingdom Metazoa; phylum Arthropoda; class Insecta; order Hemiptera; family Monophlebidae; genus Coronaproctus; species Coronaproctus castanopsis. Next base: position 253,574,288 of record CM065053.1, read on the forward strand.
TTCCCTCTTTTAGTATTGCGTGTATAACTAGTATTAAGCAATTTTATTTACTTTTATTTACAAAATGCGGCAATTTTCCACCCGAATGATTTTTCATTCATAAGCAGACACATCAACGCGCACAATTATACATCAACGAAATAGTTGTTCGGTTGGAAATTCGAAAGAAATAGATAAACCTTACAATTAACAATAGCGTAGGTATATATATATATTTATATATATATATATATATATATATATATATATATATATATATATATATGTCGTCAATGGTGTAATTTTAGCGGAGGTGTAAAATCGACCAACCCCCTAAGCATTAAATTCGGCGTGACTAAAACCCTGACGCCCGTGTCCAAATCCGCATTTCGGTCGAGGTGTGAAAATGAGCGTACAATTTATCTTTTATAAGTCGTTAGACTATGTATAGTAGGCGGTTTCTTCGTTTTCTATTCGGGACAATCGTCAAATTTCCTCCTTCCGTCATCGGTAACTACCTTTTTTTCCTTTCTCATTTCAGGTATCGACAGTTGTAATATTTTTATTCGAGCGTCTATCTGAAAAGAGTATTAGATTTTAATGGTAACGAAAGTACGTGGCTGCTATACAACAGTTAAACAAACCAACGCGGGATTCTGGTGACGAATAATTAGATACATAAGTTTTGATAGAACGTGTATTTCGTCAAAATCTTAAGGAAATATATACGTTTTACTTTAATATTTTTTATTTATTCGAATTCTTCTACTTTTTCTGTGCCATGTACTAAGACCAGAGGCACGGGAGGAATTTATATTAACCAGTAGATTTTGGTTAAATGAAGGCAAGGAAACTTCGGATGTAGGAAAATGTTGTAAAATATTTTAGAAAGTATTTGGAAGGTTTGCGATTGTGCAACTTCGGAGGAATATATCGATAGTAACCGTATATATTTGAATTATAAAATAAATTACATAATAGTAAACACAAAATGACAATAATCAAATCAAATATATTTGTTACTACGTGTGAAATGAAACAAAATTCTTCCTATAAAGAACTTCCGCCGGTGCGCATAGATTTTTAACGAGTATTTGCCTCGTAGGTAATTACTCGATATGCATGATCATTAATTGAAATACATATAACTAGAAACTATTTATAATATTAGTCTTCATAAGGAAGTCTGTAGGAATTTCCGGCTTGTGGACGTCCGGGATGGCTGAGTTTATCTCCTTAGTACGATATTGACCGTATTTTTGGCAAGTATTTGACGGCTAGTGGTGCTTGGCATTTATCGCATACAGGTGGTGGCTGGTTAATATTGCATGCAGTACATTCAGGTTGGTTTCGATTAGTAAATAAGTATTTGTGGGTAAGCAATGTGTAGCCTGAGCGTAATGATCACTTCGTTTTTCGTGTTTGAGTCATAACGGTTGACTTTATCCAGTTGATGTTATATTGCTGGCAAATTGTAGAATATTTCGTTTGCCCTGTCGGATAATTTAGATCGTATGTTGCGAAGGAAGAGTCCTTTATTGAAATTGGTATAGCTGCGATATTAGACGCGCTTCTTTTGCGGCTGCAACTGCACTGTCGTTAGATTTCACGTCGTTATGCCGTAGAATCTAGAGGAGAATAATTTTTCCGGAAAGCGTTGACTAAGATGGATTTTGCTAAAGGATGTTGGTGGTGGGATCTGTTTTGAAGGGTAACCGTGGTCGGGGATCGAGTGCGGAAAATAGCATTATTTTTTTACTTCTTCAATAACCAAATCGACGCCGTTTGAAATTACGTACAGCTCCGTAGATAGGACGCTGAAATTTTGTGAAAGCGCAAATCGAACATTTGAATATATAACTGATTCGAATTACTATTTCATGATTTTTAATCGTTTATTTTCTTTCTTTCTCATTTCAGGCGTGTCGATGTAAGTTGTAATATTTTTATTCACGCCTCTATCTAAGAACGGTATTAGACTTGTAACAGTAACGGAACGGAATACAGGTATTTCATGTCGCTAGGATAGAATAGGTAAGACTGAACGAACGAAAGGATTGATTTTGGGAACGAGTAATAAGTATATACGTTTTAATATAACGGTTATTTCGTCGAAATCTTAAGGAAATATATATATATATAGGTTTTAATGTAACGAGTATTTTTCTTAAAATCTAATTAGTTAAATGTTGAATATATTGGAGAGTAGTGATTTTATTAAATAATAAACCGAACAAAATATAACATGAATCACTAAAAGTTTTTTATCGCGAAGCTTTTCGACAGTTACGTCATTTTCAAGCTCGCACAATGAATATTACATCTTAAAGTAAATATGAAAATGACGTGTCGAAAAGCTTCGCGACAAAAAACTTTTAGTCATTAAACGGTGTTATATTTTGTTCGGTTTATAATTAGTTAAATTATTTTAATATTTTTTATTTATTCGAATTACAATCTCGTCGAAAATATTCGTTCGGTTTAAAAATGGTTTCTTCTTTTTTTAAACGATAACAAATATCTTTAGATAATTTTTTTTTCTTTTATTACTTTGCCCTCTAATTAATTCAAACGGGGAATCCTTTAGTGTGTGATCGTTGATTAAAATTTGATATATATATATTTATTTACAAGAATACATAATTATTGCTCCTCGTTGAAAATCATATTGATCTCAACGAATTACGCCATTGAAATTTCACTGTTCTCAATCGTCAACATCTATGTTCATTAGTACTCAATTTTGACCGGGTGAAATATAACAAGATGATGTACATACTAGAGAAGGTATATAGGAATTGATAATTATGAAAATCTTTAATGGCAGCAATCTCTAATCATCCCTTACTCCGTTTATCTCCTAAATTATAAATGATCTAATTAAATTTATCGTCGTGTAAGTTTCAGCTGTTTTAACTTTTACCGTCGATTTAAATAACAACGGGAAATATTTTTATTTTCATCGTATCGATTATAATTTTATGCGATATTTAATTTGAAAATATTCGCGCTTCTGTTATAAATTAGCATACTGACTTCTACGTATTAATACGTATACACCTATGCGCATTACATATTAGAGTTATTGTTGTGTTTATATTCTTATGGTAGCTTTAAAATTTATTCGCATTCTACCGTAAGAAAACGTTACCTTTTATATTATAAACCAAACAAAATCGTAACACAGTTTACTCACTATAAACGTTTCTCTTTATTGAAGCTTTTCAACAATTACGTCATTATCAAGCATACACTATAAATGTTACGTAAAAATTACCGGAAATATTCGTATATAACGACAACTTATAATTTCGTATACATACTTCACTAGCCGGAGGTAATTTTAATATTTTAGATTTATTTTTACGATAAATTTTATTTATAAAACAGATTTAAAAAAATAATTCATTAAAAATCGATATAAATCTTTACATAAATAGCGAATCAACTCTTTTCTAGTGAAATTTATTACTACATCTCGAATCAACCCCATTTCTAGGAAAATATTTACTACTAGAAATCATCTATCTCAGATTTAAAGTTGGGCATCAATTCTTTCTTGTACGGTGTTAGAATTTCCCGCGATCGGTACGTAATAAAAAGGACGCCATTAAAAGTTGACCGACTATAATTTTCCTTATTAATTTACGTCCCATTAATAAATGGCCGAACGTTTCAACTTATCTCTAAAAAAAAAAAACAAGTAAATATTATATCAGTAAACGTGGTAAAAAAAATCGTTTGGAGTTTCGAGGGTGAAAAACTAGAAGAAACGATTCATCGTTCTGACCTGTCGAATTTCTACTGCGGGGTTGGTTGTTGGTTAAGTAATTTATTATAGCCCCGATCGTTGTTTTGAACGGAAGAATTGTAGTCCTAAATAATGACCGACAATAGAGCAAAACAGATCGCTATTCCTCGGAATCCTCTTAGAACGGTATAGTAGACATTTTCCAAATGAAGATATCTCCTGTGTCCCACTCGTCTTCAGTCGACGATTGAACTTTCCCGCTATTGCATTACGTCGCTATGGTTACGAACGGCCTAACAGATGGGCGGTTTTTCATCCTTTGCTTATTTCAGAAAGTACCGCCAACGAAGGAAATTTTCAACTTCCTGAAAGTTTGTCGTGAAGAATTATTTACCTGCCTATATATAAGTGAGGAAGACGAAGTACCTTAGAAGACAGATAACGCCCCGAACGATGACCTTTTTAACTCGTATCATCCTAACAGGCCCGTTTAAGATCCATCACGCGAGGTTGGAAACTATTCGATTCATTCCGGTTCGCATTGTTAAATTTTGAAATGAAACTTCTATTAGCGCAGTTTATATGGGAAGTTAACCCGCAAAACGAGCGAAAATAACAGACGGATATATATATATATATGTGTGTGTGGTTAATAGTTGAAGGACTGACGAAGAGGAAAGCTGATAAGGTATGGGCGAATATGGAGTCGATAGGGATGGAATGTGGGACAATGTATATGGCGAGTAAGAGAGAAGTTTAGAAGTAGATGGTGACGAGAGAATGATATGTGGGCAAGGCGAAGCCTGCTGAGTGTTTGAAATGGGATCGGTGTTGAATTTGATAGCAGTAAGGATGTTGACCAGATGTAGTTAATGAAGTATTTTAGGACTCTATTTAGTACTGATGATGGCGGGGATTGTTGTTAAACACGGTACGGAATTGGATGCCATATGTACCGCTTCATTCCTTACGATTCCCTTACGATCTTGAACCTATAAGATGGATACTGGAATCTTGTAATAGTTGGTAAAGTAGGAATAATTGTATATTTTTTTACTTTGTTTACTTGAGAGCTGATACAGTAGTGAGGGAGTCTGTTATAATTTCGGCATCACTATAGGAATGATTAAAAACGGTCAAATTGTATTTCGTTCGTTATGCCAATTACCCTATGAGAAAACGTATTTCTCATTAATCTACGCGGTGATGGGAAGTTTGTCGTAAATGACGAATATCGCGACTATAATCTTAGAGAGCATCGCTATGTATATATAATCTTACACTTATTACGTCGAGACGTAAAAACTGGGACACTTTGTGACACGATGTTCATCTATTTTATTAGTAAAACAATAGGTACATTTCGCGAGACGGAATCAACGTATGGGCTGAAAATTTACCACGTACTGACAGTGTGAAGTGTAAAATTAAATATTGAAATATCTCGTTTTTATTCTATCGGCAATATTGTTGAAAATTTACGCGTTTCTGCTTCCATTTTCATTCGATAATAAGTTTTTGATTTTGGAGCTGCGATCGCTTCGTTTTTTCATTTTTATTATATTTATATCAATAGTAACAGACTACAGATTTTACGCCGTTATGATTAGCTAGTCGTTATAAAACAATATCCAAGTTTCGGTTTCTCGTTATCGCCGCCGCTGATCCTTTGCGAATACCCTCGAAAGTTTTCCGCCAAAAAGCTCTGGTCAATCGCAAACGATGTGCTCGATGGTTTGACGCTGATAACCAACGGTCACAGACAGTTTCATTTTTAAACCGCCAACGTACATTTATGATTTTATAGTGTGTCAATGTTCTTCAGTCTGTTCGTTTTCCAGTAATTTTGCATTCGAATTTCCACCGATTCGGACATTCCCTTCATTTTCCCAGTCGACGAGTATAAAACCTTCCACTTGTTTATGCACATAAATAAAAATAAGACAAGGGTTATTTCGACAAAAAAAGATTTAATATAACAATAGACGAAGAAATAATAGAGTAAGTAAAAAGACAAAAATACTTAGGTAGTTTTATAACAGAAGATGGTAAAAGTGGACCAGATATAAAACAGAGAATCGCAATGGCGAAGATAGACTTTATGAAAAAGAAACGACTACTGACATATCGAAACAGATCTGAAGAAAAATGTTATTAAAACATTTGTATGGAGTATACTACTTTATATTGGAAACCCGGTGGTGCAGAAGAATAAAGACAGATAAGATAAACAGCGAAAAAGTCTTTAATTTAATTAATGAAGAAATCTGATGAAGAAACTAAGAGAAAGAAGAAATAAATGGATCATGTACTCAGACATAATTAGTATTTAACGCTAATAATTGAAGAATCGCTAGAAGGAGAACAAGAGGAAGGCTTAGGTAGAATTATATTAAACAGGAAAAAAAAGAGATACAAAAGCTACATGCTATGGAAACATGAAGAAAATGGCGATTTCCAGAAAATTCTGAAAGATAACCTTAACTATCCACCAAACTTGATATAAGATTGAGGAATGAAGAATGAAGAAGAATTACCACTTTATTGAACTAATGATCACGATCAGCGCTAATATTGTACGTCATTACAAAACTTCTCGAAGCCCTCATTACAAATACAGTCGCGATTTGATTTTAAATTTTCCTAAGTATCCCGCATGCTAAAACAAAAAAATTATTAGCGGCGTAACTAATACTTTCATTATTTGCTGCTAGAGGCACAGAATGGGACTTTACCACTACCCTTCCACCACTACGACGTAAATTCGTCTACATTATTTTAAACGACAAAAGACAGGATACGAAAAAGAAAAAGGCGGAACTAACTCCGTCGAATGTCCGTATTACGATGACGGAAATTTTGTCAAAAGTCATAAAAAGAAACGGGGGTGTGTTAAAAGTTATTCTATTTGCTTAATAAAGCGTACATCCCTTGTTAACTATATACAAACGAACAGGTACCATCTATATCTAAACACGCATGCATCGCATTCAAATACGTGTGTATATTATATATATATATATTATATATATATATATATATACGTGTTTCACGTAGCGGCTACTGAATAAACACTGTTTTCTTTAATTCCATTGCGATGTTTTTATAACAAAAGACGGTTTTGATCTTAAAAAAACCTTCTGTTACGTTCATTCGGGATTTTACGTAGTATTTCGACGTGTTACGTAATTAGCGACGTCTCGTCTTCAAAATTCCCAAAGAATACTGGAAAGTAACCTGCAGTAACCTTTATAATTTTTCGAAATTGCTTCAGATTTTTTTTTAATGGGGATGCCTCTACAGCTTACCCAACGTGATACTGTGGGGACTATCTAAATCTTAATCAAGGATGCGGGCTTTGTCGCTGTATGGGGGAATAATTATAAATTATCCAGATGGAGATGAGACAATACATTATACGGAGGTGTAATACTCGAATTGCTTCAGATTAACCTTCCATGTTTACCTCGGTTTCAGATTAATCTTCCATGTTTACCCCGGTTGTTTTAAAATTTGACCTGTCTCGATCCTTTACCGTTGCCACATGTAAACTTCGATAAAAACCGTATCTGCCCCGTCATTGCTATTTTATCGTCACCCCTGCTGTATTACCGACGCAAACCTATTCCTTATTTTTCCGGTAACATATTATACAATCGATTTAAATTCTCACACGTTTCTTTTCGTCGCCGTAAGTGATATTATATTAAAAAAAAATGTAAACCGCGAATACTCTGCAATAACGTTCGACACAAATTTTGGATTCCGCACAGATCATTCCATTATACAATAGTGCCATCGATTGGTCGACGAAATCTCGTAAACTTTGGAGAAATGAGAGGTATGCTCAAATGTCTCCCTTGACTTCGCGCGAGCGTTCGACAAAGTTTGGCATTTAGGATTGCTCTAAATGCGCGCATCCGGATTTATACGCATTCTTTAAATTAATCGAAAGGATATTTGTCGTTAGAATTAACGATTCCTTCTCGGAAGAGCGAAACATTTTATCTTCTTGGACCGCTATTATACTCCATCTACACCAGCGATTTACTCACTTCAAACTTAACAATTGTTGCCACTTTTGCCGACGTCCTCGCTTCAAATCCAAATCCAAATTATGCAAACGCGGCGATTCAAAATCACATAAAGCGACTAATTAAATGAGCACAGCGTTGGAGCATATCGTTTAACCCAGTAAAATGCCGACACACCACATTTACTAATCGGCAAGTAACGTGTTCAAAGTTGAAAATAGACGACACTGAAATTCCGCAGACAGATTCACTAAGTTATCGCTGAAATATTCTACACTCTTCGCGAGTATACTAAATATTCGTAAACTGATGTAGATAATTTTAAGATTCAAAAACGAATCATTAGCTATTTTTTCAATCTTTACGGACAGTTATAATCTACAAGCAGAAGCGTTAATAGAACAGAGTAAGCATTACAGAAGGACTGTGAAAAACTTAATGGCGATTCTAGCACCTGAAACAGAACGAAATGATTACGGATTTTCAGTATTATAGGAGAAGAATGACGGTTGTATTGTGGTAATTTTAAGGCAGAGAGAGAGAGGCAACTTGTACAGTCCAAAAAAAAAAGTTTAGAATTTAGTTGATTTGAAAGGTCGAAACTTAAAGAATGGAGAATGGTTATTGACTCTGCAGAGTAAACATGGTAGAAATTCGCGAGAAGTAAGCTTTCTGACAATTCGCAAGGAAGAAATGAAAGAAAAGCTCGTTTAATTTATAACAATCCGTTTAGATAGGAAGTAATTCAAATGTGGTACGTAAAGAGTACGTTAGCAATGTGATGGGTCAGAAACTTTAAAATAACCTAAATTTATATATAAGACTTCATCATCATCGGTAAAAGAGAAAATGAAATAACCAGAAGTAGGAGGCAATGTTAATTTTCTGCAATTGGATACGAAATTCGCATAAAGGCATACGATTGAACCGGCTATTAAGTGTAAACCTTTATTACTGGAAAAGAAAAGTAAGGATTAATGAAGATGCGCAAAACGAGAAGGGTTAATAAAAAATTTATCGGCCGAGTTTGTCCGTCGCAAAGAAGGAACATCTATCTCGAGAACTGATACGATAGTAGAGAGAAGTACTCCTGAAGACAGGCGTATATTTTAGGGTTTGTCTAATATAGGAATGTACCTTGCTGAAGAATTAGCCAACAGAGGAAACAATTCATGATTCGTAATATGAGTATAAGGATATAGCAATAGAACAAAAGGGTTTTATCCGTGAGTTCTTCCCTTTAGATTCTCACGTCCCCCCCCCCGTTACAATGGTGAACAACGTATATTTGTTAATTTTGTCAAGCGCGTCTAGTATATTTTGCTTTTTTTATCGTAAATATCTTAGTATCTATTCGTATCTTTCAATTTGTTACAATCTTCGTTCTTTAAGCATGATATTTATCAAGTAACGGAAAAGACGTTAGTAACTCGATTTTATACCTTCTGAGATTATTCGTGCAACCTTGCCGTGACGTTGGATGTACTCTGTGCCAGTTATAGTGTTGAATATCACACGATCGATGGTCTAGCCTTTAATACGGCATTTTCAATATTTATCATTCGGTACGAGTTCATTCAAAAGGCAATTTTTTACAAACTCGAAACCTTTCATCACTTTATCCATGACAGAAAAGTGGCAGCTTTTTTCATTATTATCAATATATATTATAATTATATCTATTATTAATTATTATTATTTTATGGTTCATTTTAATTCTCTCCCATTTCTGTATCGAAAACTTAAAATATATGAATACGAAATGTACATCTCGATTACCACCAATTTTCTGACTGTATTTACTGTATTAAAATTACAATTTTTGATAGTTCAATGTACTATTATTATTATTATTATTATTATTATTACTATCACCATCATCATTAGTATCACGTTAATTACTGAAGAATTTTTTTTCTAGTCTAGGGGTGTGTGAATTTAGCATTCTACTCAGATTGTAGTTTTTAATTGCCATTATCGGGAGTAGTAATAATGCGTTTTCCTAGCTGTATTATTTTTTAAATTCTATTTATATATATATATATATATATATACACCAGAGAGGGGAAAAAGTCAGCCTGCAAACTTTTATCTAACTATAGCAGAACAATTTTCACATCAGAGATCACTGTTTAAAATTAACGAATATATGCGTGTATGAATTACGCGAACTCATCTACGTATTGAAGAATTCTCAATTACAGTACATCGTTTCCCGGTTAATCCGCTATATCGCATATATAATTTTTCGCGATACGCATTGTAAATTACCGAATTGTCGAAAATGGACGATAGCTGATGTTATATAATAAGCGTCGGTTATCCTAAAAATAGAAAAGCAGTTTTATTATAATTCAGAAAAAAGGAAATTTCCATTTAACACGCTTACTTAAATCAATATTTGTGGCTAGGCAATACACCGATAACCATTTGTCCAAAATACCGAAAGCTATTACCTAGCCATTTACTACCATTGTTGTGATTCTCCTTTTCACCAATTACGTTACAATATGAATATGAATATATATATATATATATATATATATATATATATATATATATACCTGTATAACGTGTTACGCGCACTATTACACGTAAATATAGTCCCCTTAAAAAGAAACATATTTTATCGATTCTTATTAGCTACAGCAAGTTTGCGGTATATTTCTAATAATACAATTCCATTTCTTATTCTTGTTCTGATTTGTCGCTTCTTATTATCCTGTACTCGTGTATTTTCCAGGTGTCGTGTAACAGATCTTTACTCAACTGGAAGGTGTTTTCAATCATGCCCCAACGACGTTCTATGTTTGCTTCCTGCTTGTAAACCTGCAGAAGTAAGATCTTTTAAGGCGTTACTCTCTTCCTATTTCATTTATTATATAAATAATCTTCCTTTCCTAACACGAGATTAAATAATAATACATAGATATTTATTCAGTAGTCGGATACGTAAAATTTTTTGTTTGCCTAACCTAAACAATAAAAAGAAAAAAGAAAAAAAGAAAAAAGGAAAAAAGGAAAAAAAGAAAAAAAACGTATAATACAGCGAAGTGCAAAATCCTAGATTTAATCGAATCACATGCATCGATCTTTTTCCTTAGAATTGCATATAGGAAAATAGTAAAAGAATATACAATATATGATTTAAGCATCATGTATATATACATATATCACGATGCGCTTATAACAATCCACTGCTGGATGTAAGCCTTTTTTTCCATCTGTAGCAATCACGGGCCTCATTTATCCATTTTACACCGGCTGATCTCTGTATATCGTCTTGCCACCTTGTATCCGGGCGATCGCGACTTCTGTGTCCTTCTTCTGTTATTCGTTTCGTCCACCTATCATCGTTTCTTCTTGCTATATGGCCTGCCCTATTCCAATTTAATTGCGCTACACGTTCGACTACAACCGGCAATTTAGTCTGCTGTCTTATACACGTATTGGCTTCCTGATATCTCGATGCCCGATATTATTTTTTCGTGTACTCTCTGTGTTATTGCAAGCTTCTTAACGACATACTTCGTTTGGCTCCATCTTTACGCTCCAAATGTAAGCGCCGGAAGCTGTTCGTATACTTTCTTTTTTAACCCGTTGTGTATATCTTTATTCTTGAGGACAGTACTCAACGTTCCGAAAGCTATCCACGAGAGATGCGTTCGTCTTTTAATTTCCTTACGCATTACTTCCTTCTCTGTGATAATAGTTTGACCTAGATATATATATTCACTGACCTGTTTCAGTCTCTGATCATCTAGTTTCATGTGTAACTTTTGATGTTTATTTGTCACGATCTTCGTTTTATTAATATTTATATTGAATCCTGTTTTTTTAGAACAGTTATGAAGATCAGTTATCATTTCCTGTAAGGTACTAACATTATTACTAATCAACACAATGTCGTCGGCAAAATGCAAGTGACTAATTTTGTTCCTATCAATATTCACACCTTTATATATATTATATATATTGAATTTAATTTGGGTACTGAGTTTGTGGAAAAAGTGTCTCGGAAAATTATAAAATAAAATATAAAATATGGATACAACATGTAATTGAATTTCATATAGCGAAACTTTCTTCTTATAAAATCACGATTATGAATCCAAAGGTAGAGTTTCCATTCCAGAGCTTTCGGCGTAAAGTTTCATATAACTGTCAACCGGAAGGTAGAAATTTTCTATTCCAATTCTCTCTCTCTTGGTATAAAGTTTTTCATCATTATATAACTCTTAGTTATTACGGAGAAAATGTCGGGGCCCCACTCTGCATATGCAATTAGTGTCTTAAATACTGACCCATTTTGTATTCATAAATGAACCCAATCTACCATTTCCAAGTTTTGGAGAGCGATTAAAGCTTTTCAAGCTTCTGAATGCCTGAATAACTTTCCTTCGGATAATGAGTTAAATTGCATCCCTCCTGTTTTCTTATTTCCAAAATATTTAGAAGTCACTTCGTTTAACCGGTAGTGATTGCAATGCTCTTTATTTACCGAGTATCTATCTAAATGTTACGTTTAATAGTGCCGATGCTTATATCTAATGGTAATAAGAAACAAATAATTTTTTAAAAATTAATATTCATAATTGTGTCTTATTTTACATTAGTAAAATTCTGTCCACCCGTGTGACATCGTTAACCTATCGTACCTGCGTTTAATCATTTCTCTTTTTATATCATCATATTTCACGAGCATTAATTGCGATTATAATTTAATTATTACGCGAGAATATGTATAGATATGAATTTTTTTGTAGCACTAATTTTTATTTGAATTTATAGAATTCATCAAACGTATCCTGTATTTATATAAAAACCTTTATTCGTAATTTTTACACGTTTTCGTTGAATAATGCGCTACTAGCTTTATCGTATTTATATGTTCGTTGTATAAAAATATTGTGTTATGTGTCGACGGGATTTTCAAACGTGAACATATATTAACCGCGATGTGAGTGAATACAAAAGATTGCATATTTCAGCATTACTTAGGCATTTTATATGACGTATCTAAATTACTTTGAATGAAACGGAAACTTGAAATAAATTTGAATTTATAAATTGTTAATCATAGTGAGCTCTCTAATCACACGACGAAAACAATATAATAAAGTCGTCTATTATCGTCATTTTGGTTAACATAAAATCTTTCAATTCTAAAAACATTTATATAACACATCGATAATTATTTAAAATCATCTAAACGTTAATATTGTATCAAACTAGATATGGTGATTTGGAATTTGTAACGGAATAATAAAGTACGGATTAGACACACGTTACCAAAACAACACTGCCACCGCAAGCTGTTAATATCGACTCATTCCTATTGCAAAATCCTATATATTACTATAATGTGAGATAAATGGAATATGCGCCATTCCTAATCTTAGATATGCGTACAACTGCGTGAGCACCTCAGTGTATAAAAATGTATTCCCAAATCTTATCGCGGTATAACAGCAATTCCGTCCACGTTTCACGAAAAGTTTAAATCATATTAATTTTACATCATCAACTTAACATACATGAAATCTATGTTTAATGAAATAAAAATAAATGAAATAAACTATTTCGTGTATGCTGGTTCACATCATATAAACACACACAAATACATTCGAGCAGAACACAATGCACACCTAAACTGCAAATGAAACGTTCTCGACTAACAAGCGTTAACACGTACAAAGAAACATTCTCTTATTTTCATTTACAATCAGGTTATTCTTATTTAACCTGAAACAGAGCAATCTAACATCTTTTTGAATCAATCTTTTGAGTAACTATTTAAAGATATTCAGAGTACAGTCTCGTCTGCAAACTATATTACCCTGGAGATGGCCAACATTTTGTTCAATGAAATCACCTCGAATATCGCTTATTTTAAGGTCTGGACCAATGGTATCCAACTTTGGGGATGGGTAAAGCCTGCTAACCGAATAATGGTTATGCAGCGTGGTCGAAATAAATTTATTTGTGCAATCACCAATACAGGTTGATATAAGAGAAACGGAGATTTACACGCAGATCTGAAACTGGAGTGGATAAATGAGGTCATTTGTGACTTCGCCAACAAACACGAAACTCGACTCTGTAAACATTTGAATATTGAGGATTTACTCGACGCACTAGCAGATGTTAGACGCGCATTAGCCGAATGATTTAATTGTGTGAACAATACTTATATAAATAATATAAATTACACTTATGAACCAACTATACGCGTTTAATTTTTAATTAGCCGTATACATTAATTAAACATTATTTTAAGATTGTAAAACACATTTATATTAAAAAAATCATTCTAAATCTATATCGATTCTCGCTCTTATAATAATAATAATAATAAACCGGCATCTTACATGATTGTAAAACCTGAATAATGGCCACAGCTCGATTATACGAACATACGCTATCTATAATAAATTAAACAAAGTAATAATTATAAAACTAGCCGATAGATAGCGCCTACTAGTAGTGTCATTTTTTTGTCTTTTTTTCTTGTGATCTAGTTTAGATAGACTTATAAACACATTAACTTTAACAAATAATAAATAAATAATATTAATAGCAAAATTTATCTCGTGGAATTTTGATTTTTGCATATTAACTAAAAGTAAAAAATTATATACAACTTAAAACTATGTATCCAAATTAATCTTTAATTCATGCGGTTTTGTTCTCTTGAGTGTATATTCCAAATCCGCTGTATTTACGAGCTCACGTGCTTCAGCGTTTGCATGATTTTTAGGTCTTATTTGGTTGCAAAATTTATTCATTGACGTGCTCGATCAGTAGATTTTACGGATGTGTAGATTTTTTAGATAATATGGTGCGTTCACAATGTTTCTTGAAACATTATTTTAGAAACGATGTATAATATTTCTATCGCTTTGTTTAGTCATCCCCATAACTGTATATCGTAGGTCCAGACCGGTTTAAAAAGTTGTTTGTATGTTAACATTTTATTGTAAGTTGATAACGAAGAATGCCTACCAATCATCCGATATAGTTCTTTTTTTTTATATTAGTTTCAACTAGATTCTTTTCTTTTTTACATAAACTTTCCAATGAAGTTTAGCGTTTAATGTAATACCTAGGTATTTAGCTGAATTTTCACATGGTTTAGCATTATTATTAATATATACTGGAATACATGCAACGCGCTTATTAGAGAATTTTGCACTGATTTAGTATTAATTGAATATTCCTTTTTTTAGCCCAATCATAAATGTTATTCACTGCAATTTACAACTTCCTTTTTGACATTATCGTCTGCTGCTACCAGAATTGCTGTATCATCAGCGAACATTGCTACAGTGTTGTTTTCTAATTGAGGTAAGTCCCGCGTATGAAGTACATAGAGTATATCGGTCCCCAGAACACTCTCTTGAGAGACTCCAGCTCGGGTCGGTTTCAACTCTAAATAAACATTATTTTTCTTTATTCTAAAATATCTGTCTGAAATGTACGAAATTAGTATCTCTGAATATGGCTTAGGTAACGTAGTTTTCAATTTTCTCTTCAGACCTTCATAGCAGACCTTATCAATGGCTTGGACTACGTCTAAAAAGATAGTCGAGCAAAGTAGCTTATGTTCTATGTTTTTTTATATTATATTGTTTTTTTTAATTATTATTATTATTATTTGGTTCCCTATTCCGCGGTTATAAATGTGAAAGAAACTAGTGTGCTTAAAAATTAAGTGTGTACAGGTGCTGTATTCGTGAAACCAAAGAAAACGTATAAATAAAATTAAAAATAAGTGTATGTAGTAGTTCCTTGCAAAGTGTAATTTAAGGTGTAGGATGGTTATGCGATGTGAAACATAGTCCCTTAAACCATCAAGGATGTGCGTGGAAGTTTGTAACTTAAGAAATAAACTTTTTTAAAAAAATTAATAGAATAATAATGACTAACAAAATATTGTAAAGCAAATTATGAATACAAATAAAATATATAAAGTTTTATAAATAAGCAAATAAAAAACCATCTCAGTTAAAAAAGTAACAATAAAGCCACAAAAATTGTAGAAAAAATCTGGTTGATGGTATATAGAAAATATATAGTAAACAAGTTAAGAATACAAATAAAATATATAAAGTTTTATAAATAAGCAAATAAAAAACCATCTCAGTTAAAACAGTAACAATAAAGCCACAAAAATTTTAGTAAAAATCTGATTGATGGTATATACAAAATATATAGTAAAAAAGTTAAAAATACAAAAAAAATATATGGTAAAAAAGTTAAGTATACAAATAAAATATATCGAAAATAAGTTAAGAATACAAATAAAATATATAGAGCATTAAAAATTAATAAATAAAAAAAAAAAGAGTGAATGAAATATTATAAGTTAAGATAGTAATAATAAAACCGGAAAAATGAAGAAGCTTGATTGTTGATATAAAATATAACAATTCTTAAATTTGTAAATTAATGATTGTAAAATATAATTATACTAAAAGAAGTTATTTAAAATAGTGGACACACTTAGTGCAGGTGGTGAATACCAACTACAAGTCAAACAGACCTCACTAGGTATTTATTTAGAGCAATAGAAATAAAATTATTCAAAATATAAATACTAAATACTACACTAGAATTTCAAACCCATAGCAGACTCAATATATGCTAATATATTCTTGGAGTTTTTCTTACCGAGTAGTAGTGAACTATCCCGAGTAATACTAAACACGAGACGAAGGTCATCAAAATTTGGACAATGTGATATAAAAGATGATTTATCTCATCCACATCTTTACTGCGCAGGGTACACACCGAGTCATCAACAAGATGGAACCTATGGTGATAGGAATCAAACTTACCGTGACCCGACACAAGCTGGGCATTGGAAAAGTTAATATCTAAATTCTTCAGTTTTAACCTAATCGAAATATAAGGGAAGAAAGAATATGTCTTCTTCCCTGTTGTATCTGATCTATGATTGAATGTATTTTTTGGGACCCAAACTGATGATTCGGTATCAAAATTTTCCTTGTCTATTATTGGCATCAGACTTTTTATGGACTTATATAATATCGGCAATAACGATATTCATCTGTAGGACGGTATTCCATACTAGCTTCGGTATCGTGATAACATCCGTAACTTTCCAAACTATCGAAACGTATTTTAATCTGAATATTGATAATAGGTGTAAATTTTTTAGAATAGCTTTCTTTCGACGATTATTTCAACACTTTTCTGGTAATTAAATTATATCCCCCCGTTTTTTTGCACTTTATACCGTATTTAGCGAAACAGGTTTGATTATAATTTATTGTTCAATGTCCCGATTAATACAAGCATTTTAATAAAAAAAAAAAAAAAAAAAAAATTGAAATATTTGTTTTATGATGGAAAAAAATTTACTTTATCCTCGTTACTACGTAAGTAAATACAAAAAGCAACCTTAGTATATGATCATTAGTAAACCCTAAAAAAAATCGTTTATTAGTCGAAGAAATCTCATTCAGAATATCCGCTAACAAAATGATCGGTGGTTTCGTACATGAAAATGAAAGGGTCTTTCATTCTATTTACGATATTAACACTTCGTCCCCCGCCCCCAGATGAAAAACAGCCATATTTAAATTAACAAAAATAATAATTAATAAGACGAATGGAATTTTAACCGAGCCTGTTGAAAATGTGTTTTGACGTAGTCACGGTTATTTGCGCGATCGTTAAAATTTGAAAAGGAACTGACGGAATTCGAGAAAGAAAAAGAAGAACAGACGTAAAAATGGAATGAGCTTTCTATTTTTAGAGATCACGTTAAGACCGTTCTGTACGATAATAAATTAGAGTAGAAGATGCGAACGGTGGATTTTTTCAATCTTGCCAAATTTCTCTGGCTCCGGTTAGTAACGTGCAAAATCCATGTCTGTTTATATATATATACACGCGTGTGTGTGTATGTATAAATGCGTGCATGTGTATACCCAGAAATTTGTTTTCTACTTTCTGAAAAATTTAATCGCCGAGCTTTGTTGTTTTTTAAAATTATTTTTAATTTTATTTTCATTTCTCGTAAACGAAAAATTATTCTAATAATCTTGTTTATAAAAGATTTATTTTTTTACCATAAACATTTCACCGATTAATCGATAAAATTGTGTTTATAACAAACGTTCGATGTTACATTAGTTTCGTTTAAAGCGAAAGATTGACTATTCTGTAATTCACATGATCATTTGACTCGAGTCGAGAGCGAGTTTTTCGGTTAAACATGTAAAAAAATGGTTTATTTTTTTCAAATTAAACAATTAATCGTGAACCCGTGCGTACTTATATTTTTCAGGAAAAATACGCGGTTTAAAACGAATGATAAAATTTGGAAAACTTAAAAATTACGCGTTTTTGTTATATTCGACAGGAATTTGATGAGGTGTATTTTATCAGCAAAATCTGTTTAATTTGTACTCAAAGCGTATTACGAATATTGTACTGGATCAGTGGATGGGAGGTATATCACTGGGTGGATACAAAATTTCTAATCCGCGATACACAGACCACGCTAGTCATATGAACGAAATTAAAACACTACTTGAAAAGTTTGTCAGCTGCTCATATGACCTCAGCATAAATCGTGCAGAAACCGAAGTAATGATATTAGATAGAGGAAACACAATGCCGACAAAAGGAAAACCGACAAGTGGTTACATTTACATATCTCAGATCTCCGATAGAGTATAATGGTAGCACAGATATGCAAAAGTAAAACAGCGGATATAAATTGCCAGAGGCGCTATGTCCGAATTGAATAAAACATCGAAAGATGAATCTATAACGAAGAACGCACAAATTAAACTAGTTTAATTTTTTCAATTCTGTTATACGCAGCGGAGGAGACCTGGGACATTGAAAAAGAGAACTACGGCCGATGTTGGCGATGGGTTCTTAGGATATAGTAGACGGCGGAAATAACTAAAACTGCCGTGATGAAAGAAATTGATAGCACGCAACAGTTATCACGGACTATTGTGATCAGAAAGATCGAATCTTATACGAAAGAAAATGGTACGGAACGTTGGTTAATACAAGCGAAGGTTGAAGGTAGAAGATCCAGATGTCGATCATCAATGGGCAAGCGCGACACAAAAAGCAATATGTATGGGCCTGAAAATAATTAAACGTAAAATCGAGAACACTGGCGAACAATAATTACATCGACGTCGTCATGATCACGATGCCTCTTTAGGGTGTAAAAAAGAAGATATTCAATATGAAATATTAATTGAATACTAGGTTTTTCGATTTAAGAGGAATTTAATTGAATTTTTTAAAAAAATATATAAATATTTAATAATATATGACACGCATATATATATATAATCATCATGTAGTCATCAGTAGACTTGACGATTTACTGTTTTCCTCTTCATAATATCCGGTTCTATCAGTAAGTCTATTAGCTGTTGCATATATTTTGTTTTCTAGATGTTCCCTTTCCTCGTTTTCCATCCATTAGCATCCTCTCTTGCAATTGATAAATAGAAACAGTAAAACAGTTAAAGATGTAAGCGATGTGTCTACAGCAATATCGTCTGCAAATGCGTATACCTTACTGTATTCCATTAGTTATATATGATAAATAGAATTGGGGCAATATTACCTTGAGGTACACCCATATTTATTTGAAATTTTGGACCTTGTCTTCCCGAAATACTTACTGTGCCCTTCCTATCACTCGGATAACTTTGAAACCATTTTTTAACTTTGCCAGTGATCCCTATTTATTCTAATTTTTTTAACCGTTTTCCATGATTTACTGCGTCAAATGCTTTAGTAAGGGTCACTATTACTTTATTTCCCATTTTAGAGTTCAATTTTATGTCTTCACAAAAATCTTCCAAAGCCTTTGATGTAGATTTATTTTTCTGGAAACCATATTGATTTTCATCTATTATTCTATTTTCTTCCAAAAATTTAACTAGATAATTTGCTACACATTTTTCCATAATTTTTGTTATCGTATTTCCAATAGCAATGGGCCTATAGTTTGCGTCTGTGTTTCCCCTTTTTATAAACTGGCCTTATTAAAGATATTTTCAGTTCTTCCGGTATTTCACCTTCG
Source organism: Coronaproctus castanopsis (assembly GCA_032883995.1). Classification (NCBI taxonomy): domain Eukaryota; kingdom Metazoa; phylum Arthropoda; class Insecta; order Hemiptera; family Monophlebidae; genus Coronaproctus; species Coronaproctus castanopsis. Next base: position 253,594,146 of record CM065053.1, read on the forward strand.
GCTAATGTTTTATTTATTATTCGGGTTATTGTACTTGAAAGTTTAGTATTTATTAACATCTTTAATTCTAATACCGTCACTTCCACATGCCTTTTCTGCTATCAAATTTTCTATTAACTTTTCAATCTGTTCTTTTCTTGCCATGGGTATATACATGTTGACATTAATGTCATATTTTGTTTGTTTCAAGGTAGTTGTGTCACACTTATGCTCAATTTTCATTGCACTTTGTACAAATTCATTACTAAAATTTATGATTACATTTTGAATACTACTTTTTTTGCACATATACTTCTCTATTGTATCATCGATTCCAAGTGGTATCCCCTTTACGATTATTTCCTCGACATTATTATACATTTTCCTTTATCGCCTCCTATTTTGTTTAAATTTCTCCTTGGTAAACTTATCCTTTTGTATTCTTATCTGTTTATTTACTTTATTCCTGAGTATATCGTACTATTTCCTTATCGATTTATTTTGTATATTATTTTTATATTTTTTATAAAGAACATCACGTTGTCGTATCATTTGTATAATATCTTCAGTAATCCATTCTTTTATCGCTACTGTTTTCCTACCTCTATTTTTGTTTATACGTTTTTGGCAAGCTTTATAAATCTCATCAAATTTCCCTTTTATTTCATTATATAACTCGGCGGAATTTTCAGTGTCCGTACTACTGCTCCAATTTGTATTATTCAACTTGTTCCATTAGTTGGTTTTCTTCAACACTGTGTCTCTGTGTTTCAGATTTTGTTTTTGCTTGTGTATCATTAAAATGAATCTCGCAGCCTATCATATTATGAACAGCTATTTTAACATTTAAGTTTTTATATTTAAAATGTAAAAAATTTGTACTTTGTTTTGTGTACACGTGATCTATCTGAGTCTTGGTAAAACAACTCCCATTCAATTTCTGTCTTGTAAAACCTTTTATGTTACTTATATACCCCATTTCATTCATAATCATTTTATAGTTCTTTGCTTTTTGCTCGCTTATCGCGGTGTTTATATTTATATCACCTATGTATATGACTGTTTTATTCCGCAATTTTTCTGCATCTATATTAAATATTTCATCCATGGTTGCCTATAAAGAGCCCACAAAAATATCTTGACGTTATTTATATATAATTTTATTAACATATTTTCAGCATTCGCCATATGGTTACTTATGGGTTTTTATTTTAATATCTAAATTTTGTCTTATATAAATTACTATTCCATGCTTAGTTTTACTATCTTCTAGATTATCAAATCTTTCAGAGCCTGCAATAGAGTACAGTGAAATCTCATACTTATTTACATTTATTTCCCCCAATATTAGGATATGAATTTTTCTAATATCACACTGCACAGTTACTTCATTCCAATTTTTTCTCATTGATCTTACGTTAACATATATAATATTTAGTTTAGCTGTCATCTTACCATTATATTTTGAACCTAATAACTATAATTTTATTTCTCTCTCATCCAAATAATCACATATACCGCAATCATACCTCACGATTATTCCTATAACTATTTCGCAATATTTACAATAATTTTTTAATTAATATACTTAATAATATCGTCTTCCATTAAAATTCGAAATTCTGTTTTCCTCACAAACAGCTTCACACGTTTGATCCAAAATCTCAAGCGCGGCTTTTAGTTTTCCATAATAGATTCTTGTAAAAAGGTGGTATCGCCTCAATATTCTCCCTTCATCATCATGTCTCTGCACGAATGATTTACGGTTATTTATCATCTCTTCTGCTTTTTTCCTGTATAATTTGACAATGATTGACCTTTTTCTTTTGTATTTGTTTTTACTTCGCGTACGGTGGATTACTTGTATCTTTTCCATCTTCACATCCATCTTTCCAGCGATGTTGATTATTTCACCTTTAATGTTTTCATTTTCTTGTTCAGTTATTCCATATGTTTCTAAAGTATCTCTTCTGCCGTATTGTTCCAGTTCGTTAATTTTAATATTTAATTCATTTATCGTTTTATCTTTTTGCTTGTTATTTTGTATTAACTGATCTAGTTTTTTTTTCAACTCTTTATTTTCCTGGTTAAGCAAATCGTAATTTCTTCTCTTCAATTCGCCTAAGAACTTCTATGAGTAAGTTTGTACCTTCTTTATCCTCGCCTAGCGTTTTATCTGACGATTTTATATCTTGCCTGCAATGCTCTGGCAACGCCATTTTTCTCTGTTTTCGATCTAGTTAAATATGTTCGTTGGGATATAGTCGTACAATCAAAATGATCACTATTTTTACAGCCCGCTTTACAAATCACGAATTGTCCATTTATCGGTAATTCAAGGTTACATTCATAACAGCGATTCGTATCCATATCGTTCCACGAGAATGCTATCTTATTTTAAACGTATCATACAAATAAAGTACATTTATCGCTTACTTTAATTTTTCTGTTTTCTTGATCTACACAAATACACACGAGTAATAAACCGATTTTATACAACGCGTTAGAAATCGAAACGAACAACACAGGATATACATACGTTCAAACTGGTGGACTACCACAAATATAAAACAATCACTTCGTATGTATCAAGTAGATTTTCAACCATTCTGCGTAGCCGAAGATGAGGCTTTTCGAAATTTAATGAATCGTGCTTTTTCATATTACACGATACCTTCCAGAAAATTATTTTTTTCTAATAATTTACTGCAAAGCAGATTTTAAAGTTTGAAAACAGTAAAAATGATGGAAATGGAAAATGTTACATCTGATTGTATTACTACTTATATCGGGACTTCTTAAAAAAATGATTCATTCATAGCAGTAACTGGCCACTACATAAACAATGATTTTGTACTAACATCAGTTCTTTTTAAATGCGCTCTACTTCAAGGTTCTCATACATCAGAAAATCTAGCTCTCGAGCTTAAAAGAGTACTCTGGAAACTAGAAAATAAAATTTTATTTACAGTTTCAGATAACGGAGCAAATATTAAAAAGGCAATTAGATCTAGGGTGGAAGCACTTTAGTTGTTTCGCCCGTTCGTTAAATTTAGTAGTTCACTCGGTGATTTCATTAACACTAAAAGTTGGTAATTGAATAGACAAAATTAGGGCTATATCTGGTCACTTCGAAAATATAAGGTCATCGTGGAAGAAACTAAAAGTATATCAAGAACAGGTTGAAAAAATAGCGGTAAAACCATTATTAGATGTTTTAGTTAGATGGAATTCCACATGATTAAACGTATTTTAGAAATTAAAGAAAAAATTAATAGAACATATTCAAATGTGAATATTTCAGATATGATGAAACAAGAAGAAAAATCTAAAGAAACAAAACGAAATAAACATAAATGTTACACATAACTTAAAGACTGATACAACGTCTGTCTAGCAGCATTATAGTACGCAGAATTTAAGACCTAAAACACCTGTCACTTCTAGAGCCATTGTAGAAGCTGAAAGATATTTAGAAATGATAACGTTGTACTTATGAACAAATATCACCTCCAAAATGGTGGAAACAACAGGAATTACTATATTCGTATTTAGCGAAACTTGCTAAAAACAAGACTAATGTGCTTGCAACGAGTGTGCCTTGTGAACGCATTTTTTCAGCAGCCGGTTTAATATTAAGCCAATAGACGAAACAAGTTAGGAACAAGTATCATACAGGAGATAATGTTTTTATTACAACAAAATTATTACTGAAATTAATAAATTTTCTGATATTTTTTATCAGCATGTTATTTAAAAGTTTTTATTTTTTTCTATATTCATCTCCTTTCGTTCTTGTAACACACGTTTATAATTACATAAATAATTATACTTGATTACCAAAAAACAGTTAAAATCACTAAACTTTATTTATTAAGCAAAGCTTTTCGGCAACTACGCCATTATCAAGCTATATATAAATAAAATTAAATATATAAAAACATAACATATTAATTTAAATCTGATTTAAATTAATATTTTATGTTTTTGTAATAAAGTATAAAAAATCACTACATTCCACGATCTGAACTTTAAATAATTATACTTTATTTTTGAGACTAATAATAATTCAAGTATAAAACTGATATTAGAAATAAGACATTATTGTGTTAAATTGTAGTTGCAAATGTATCTTATTTTTTTTTATCCATTTGTCTCGTTTCATTCTTGTAACATATTCGTATGTTTGTACTTATATAAATAATTAGGTAAGTTTGTGCTTATAATATTCAAAAATCACACCACTCCTCAACATTTTTAAAATTGTACTTTTATCTGTAAAACTTATATTAGAAATAGGACATTATTGTTTTAAACGATAGTTGCGAAATGTATTCATTGCAGTTTCAACTGAATAAAGAATACACTTACTTTTTGAAGACATTGAAATCATTTTTATAAATATGCATATTATAAATTTGCGATCAATTTCGTAAATTTATCTTTTTAGTTTACTTTACAAATTTTCTTACAAACAGCAACTAACATATCCATAAGTAGTGTTCAAAACTTACAATAAGATGCTAGAGATCAAGAAAGATTAAAAAAAAAAACAGATATTCTAGATAACTAGACAAGTTCATATATAAGTGTATTAGGACGAATATAATACTACATAGTATTTTGGAACAGGTATTTTGCCTTACCAGTACTAGTCGTACTTAGTATTTAAGTTTCCTAGTGTGTCCCATCACTATGTAAGACTGCCAGAAACAGGTAATGATGTAAGACGTGAACTTTTTTAAGATTGAAATTACCGTGTAGTCTCTTTATTCCAAATGAGCTCGTTAGCCAGCTTATAATATATTTTATATATATATGCCCCTTGGGGACACGTGTACTTGTACAGGTGTTCTCAAGGATCCGGAGGTGCAACCGGAACGGGGTGCGATAGTGGAACGGCCTACAGATATGTAGGTTAGCTGCGAATAAGACGCCAGTCGAATAAGCAGTCGCAGACCAACAGCGGCTACTGGCGGAAAGCCTTATGCAGGTAATTCCAGTAGTAACAGGGTAAGGAGACACGAGGATGCAGATGGACACCTTGAGGAACTGTCTACTAAAAGTCTGCATAGATCCTAAGACTGTCTCTCCCTCGGCGAGTTTGTGTCGCCGTAAAGTATCCGTAATTAATTTCCTCCTCCTATCATTCTTTTTCTTATGCAGATGACTTAACTCGGATACGAGTGTCGGTATTATTATTATTATTATTATATTTGTGCAAGGCATTTGATACAATTGACCACTCAATTTTATTGCAAAAATTATATAATTATGGATTCCGAGGAAACGTATATGAATGGCTTAAAAGTTATCTCGTAAATATACGCTGTTAAAATAAACAATGTGTACGGGGATTACATAACACAGTATTCAGGTGTGCCGCAAGGCAGTATACTTGAACCTTATCTTTTCTTAATATATATAAACGATTTGTGCAATTTAAAGGTAAATGGTAGGTTGTTCAGTTATGCAGATGACATAGTGCTTGCAGTTGATTCTCGTTACCCGGACTTGCTACAGAGATTAGTTAAAGACGACGTTACTCGAATCCACGAATGTTTGATTAGGGATAGACTTACTCTGAATGAGAACAAAACAAAATTTATGATTTACACAAATCAAGATTTCAGTATTTGGGAAAATATACAGATAACTTTAAAACATGATATTAAGATAGATAGGGCGAATAAAGTTAAATATCTCGGGATTCAGATAGACTCTAGACTTGGAATAAACATTCGTTGTATGTATCAAAAAAATTAAGGAAACTAAATTATTTGTTCTATTATTTAAGACAATATTTCTCTTTTGAACATTTGCGACGTCTGTATTTAGCATTGTACCAACCAGTTCTGACTTATGGCATATTACATTGGGGTGGTATGGCGAAATGTCATATTGAACCTATCCAGAGATTACAGAAATCAGTGCTACAGCAAGTAAATTTCAGTGAAACTACAGACAACAAAATAAAATATTTTACTGTACATGAATTATATAAATTGCAGTTGTTAAATTTTGTCGTAAAAAATTCAGATAAATTTAATATATCGAATAACGAAGGAAACACTAGATCAAGAGGTGAGAGTATTGCGACTGTTCCACGTTTTAATAAAACACGGATTCGCATGCAAGCGATTTATGCCGATGCTGCGGCCTATCTATGCCTAAACAATTAAGAACGGATCTTATTAATTACAAACGAAGGCGAAGGAAGCTTTTGAAAGATTTTCTTCATCTAGGAAAACGTCACTAAAATTTTGGTAGTAGGAATCGCAATTTTTTTTTCTTTTTTTTCTTTTTTTTTTTTTGGTAATTGAATGCTCACTGTACATAGGATTATAACTGCGGTGTATGTAATACGTTTAGTTTAGTAGGAGTATTTATTTGGTTTATTATGTGAAACAGTTTTAGATACTTTATATATATATATGTGTCCAAGGCAATAAATTAAGGTTTTAATTTGTATATGTGCTTATTCATAGTAAAATGTAATTACATATTTTTATAAGAGCTTATACATATAAGTACGAAATGTATTATTTACTGTGCGGGTGTTGATCGTGTCTCGACGGGTACTTGGATATAAATTAGTTAAAGTTCTTTTGAATTCATAACTGCAATTATATCTTTCCGAGCTCTCCAACCGTTTCATATGTACAACATGTGTATATGTGTATGTATGTATTTGTGTATGCGTATGTATATATATATATGTATGTATGCATGTGTATATGTATGTATATATGTGTGTATATTTATGTATATATGTGTGTATATTTATGTATATATGTGTGTATATTTATGTATATGTATATTTTTATTAGCTTGTTGTTCGCGCATTATTGCGCATATACAGGCAGTTGTAATTACAGAAATAGTGAATTTAATTATTGTAATACTATATATACAACAATAAATTTGATTTGATTTGAAAATTTGATTTGATTTGATTATTATTATTATTATTTTATATATATATATATATATATATATGTGTGCACAAGTTTTATTTACAGCCATCTTCTCGCCATATAGTACTAGTACCACTGACGAAGAAACCAAATGACAACCATGTGAGTTCAGTACATCCACTTCATGCCTGTTGGTAATTTTCCATTCGGCGGACTTAGTACTGATTACAAAAGCCAAATCTGAACTCATAATCGCTTTGTGACAATATGCCCCGTCATTGGTGAATACAAATTAAGAGCGAGTAGGCAAATACCTGATGCCTCAAAACCGGGTGAAAGGCTTTGTGAGTTTTATAAAACATTTAGTAATATTAACTTTTTTCTTGTTGTTTATTTTTTATATGCATATTGATTTTATATATTCATCTTCTTCCTTTATCCCTCTGCAGGGCGTAGTTATGTTAAGAAACAGATGTTATTGATCTACATGTTGATCTGTTGTGAGTACTCAGCAGTGCTTCGTGCACATGTTTAAGCCAATTAACGATTTTAACTGATCAGCCCAGCGCGTTCTTGGTCTTTCTTTTTTTTTCGTCCATTCATTTTTCCGGTGATTATTAGAGACGTTGTAGAGAATTCATATCTCTCGCAATACGTCCAAAGAAGCCAGGAAATCTTTTCCTTCTTCTGCTTGATAAACGTCTATGTATTTTCAACTTCTGGAAAGCATAATTCATTAGTCTTTCGGTCCATCCACGATATTCTTAATAGCCTCCTATATGCCTAGCTTTCGAACCCATCTATTACTCAGCAGTAAGAAGCCATGTTTCACAGGCATAAGTAGCTATTGGAAAAACTATGCAATTTAACAAAATCAATTTTGTGTTCGATGTCAGTGATGTATCCCTCCAGATCTTTGTTAGTCTAACTGTAGCACTGCGTGCTAATGATAATCTGCGTTTTATAACTGGTAACCAGCTCCGCTATTAGTTAACGTTGATCTCAGATACACAGAATTATCCACAACGGCAATTCCGCATATATTATTTTGCTTGAACTTAACGCTTTTATCTATTATCATAATGTTAGTTTTAGTTTTGTTAATTAACAATTCATACTCCTTACATTGGTTTTCTAGTCTCTCTATGAATTTAACCATATTTTCTTCAGAACTGCTTATGATAACAATATCGTCAGCATATCGGAGATTATTAATTCTTTTACCACCTACTAATATACCGTCGTTTCAATCATCCAACAATTGCCGCATAATATATTCTGTATATACACCCTTGGCTCACGTCCTTTCAAAGCTTAAAGCTACTTGACTTTACATTGTTCACATATACAACTGCCAAGCTGTTGTTATTAAATATACAAGATGTACAGATGTTCCCATCTTCTCCAATATATACCATAGTTTTTCCCACTTTATAGAGTCAAACGCTTTTTCGAGGTCTATAAATCCCATGTACATTGCTACATTAAACTCGCGAGCTTTTCCTATCAATTGCTTTGCATTAATGATCTGCTCCGTAGTACCCTTGCCGGCATGAATCCTGTCTGTTCTGGCATATTTTACATCATAATCTGTATATCATATCAATGCCTACATCTCCAATGGATTTTATTATTTCGATTACGATGCCATCAGGTCTTACACAGCTTTGCCGATTTTTATTTTAGCGATTGCCCTTCATACTTCTACCTTCAATATCGGCGGTTCAAGAAGTTATATTATCAGCAATATTACCTCCAACGTCGTACTTGCTTTTATCTGTAAATAGCTGTTCACAGTATTTTGTCCAAACTTCCGCAATCATAATTGGATCATTTACAATAACTCCATCAGCATTTTGTACGGATTGACTTTTTAATTTAAATTCTCTAGTAAGTAGGTTAATTTTTTTGTATAAATCTTTAGTTTCTTTGTTTCCTGCATGTTTTTGTATTTCCGCGCAAATTTTATTAATATAATTATTTTTATCTTTTCTGCATGCCACTTTGATTGCTTTATTAATTTCTTCCATCTTTTGCTTACGTAATTCCATACTAATTCGTTTAATCTCTTTCCTTTTCTCTGTTAGTTTTAATGTTTCATTCGATATCCAATGTTTCCGTTTAATGGGTTCTTCCTTAATGTTGCTTCCTATATGTGATTCTATAAATTTCTTAATCTCTTCCCAACTTTGGTTTACATTCAGGTTATCAGTATCAGGTACTTCTAGTTGTTTTATGTTTTCCTGCAATATTTTGTCATTGGGAGATATAAATCTTCTAGGCAACTTTACAGTTTTTATATTATGCAGCTTCAATTTTATGAATGCATTGACTAATTTATGATCTGATCCGCATTCTGTTCCCGGTCTGGCGACCACATTGACTACTGATGAATACTATCTAGTTCGCATTAGCACATAATCAATCTGGTTTTTATATGCTCCACCGGGTGTGGTCCAAGTTGACAGTCGCCTTTTGTGATGCTTAAACATGGTGTTGCTTATAGCCATATCATTATCGATAGCGAATTGTAATAGTAGCTCTCCTCTTACGTTCCTATCACCTACTCCAAATTTGCCAACATTTTTCCTAATGTTGCTACCAACATTGGTAGAACCGATTTTCGCGTTAAAATCCCCCATTATGATTACCATTTCTTTATTTGGTATCTTTCTTAATATTAGTTCAAGTTCTCTGCACATTTTAATTACTTCTTTATCCTCCTTATCACATGTGGGCATATGTATTTGTATAATGTGTAGATTAGATGGATTACAATTGTCATTTTGATCATTCGCCAACTTATCGTTTCATATTCTTTAATGTATTTTGTCATATTTTTATTTACAATCAGTGCAACTCCACAATGTGAATTATTAGACGATCCAGAAGTGTATATCGTGTTCAATTTTATATTGAAATGTCCTGAATCTTTCCAATGTGTTTCCGCCACCCCACATATTTTAATATGTTCTCTAGCGAGTTCATTCTCTAAAATAAGGAGTTCTCCTGTTTGTTATCCTTATTTGTTGCCGCATCTGATAAATGTCTTGCTTTAAATTACCAGTAGCATATTTCGCATGCGATGCCCAGTCACCCATTTCACACTGATTGGTCTGGACCCAACATAGCGTCGATCGCCAATCGGATCACCTGGCATAACATTCTCTTGATTGACCATTTCATAACATGGTGGAAAAATAATCGGGTGGTTTTCCATTGCCTGCCCGATCGCAGTATCACAACCGATGAAATTAATATGTAATTTCGCCTGTGAGTATCTCAATCAAGCTTTATGTAAAGTCATTCTTCACGAACCTTGAAGAAGTAATAGTGCTGCTGCTGACCAGCACTATGATTTTCTGTTAGGGTTTACTCCCTTAGCCTTTGAGTGAAAAACCCGAACCGCAAGGCAGCGGTTTGTTACTGAAGAGGTAACAGGTTATAAAGTTTTTACGGCGACCTTAACCCGCGTCATAAGATTTATGCAAACTTTTAGTAGACAGTTCCTCAAGCTGACCATCTTCGTGTCTCTTACCATGTCACTACTGGAATCACCTGCCTGAGGTTTTCCACCAGTAGCCGCTCTTGGTCCGCGACTGATTATTTGACTAATGTTTTATTTGCAGCTAACCTACATATCTGTAGGCCGTTCCATTATCCGCCACCTGTGGACGCGCCTCTTACCGGTTAGAGCTCCAGTTCCCAGAAGGTACAGAGTACCCGCTCGGGGGACTTTATATACATATATATATTGATATATAGACTTTTTTCACGTAATTCCGCTAAAAATTATTTAACCTACTACACTTATTAATAAAAATTAATTTAGATATTCTTTTATCGAAGAAATGGCGCCCGGAAATCATTCGTTACGGAAAAAACAGCTTAATAATAATTTTACTGTTGTTTTTGAAACAGAACGTTATAAGCGAAAAAAGTATTATGATAATTTTGTTTTTCGTACATATCGATTTTTTCGTAACGCGATCATCGGAATAAACGACGACTTATAGAGACGATATTTTGGCACGATTATTCTATTAATATCGAAATAATATTATACAGTCTCGTGATTGATACATCGACGCGATGGTGATTAATCACTCGTCACCTGTTCTAACGAAATGATTTATCGTTCGACTTGTGTAAACACATCAAGAAACCTTTTCGAAATGTTCACATTGTGTAGTTTATTCGTTTACCTTCGACGACTAAATTAGCTTGCAACAAATTCGTTTATCTGAACTAACACGTATTGAGATTCGCAACGCATTTTACCTATGTATCAGAAATAAACACCAACTTGTGTAAATATTTTTTAATACCTTCAAGAGTACGTAATTTTCAACTTTATGGACGAATTTTTAAAAACAATTGAAAATTATAATGTTAATTTTATAAAAAATATTTTTCTCTTTCGTGCTCCCCTTTTTCACTATATATATATATATATATATATATATATATATATATATATATGTATATATATATATATATATATATATATATATATATATATATATATATATATATATATATATATATATATATATATATATTATATATATATATAATATATATATATATATATATATATATATATATATATATATATATTATATATATATATATATATATATATATATATATATATATATATATAAACAAAATCAAAATCATATATATATATAACAATTTTTTTTAAAGTGTGGAGTATAGTGATTTGTAAAAAAAGTATACAATAAAAAGTAGTTAAAATCACTAAAAAGTTATTTTCTTTATGAACGAACACAAAGAATTTTGGCTATTAAGTGAAACATAAAAATAATTTTAAACTTTTTTACAAACTTGTAAAAAATAAAAATTATTTTATAAACAAGTGTTAAAACAGTATTTTAAATATCTGATAGTGAATGTAAAAAAAAAAAAAGTTATACAAAAATGACACAGAGAAAAATATCACAATATAACATTTATACATAACATGTACTCCCTTCACGATGAATAACTAAAATAGTGTCGTTACAATCGACATCACAGTACAATCGACATTTTCTCGATAATGTTTCGAATATTTTTTCCGAAAGACGGGCTAGATTTATTTTCTCGAATTTGAATTTCTAACCTAGCATCAGCAAGAAAATATTCATTTTGATATGTGTCCACGTGTGCGATCTATGGAGGAATTATATATATATGTGTGTGTGTATATAATAAAAATAACAAATATTAACTCCGCATGTAAACCGCATTTCAGTTAAAAGACGTTTTTTGCATAACACACGTATATATTTATATGTACAAAAATAGACATAGTAACTGGTGTGGTGATAGAGCAGATATTGCTTGTCTTATTTTGACGCTGTAAAGTGTAGAACAGATAATTGACCATTTGAATTTTTGTTATCTATTAATATTTAAAACAAGGATTGTTTCTTAATAATTTGATTTATGTCTAATTTCATACAAATACATATATACGTATGTATTTTTCATTTTTAATGGCGAACACAGAATACCGACATTGCGTGACCTAATTTCGTATTTTTATGTATTATTGCGTCGTAACGTCTCATACGTATAAACAGAATAGAGATATCTTCATAAACATTCTATCTATACTTTGGCGCATATATATGAATATTTTACAAAAAGCCCTTTCATTTTAAAATCTGGTTTCATTCCAATTTTACTAATATCTGTTAAGGACATAATTATCGTCATTATAATCGATCAAATTGAACTATATACCACAATTTTCTACTGGCTTCTCATATCCGTCTAAAAACGTACATAGATCATCTAAAATCAATTTTTCCACATCGTAAATTAAAAATGTCCGATTTTAATAGTCGAATAAAAAAAAAAAACATTTTAATTTTAGTCGCCAAACTGCGACATTATTAATCAATTTAGTCGCGCAGATTTTTATTAATCGTTAAAGATTTTGTAATAATATTCCTTTCGGGTTCAACATTAACGTCTTCAGCGTGTACAGCTAAAACCTTACTGGAAATCTTGTACATAAGATACTACAATGTCGTGATATTTTGAATATGATGCATGACGCTGCGCCACCACTCTAGCGCAGATACGTAAAAAAAAACCTATATAACAATTTATTTTAGATTTGCGTTATACAACGGTGAGAATAAAATATATTATTTCCCGGTTCCTATGCGTTTTGCGTATGTAGAAAGTTTTTTATAGATCGCTGTTTTATTAAATTGCTGTAGACAGCACATAGTGTATCTCTACGTGTGTGAATTATATACGCGACTGTGTATAGAGATATGTGCACCTATATCACGTTGTGCTGCTAAGTAACATACCGCTAAACTAATTCTAATCATAAGGACTGGTATGGTCTACAAAAAAAAAAAAATGGACTCATTCGTAGCATATTTGTACAACTCAGAATCGATTGGGGCTTGGATAAATCGATGTGTTTTGCTTCCCTAAGCGGGATAAAAAATAAAAACGCGGAAAGAATTTTTAATTGTAAATTACAACCTTTTAAATTTTACTTATAAGTATGTTTATAAACATACCTAGGTTAGGTTAGATTCAGTTAGGTTAGAATCGGTCAGGTTTATTTCGGCTAGTTAGAAGTAGAATTAAAAGAAAAAACGAGAACTTTCAAAAATTGTTTCCGCGGATTTTTAACTTCGTAACTCGTTAAAAATAATAATTTTTGATATTTAAAAAAAAAACGAAAATCGGGAGTGTACAAGTATTCTTCGAATCTACCAAAAAATGTAAACACGATTTAACTTGATAAGTGTTTTGATTATTATTATTGTCACTATTAATACTGTACACCTTTATATACACCGTATACGTATATATTTCCTTTACATGCCGTGTTGGTACTAGTAAAAAAGTGAGTAGTGGTGGCCTCCCATTGCCATACACTAGATTTTCTTTAAGGGTTTACTACCTTAGCCTTTGGACAAACATCTTAACCGCAAGGCGACCTGAACCTACCGAGGGATAGAAAGTCATAGGAATAATTGCTTTAGTAGACAGGTCCTCAAACTGTCCATCTGCGTCATCGTGTCTCCTTGCCCTGATAAATAGAAGCCCTTACTTATTTCCAAAAATATTTCGTTAGGAATATTATTTATCAAAACTTGTGTTTGGAGTGTGGTATTTTATGGCTGCGAAACTCGAACTATCAAAAACAGCACTCAAAATTGCAGGCTTTTGAATTACGGTGCTACAAATAAATATTGAAAATATCTTGGACGAAGAAAATAAAAAACAAAGACATACTTCAAAGATTGGAAGAAGAAACGAGACCTTAATAGCTAATTTGATCGCGAAGAATATACTTCACGTTATTTATTATATCGGTTTTTGTAACGGAAGTGTAATTTGAAATAAATTGATATTGAAATTTTTCTACCATTCAGCACTATCGCCCTGAAAAGTTCTAGAATCCGATAAATATATTCTCATTTTTCCAATTCCGTCCGGATTTTATTAAAAGCTTCGCTTATCTTCTAGCTAGCCAACCGTGTTCTTATATTCCTTCCTATTCGCCTAATCTTTTTACACGTCATTCGCGTTCATTTTTTTTATTTGATCTATTCAGTCTTCTCCTTTCCCAGCCGCCATTCCAAGATTATGACCGTCCAAAAGGCGTTATGGAGTATTCGTTACCGTTGTTGTATCGTTTCCGACAATTCCTTTTTTTTCATTCATCATTTCCAAAAAATTCCTCTTCTATTTTTCAAATTACGATTTAAAATTTGTAATTTCTTCCGAAAAGTATAATAATATTAAACTCTCGCAAAATAGAAGTTGTTAGTTAAATAACGATCGAACGTTATTAAAAACAACTACGCGCATTTAACATTAATTATTTAAATAATAATTATTATTATTATAATTTTACATTAGGCGCGCTATGTACGAACGAGAATAACTACTCTCTAAGTCGGTGACGTTTGTCGACAGGAATTAATTACCGCGGGAAACAAATTTGCTTACTAATACGACGATATAATAAACGGAGCTATTTGTACGAATCGCTTTAAAAAAAATCTGCTAATTTCGTGTCACTTTTTTTTCATCGTGTTATTCCTGAAATTTTGAACATATAATATCATCCTGATTTTTTTCTTTAAAATGTATTCTATTTTTTTTTGTTTAATTTCTGTAACATAATGTGAACGTTATGTGGGGTTTTACATTATGATCATACTGTTCTGTCGAAGATTTCCAACGTTTTAAGAAAAAAAAACATAAACATAAATAAATTCGCATAATACAACACACGCACATACATATTATTTATATATATACACATATATAAAATGACATTTTCTGTTTTAACCTATCTCTGATATAACTTATCTATCATTCTCTATTCTCATTGGATACGCCATCTATTCACAAGGGCTACAATTTTTCACCTCACAACACAGTATCAACATTTTCTGAATATATTCGTTTTTCGCGTGGTCAGGCTTAAAAAAACATTATTCTCTCCTTCAATTCTATCAGTTTTGATCTGTATTATAATCCGAAAATTATATAATCTTCAGCTGTATATACATATATTTATTTATTTATTTATTTAATTACAAAATTAGTTAAAATCACTAAACGTTTATTTTCTTGAGAAAATCACAAAGCTTTTCGGCAATTACGCCATTATCAAGTGATATTAAAATAAAAATAAACATTTAAAAAATAAAAACACAAAAATATAAATTTAAGATTACAAATTTACAAGTATAAAATAAAGATTTGTGATCTTAAATTTATATTTTTGTGTTTTTATTTTTCAAATCTTTATTTTTATTTTAATATCACTTGATAATGGCGTAATTGCTGAAAAGCTTCGTGATTTTTTCAAGAAAATAAACGTTTAGTAATTTTAACTAATTTTTGTAATTAAATTGATAAAAAATCACTACATTCCACAATGTAAAAATTATATATATATATATATATATATATATATATATATATATATATATATATATATATATATATATGTATATATATATATTACATATATATGACGTGTTTGATCGAATTATACTTTTCGAGTGATCTCCGAGACTACATTTCTACCTTGTAAAAGGTTATTTCTACTCGTAGTAAAGACGATTTAAAAGCAGTCCTCCATATATATATATATATTAATAATAATAGTAATAATTATTATAATTATAAATTACGTAATTCAACTTTATTTTAAGCGTATTTCAGCTTATAAACAGGACGCCTACGTGTTTCCGGTAATTCCGAAAGGAAATTGATTTTTTTTTTAATAATAACTCGGCAGATGCGCAATGATCGATCTACGAATTTATAAATCTAACGGATGTCGTACAGACGGGGAAAGAAAGGATGGACGGAAAGATGAGAGCAAGGAAGGAAGGAAGGAAAATTTCGATAAAATTTCACGGCAAAAAGCGGATGATGTCGTCATCGAACATTTGGGAAATACGAAGAAGAGCTGGCGAGGTAAAATCGGCCAGAGTTAGAAAATTACGAGTCGTTATCTCGTTATTTTAGTTCGTTGTCGACCCGAGATTCGTTTTCAGTACGTTGCAGTGTGTTCAAACGCGTCAACTTAATATTAGACGAATATATATTAATATATATATACTCAAGTGTGCGCGCGGGTGTGTGTGTATAGAAAATAGTCTCTAGTCCGTTTCATCGGTAGGTAAGTACTCGTCATTAATTGAATTATTCAGTATAATTATTTTAAAAATAAATAAATAAATAAACACGCTGGAAAAATTCTAAAACAAGTCGCCCCAAATTATTCGAATACTTTATTGGATTCTTTTCAGTTACTTTTTTTTTCTTTTTTGAAAACCGTATAACCGTATATATATATATATATATATATATATATATATATATATATCGCAAAAAATACCATAAAAAGCAACTGTCCTTTACTTAGTCATTTTGAAATTTCGTAGATTTTTATTAAGCAATCGTTTTATTTATTTTATTTTATTTTTTTGAAGAGGAAGTAAACCTTTATTGAATATTAATAATGCTTAAATTATTACAATGTTTTTAATGCTAAGTACTCCGTACGTAGTATAAATTTTATGCAAGGCACCGCTTGATCATCGAAGAAAAAAAATGATAATTCAATCCAAAATATAGAACATATTCCGAATAAATTTTTTTCCGTACGAGCGCAGTTAAAAATGTTTCTTTTATTTCGAATATGTCATCAGGGGCGACAGTGTGAACAGTTTTTACAAATAAAGATCGTATTTTAACTAAAAATTTTTTTAATAAAGAACTCAAATTCCCTAGGGTTAATCTAATGTATTCATACTGTATCGCGAGGGTTGATTTATCAAGCGCGAGTAAAGATTACAAAAAAAAAAAGAAAAAAGAAAATGAAAAGAGATGGAAAATAGATAAATTATTATAGAAATACTTAAAATCGATAACTTCGAAATTACGAATAGATAGATGTATTTACGAAAAAAAAACATAATTGATGTTACATAAATAACGAAATTAATGCAACGCATTCCGAACCACAGTTTTTACTGCGTATAGGACTAAATTAGAACTATGCCAAGTTGTTTATCTATTAAAATAATAATAAATAAAATAAAAAAATACGGGGAAAACTACCGACAAAACCTGCATACTTATCATGAAGCTGCCTGCAGAGACAAAAATAGCCCGAGCACTACATTAACGTTTCTTTCGTGTTTTGTAGCGTTTATCTTTTAGTTTGCAAACTTTGTAATCCCCATATGTCATATTTATACACGAATACTGACTGAAGGTACGAACAAAAAAATCGTATTTTGTTCGACTACATCGCATGTATGATTTCAATACCTCGTGTGCGTGTATTTGATTTTGACATAGGCTGGAAGTTTCAAAATTATTCTACGGCATATATTTTGTAGCCGTTTTGTAACTTTGCTAAATTAAAACGGCTAGTATATGTCCGTATCGGACAAGAGTAACCTGTTAATTGTTCTTATTATAGTTTTATAGATTATTAATTTATTTGTCCCGAATTGACATAACATCGTTTATTAAATATCGGATATGGTTACAGACAAATACGCGCGACTTTTACCGCGATCAGCATGACTAGTTAATGTGTGAAACCACGATACAATGTGTATCATACTTAAAAATTAAATATCGGTTTTTCAAAAACGAAAGGTGTGTTGTTAAAAAAAGAAATTAAGTGCGACTAGTTGGCAATTTGTCGTTAAAATTTTGAACTCATCGTGAACCAACGTCTATATTTTAGATCCGTGTTATCGCTGTCGTTAATCTAATCTTTTACGCAGCGTTCCACATTTAAATTTGTCCAGTTTTAGTTATCGTGGCATTCTATGACGAGAAGAATCGAACACGACAATGTAAACAGAGTTTCGAAAATAATTCAGAGTTACGCGACTTTTTTTGCGTGATGAGGATACCTTAAAAGCCGCGTTTACGAAACACGTCCACGAGATCCGGAAGACTTGAAAGCAGGGTTTTCTGAAGAAATTTCAAAAATTCAGCGTGCTATGCTCGAAAAAGTGTTCGAAAATTTTGTAAAGACTGAATATTGTTGCAAACGGCGGTCATCTGAACGATATTGTCATCCACATGATTGTAAGCTAATCTCTCGTTTTTCTAAAATAAGATTTCATTCAAAAATTTTGGTCGAGTAGTTTTTGAGTTTTTCAAAATACAATAAAACCGTCCGTATTTTCTGGATAACCCTATATATATATATATATCATCATCATCATCATCCTACTCCCTCGTTTCTGAGTATGAGCCTTGATAATTGATATTTATGGCGAATATGTGACGACAAGCCAGTACGGTGAGGAGAGGGAATTGTAACTTTGTTCGGGGTGCACCCTAGTCTTTGGATAAACAAGACTGAAGGGGTAGCGATGTAAGACTTCGGACAAACCTCGCTGAAAGAGAGAAACAGTCGTAGGATTATGCAGACTTTTAGTAGACAGTTTCTCAAGTTGTCCATCTGCATTCGCGTGTCTTCTTCCCTGTCGCTACTGGAATCATCTGCTCGAGACATTCTGCCAGTAGCCGCTTTTTATCCGCAACTGATTGTTTGACTTATGTTCGCTCGACTAACCTACATATCTGCACATCATTCCACTATCCACCACCTGTAGATGCGTTCCTGTTCCAGTTAAAGCTCCGGCTAAGGTACAATATTATATATATTAGAATGAGAAAAAGAATCCATTTGCAAAATTATGTACAAATGCTCGAACTTAAATATCTACGTACTAAGCAAGTAAAACGTTTCTCTGGAAAGAACGTTAAAAATTCAAGTATCTACGTGTTTACTTTGACAATCGTGAATAATTTGTGCTTTAATCTACGTTATGAAATTTTGACACGAAATTATATAAATTTCGTACGAGTCTTTATTATACAATACCGCTTTTTAGGTGAAATGTTAGATAATTTTCAACTTATTTATATAAGTATTTTTAAAGTCGACGTATTTCACGTCAACCGGAAAATCAAAAAATTTTTATCAGCATTATTTCATCTACCATATAATGGACATCTTAATTGAAAATGTTAACGGAAAATACTTCACAGCAGCGTTATTTTTAAATTCCTGCCATGTTCAGCATCTAGTTAGTTGCCAATTTTTCGTTCGGGTGGTATTTAACCTTTTCAGTTGTACATTATAAAATTTCGACGACACAAAATTATCAATTTTATACACGGGTGTTTATTACACAATGTTAGGTGAACTGTTAGATAATTCTCGTCGTATTTATAGAAAAAAATGAGACATTTACACGTTAACTAGAAAATTACAAAAAATTTGTTATCATTTTCATGTGCCATAGAGTGGACATCTTAAGTGAAAGAGATGTCCCTCTTAAAACCGTCTACTTTCTATGTACCAATAGAGTTGAAATATTTTAATCCGAATTTCTAGCGGCACCCGAGATATTGTTCCAACATTTTCGCATCCATCTCTAACTGCTGTTGGTAGGCATGCGTTGAGACCCATCGTTTGATCTTCTAGGTGACAATCAGAGCGTGGATCATTCTAATTTCCAAAACGTACGACCACTTTGTTCGTTGGAAAATTACGATTCGGACGCTCACAGCTTTTCTAGTTCGAAGCTTAATAGCTTGGCTATGCGGATTCTCTATCATTCTATTTCGATGTGGGTTATGTTCCTTCCAGACTATGACTACGTCAAAACCTTGCAATAAGAGCTTTGCAATCAATTTATCGATTTTAGTCTTTCTATTATTACTTACTGCACTCGATTTTATTTTGTCATTACAGTCGTACTTTATGTTTCGATCGATTCTGACGCTCGATTTTATCGCACATAATTTTTCGATTTATTTTACACTCGTATTTTCGCACCGTTTATTTCCTGTTCAATTTCTCGCTACATATATATCAACTAGATGTGAATCAACTCCGGCCAATATAGAGGATACGGTAACAAAGTTCGTTCACTTTGTGCAAGAATAAAGATAAAAACACGATAAAATAGTTTGGTCGTCGATAAATACAGAGAGTGCGGTGAAACAAAGACGATGAAACACCTCTGACCGAATTAATAACACCCTGTGAATTGCGAGACTTTACAACTAGCGGAATACTGATCCAGGCTGGGATTCAAATAATAATAATAATGTACAATTTACGTTAACCTTTTTGTCTCTCTTTTAATTTCTTTAATTTTCATTTCCAGCTCGCTGCGAACAATTTAAATTTCTCGATTCTTCTATATTCTATTTCTATCTCCTCTCTTTTATTTTTTGTGAGGGCTAATTTTCCATATTTCAACAATCTTTTCATCGAAATTCGTACGTTTTTAATTTATCGCAATCCGATATATTTTATTTTACTCGTCATATTCTCTGTAACATCGTTCCTTATCCATTTTAAATTGACGTACGTGCCATTTGAAATTGTTCAATTATTTAATTCGAATATCTTTATACTTTTTCCTTACGTCTTCTTCAGATCTTAAAATCAAAAATAATTGATTTCTTATTCAAACGAAATAAATATATTTTCTTTAAACCTCGATATCACGACAGAAACGATTCATTTGTGTATTGCAAAATTCACCGATGACTAGCATGGTTTATACCGAGAAGTTTCCTGTCCCACTTCTAAATCAACGCGTTTGTTTCGTCGGTAATTTGCACCCTCACACCGACATAATGTTCGTGCCTACTTTTACTGGAATCAAATTTTATTCCGAATTTTCCATTTCCGTAAAGAAATTTATTTTAATTATTATTATTATTTTTTATAGCCAGTATTTAATGCCTCGTGTTACTCGATGTACGTGATCGTTAATTGACATACATATAACTAGAAATTATTAATAATATTCATCCTCGATAAGGAAGTTTGTAAGAATTTCCAGGTTATAGATGTCCGGTATAGCTGAGCTTATCTCCTTAGTACGATATTGAGCGTATTTTTAGCAGGTCCGAGTATATGATTGACGGTTATTGGTGTTTTGGATTTATCGTATACAGGTGGCGACTAGCCATTAGGCTAAGTTCATCCAATTGCAAACTATCATCTAATGATATATGTTCTAAATTCCTGTGGTCGACTTACTCAAATCTATGTCGTAGTGACCACTTTCCAATTTTCATTCTGAACCAAATTACGCAAAGCACTTTCAAAACGCCTCAGATAAAGCAGATTGGAACAAATTATTATTATTATTATTATTATTATTATTATTATTATTATTATTATTATTATTATTATTATTATCATTATTGGTACCTAATTAAAAGAAATAAGTAAAGACTTTTCGGATTAACGAACATTTGAAAAATTCGCGTCGTTTCGACTTTTCCCACCCAACGTGTCTGTCCGTATAGAAACCGATGTAATCCGAACGAGAAAGAATTTTTTAATTAGTTTGCTAATAAAAAAACATTAACGAGGGGGTGGTATTCCCCCTCTTAAAATTTTGGTGGGTAACATAACCTACGTGTCCTAGAACACGGTGGTTTACACTCTCGCATGAAATCTTGTTAATGTGGATTTTAACAAAAAAAAAAAAAATCAAATTATTAATTTAGTAAGCGACGATCGGATAGAGAAACGGCCAAATAACGCATGTTGGGCAAACCAATACGGTGGGGTTGTGCCGTTGTATAAATTTCGGAACAATTCGCCGTTTATAACGTTTAACGTAGTTTAATGAAATGATTTCGTTCGACTATAATTAAACAGCTCGTGTGGTAAATATCGTGTCGAAAAATTCGACAGTGACTCATGTTACCGTCTTAACAAATAACGCGATATAGGAATTATATATGTATATATTAAAAAAAAAAAAAGACAGACATATTTCCACGAAGCGTGCACGTTATATACTATATATACGCAGCATGTAAGTAGTAGTTAGTAGTTGTAGATTGAAAGTACACACACACACATGGACGCGTGTATAATGCGCGTAAATAAAACGCGTCAACTGCTTTTAGCGAAAATTGGCACGATACCTTGGCAAATTCGCTGCTTATCTAAATTTAACCGGCCGCAATTGAAGCATTTGTTTGGGTGGTATCCATCTTCGGTAGTGTAGTCAGTCGTACATACGGTATTATATCTCGACATAGTCAAACGAATACAGCGCATAGTAAGTCGCCCACTTGGTCTACGCATAGAGATTGTCTAAATGTAGCCGGTAATTCATTCGCGAAAAACTGCTCGTTTTACACAGAATATCGGTTATAATAGGTAATAAACTATACTGAAAAATCACCGACGAATTAAAGTTGATAGCTCTTTAATTTAAAATAAAATTACAAAAAGCGTTTACAGGAGCCAGCTTCAACTGTATAGTACATACATGTATATATATATACACATATATATATACAGTGGCGCGCCCAGAGGGCTTAGAAAAGGGTAAAAAATATATATCAAGAAGGTACGTAATAAGCTCCAAACAATTTCACAGCTAAAATGATAGTTGAAACAGAAGAGAATATTTGAAAGAGTCCATAAAACCTCATCTTGCAAAACTGCCTAGATTGCAAAAAGTACTGCCTAGAAAATATTCCTTACATTCAGTCAGCTAATGACGAAAATCCAGCTAACTGTGCAACACACAAGAAAAAAAATGACCTGAGCCGTTCGGCATTCGAATCTGAACCAGGTCGACCAGTGCGGTTTTTTTTTTTATTATTTGTTTCGTTCTTATTCGTGATCGTTTATAGTTTATTCTGCCTGTCGAATTTTATTACACATTCTGTATATTTTATTCATTTTTATTACAAACTTTTTAATTTTTTTGGGGGGGTGGGGATCTTTGAGCCCACCAGAGATACAAGTCCTGGGTGCGTCACCGTTTTATAGATATTATTTTTTGTGTTCTTGAATACTGTGCTTACTTGTTTCGCCATTATAATTCTTGATTCGATTTCCTTTCGATCTCCAGTATCATTCGTTATAAAAGCTCGCACTCTATTTCATCGATATTTATCTTTATGTGAACATTTATATTACTCCACCGTGTAAACTTCATTACTTTAGTTTTTATGGAATAGTCATTCCATATTTTAAACCAGCTATATTTATTTTGTTGATCATTTTTAATGCATCCCTTTCTCCGATGTCGCTGGCAAGACTTTATTGTCTGCATAACTTATCTCATTTATTGTTTGTCCGTTGATCTATATATATATATATATATATATATATATATATATATATATATATATATATATATATATATATATATATATAATGTTCTCCAATGTCATTCAGGTCTTAAGCTCATCCATGATAAAAATCCATAAATTTAGAATTTCTCAATTTATAACACATACATATAAATATGTTTATGTATGAACACATATGAGTATGTATATATATGTATATGTATGTATGTATATATATATATGTAATATAAAAATTTGATAACATTTAAAAAACGACCGAGTTTTAGGTGACAATTTTATTATTAAAAGAAAATAAAACGTTAAAAACATTCTGCTAAATGCATCTACCTGTCGCTGCCATTAAAATTTTAAAATGCATTTTGTTACATAAATTAATACAGAAATACATATAAGTTTATACATACGACTAACCCGGTTTTTTTTTTAATAACTGACTAATTCGGTTCTTCTAAAATAACCGAATAAATCAGTCGTTTTCTGATTTTTTTTGTTTGTAATTTGTTTATTAATTTTTAAGTAATCGATTAAATATTCTTCTTTCTTTATATACGATGTTTACATATATTTATAAATCCTGTAAATATGTCATTTTTTTCATATTAGTAAGTTTAGTGATTTTTTTTTAAATTTTTACACCATATGCTAAGAAGTGTTTTATGTGCTTTAGAATAAAAAATCGACTACTTTTAAATCGAATGATGAAAATCCGATTGAATTTAATAGCATTTCGACTAATATCTGTTAGTAGGTTCTATTATTCGGTTATTTCCGTTCGATTGAAATTAATCACATTTCGACTGAAATATTCAATTTTTTTTCTATGATTATCAAAAGTTTACTTCGGATTTAATAATAAGAATTTAACAGTAAGTAATTATAATTTAAGTGATTTAAGAATATGGAACGGAAGAAATATTTACATTAGTAGGTTTTATTAGAACCGATTGAAAATTAGTCGGATTTCGAAAACGATGATTCTTAGTTATATTTTTACTAGAATAAATTATTGATTTTATACGCACTTCTTCTTTCCTAGCGTCTTCCTGTTAAGGGTTCCGCTTGATAGCACGTTCTTCTCCATTTCTTACGATCCTTGACGCCCTCTATATTGGCACCGACTTCCACCATGTCGTTATTGACAGAGTCTATTCACCGTCCTCTTGGTCGGCCTCGTGGCCGCTTTATTCCGAGATCGTATTCCATTAACATCTTTACTGGGCTGCTGTCAGCTTTTCTCAGGATATGACCATACCATCGGAGTCGCGCTTTTTGTATTTTCGACTGTATAGGTGCAACGCCTATACGCTCCCTTATGTCATCATTTTTGACATGGTAAAAACGTGTGTGTGGCCAAATGACCAGCGTAACATTTTCATTTCAGCCACGTGGAGCTTTTGTTCCACTTTTGCACTCGTCGGCCAGCATTCAGCCCCATAACCGTTTTGTAAATCTTCCCTTTGAGATGTATCGAAATCCTTTTGGCGAATAGTACTCGATATAGTTACTTCCATTTCATCCACGCTATTTGAATCAAGGAGTCTATTGTGTGTCTCCATCTGGAAGTAATATTTGAGCCGAGGTATTCGAATTTAACGGACTTTCTTAATACTGCATTATCTATTTCGATAGATTCGTCTGTATACATATTGTACATTCCAAGTATTCAGTTTTCCTGATATTCAGTTTCAGTCCATTTTCCTATAGTTTTTTTTTTCCAAATCTGTTTTATAAATTAGTTTTGCTTTTATCCGCCAGAAGGACGTAATTTGCATATAGTAATGTCCATGGTACAGGAATCTGTAAATCTTCTGTCAAAGTGTCTATACAAAGTATGAATAGTAACGGCGACAAAGCCGAAATGCATCCCAACCAGAAAAGGCGGTGAAATTCCTACCAGGCATCTCACAGTACTGGTTACTTTTTTTTTTTTTATAAGCCTGTATTATCTGAACGCATTCTTCTGCGACTTTGTGCAACGCCTTCCAAATTAATTCATGCGGCTCTTTATCATAAGGCTATGTGGACTGGACTCATAGCCTTTGTATGTCTAGAAAAGGCTTATAGCGAAAGTTCCGCATGAATTAATTTGAAACGCTTTATATATATACGTGTGTACATTAGTGTACGTGTATAAATATGAATATACGTTTACATGTAAATATTTATTTATTTAGAAATAAATACGTATGTAGGCATATATGTGTACGGTTCGTGAGATATATTTTATAGCTCTAAATTCTTAACATCGGGAATACTAACAATAAAGGGGAGGAATGGCCCGAGTATACCTGCCTGAGGGCTAGGACAGAACTTACATTATTTATTTTCGGTCGATTAAATCTAATAAGATAAGAGTCGAATATTCGTTCGTGTATATTAAACCGAGATGGTATCAAATGGTGTTTTTCTTTTATATCTAGTAGCAGAGTCATCAGGTTCATTTCTACTGAAACCGTAGATGAATTATAAGTAACGATAGATAAATTCGTTGCGAACCTGTTTAATCTACGCGGTATAACTTTTTTTTATTTATTTTTTTTAAAAATATATTTATCTAATTTTCGGTTTAAACTTACTAAACACTAGTTGTTAGAAATTATATAAATGCAATTTTATAAATCCTCGTTGGTAGAACCGTCGTCCGGAGAAAATAGCCTTTGGGAGTATACTTCCTTGAAAAGTGGAAATTGTTAAGCCTGTAATATGCGTTATTTGAGAAGAATTTACCGTAGTAACCGGAATTGTAGACGTTTGTTATCATCGTAAGGGACGCGTGCGCAAAACGGCCAAGGTCGAAATTATGAAAAGTTATTTTTAGAAGAATATTTTTCGATTATTTTCGTCTTTCGTAATTTCGAGGTTATATAAAATATTTTATAAAATTTGGCTCGCTGTGTTTATTTTCGAACCGTCATTATTGTATATAGACGTAAAATATTCGATAGGACGCGTAATTTATTTCTTTACAGCTCCGGTTGGAATCGCTAATAATTTAATAATAATAAAAAACACCACCTATATTCGTGTAACACCGTGGGCTGAACTAATAAAAATCGATATTTTTAACGATATATTATTGTAAGCATGCACTAAAAGTATACTAGGCTTATCGTATAAGTTTTTGGGAAAAAAGCAGTGAGAGTTAAAAAAAAAATTGAGCAAAATAATATCATTATTACTAACAACCGCAGTGATAATTATCATCGTTCTTATTATTGTTTATTAATATCATCATCACCATTAGTTATTATTATTTGATTATTCTTTTTAAGTAACCGAAATTCTTTCTGTTCAAGATTTTTCTACTTTAGTAGAGTAGATTCTAAATATAACGTTCTTTAATTTTATTTTAAATTTTAAAAAATAACATTACTTATAAAAATCCCCGTGACTATGGTTTCATAGTTCATAGTTCATTCGCTAGTACACGCACCCATATATATTTTATATATATATATATCACTATCATAGCCATAACTCATTTTAAGCATCTTGAACTTCATCACCATACCGTGTCTGTTTTTAAAAATGTATCTCTTTTCCATCATTTCACTTATTTCGTTCGTCCATCCATTTTCGTAGTTTCTTTTTATTGTATGGAATATTTTTTTAAATCTGGTCGCAATGATTTTATCGAATTTTTTATCAATCTGTTCTTTGCTGTTTGTGGTTGCAAATCTCAAATTTTTATTTTTTTATCAATTAATAATAATAATTTAATAGTTTCAAATAATTTCGTTTGTTATTAGTTTCACCTACAATAAGTAAGCCCCCATCGAAATGTAGCCGGTTTACCCCGTATATATATATATATATTATATATATATATATATATTTAATCTAGTTATTTAAAAAATGAAACAAAATTGTAGTAGCCTACAAATTTTAGCTTATGGCTACCAGTTATTTTTAATTATTTTTTTATTTACGTTTAAATTTTATATCGCTGTGTGTTTTTATTTATTTTAATTTCTATATGTTATTGTTTATGTATTACAAACTTTTATACTACCTGTTGATTGCGTTATTTACTCACTATCAGATTATTTAAAAATACTGTTTCTTCATTTTGATAATTTTAGTACATTGTGTATCTATGTAATATTATCTATATTTCATACTTTTTATACATTTGTATACACGTTTATAATTTATTTTTTATATTCGTGCCTAAACATCTTGTTTCGTTGCTTATTGATTATAATTATGAACATTATTTCTCTTTTTTTTTCAACGACTGTTACAGTTGGACGCGCGATTAAATCTAAAAACGAACGATGTTGAAACAACACTTAGACATGATAGGCAGGAACGAACCTGTTCAAAGAAAAGCGAAATTCTGGCAATCGTACGTCAGAGCGTTAAAAGGTAAATATATCGCCAATCGTTATTTATATATTTTTCACAAAAATCATGTTCCGAAAAAATAATCCATTTTTTTTCGATTCGAAATTTATCGATAAATTTTAAAATGGAATTAAAATATCGTTTTATAAATAATTATTTTAAGATATTTTGTAGCTATAGAAGTACAATATATTCATACATCCGGTACGCATGTCGCGGCGAATATATGTATTCCGTATGGTAGTCCGATAATATATATATTTCTCGATAACGATCGTTTAAGAAGATAAGTGTAAATCTCGATTGAGTCTAGAGAATCGATACGAGTGCCGAAGTAAAGCCGATATGGATTGGCTGCTAAAAGTAGGAAATCAGAGTTTCCGATTAATAACAAACTTATTCTAATTCAAATGATGCTGAAACCAATTTGTCTTTACCAGAGTCCTATTGGGGGATGTACTAAAAGGAGTAACGGTAATCCAACGAGCTCGAAATAAAGTACTACATGCAATAACAAATGCCACATTGGTTTATTTCGAATAAAACGCTGCATACCGATTTAGACATCGAGTACATAACAGGCTACAAAGTGCCAGTGTAGACTCGAACGATATGAGAATTCTCTTGCAATCAGTCCACTGCTGGATGTAAGCGTTCTCCTTTATCTGTAGCGATCACGAGCCTCGTTTATCCATTTCACACCGGCTGATCTCCATACATCGTCCTGCCACGACTTCTGTGCCATTCTCTTGGAAGCTATTCTATTATTCGTTTCGTTCACCTTATCGTTTCTTCTTGTGCTATATGGCCCGCCAAATTCTATTTTAACTGCGCTACACGTAAGACTACATCCGACAATTTAGTCTGTTGTTTTATTTAGGTATTGGTTTTAGGGTCTGGTATTTTGATGCCCAATACTACTCATTCGTGAGCTCTCTGTGTCATTATCTTTGTCTGAATTCGTGATCCTACATCAAATGTATATATCTATATTTATATCTAACTTGTGAAATAGATAAAAACATCATTTAATATATTTCCAATTTATTATATAGATCCTGTGCCCGTCAAAAAAAAAAAAAAAAAAAAAAAAAATATTATGAGTCTATTTAGTTTCCACTATACGGTTCTTAGTGTGGCGAAATATGGTGAGTATCTCGATTTTTCTCGGTAACTGAATCCGGATCTATATTTATACATTTCATTGACCAGCATTCAGTTACGATACTTTACAAGCATACGTTTATTGTCCTTAGACCGATTAAATTTGTACAAAGTCGTGCTGGAATATGCTTGGGAGAAGTAAGTGCCAAAATGGATGTGGTAGAAAGATTGGGTTAGATTTGCAAAAGTCGTCTGTTACAGAATATAGACTTCGATCAATGAAGATGATCTGAACGAGCAGATATAATTAAGCAGGAAGAAGGAATCCTCGGAATGATAGTTTAGCAGTCACATCGTGTATTTCATTTCGCTGCATAACCTCATGGGTAGGAACCGAGCAAAAACATACAGAGATATAATTATCACGCGTGTGTAATAAAT
This sequence comes from Coronaproctus castanopsis, assembly GCA_032883995.1. Lineage (NCBI taxonomy): Eukaryota > Metazoa > Arthropoda > Insecta > Hemiptera > Monophlebidae > Coronaproctus > Coronaproctus castanopsis. The sequence continues at coordinate 253,623,632 of CM065053.1, forward strand.
TTTCTAAAATGGTTAACAAAATATAATCACTATGGTTAGGGCTTTTCACGGCTTTAAGAACACTAAAAAATATTTTTCCTTCGATCCGATCGGATAAGTTTTTGAGGATGGCGAAAGTCTCCGATTTAAAATTTCGGATATCTTGATGTAGTTTAGATGAATATAAGAAGTTGCTCCGGTAAGTTGAGATGCTGTATTTTTTGTATGTAAAAACTAATATGTGATCAGGCCGTAAACCGCTAACCACCGACCGAAGAATACGATTTAATCGGTAATGGCTTATAGTCCGAGGTAAGTAAGAAAAATATGTAGTATTAATATCGAATAGCTTTTTGGTGTAGACTTTTTGTTTATTGAATTTTTTCTTACAACGTTCCTAATATTACTTAAAATAAATTCAAGCGTTAAGTATATACATCCAGTGTAGTAATCGGATTTATACTTCGTTCAATTCTATATATATATATCTGTTTGTGTGACACATATATATAAATGAATTGTAAATTAAAGTAAAATGTGAGAAAATTGCAGAACAATATATCGGATCGTTAGAAAATTAACTAAAATGACTTGTTCCATAAGGTATATATAAATATATAAATATATATATATATAATCCGTGTATATATACTTCCTGTGATATTAGTTACATAAATTGTCGAACACGTAACAAGCAAATTATTGGCTTTATTTCTAACTGATCGCGGTTGTAATGGCAGGTACGGATGATATGCGCGCTCCCGAGAATACGCATTACAGTCGTTATCCGTCGCGAGATCTTTTTCGTCCGATATTGAGCGCGGATTATCCGACATGGCCGAGTTATAAATCGATTTACGACGATCCGATACATCCGAGCGAACGTATTAACGTACCAGGTTATCGATATCTGCCGATTTCCAGAGAAACGTACGGAATAACCCCTAGAAATATTTATCCGCACAATTACAACAGCCCGCGCTACGGTAAATATCGAATTTAGAAATAAGATATACATATATATATAAAAACATAGATATATATATATACGAATTTAGTTTCAAAATTGTATTTCGAATATAGTAAACGTAACTCTTCGTATAACAGACTGTAATAGAGTAGACGTAACCTTCCGTATAATGCGTTTTTATTACGTATACATTTATAGTAATTAAATAAATTATAAACACAACGTAAAAGCAAAATGTTGTTACTCATATAAGATATAAAAGTTACAACGTAAAAGTAAACAAACACAGATAAGAAGTTAAAGAACTACCAATTCTAGCAGTAATAACACAATAGCAAGTAAATTACATCAAATAACATATTTTATTTTTTTTTTAAAAAGTAAAATAATAAAAAATATAGTTGTCCATATAAACGTAAAATTCGCAATATACTTCTTAGAACTAATTCTTCGTCAAAATTTATGTTATTACTTTATATAAATGCAATTTGCTAAATTTTTTATATTACTGATACACAGCCCTTTAGGCTATTACTAAGATACAATCTTAGCCGTTTAGCTAAATAATTATCATCTTTAACTTAATGATTACTTAATAGTTTTAACCACTAAGTACAAAACGAGTGTGGAGTACGTATTATTGGCTACGCATCCATTATACATAAATTTACCTATTACAAGACTAAATCTATACAAGTCGTCTAATTCCACGTTTAATGTGAAGCAGTTGTCTTGCTTCTGCATTGACGAGACTGTCCAACCGCTGCTTGTGCAATTCAGCGAAATGCTTAATGACATCGTTAATGAACATCATATTTAGATCAAAATGAATCTCATAACTATCGTGCGGAAAAAGAAGAAAATGGTGTCGTGATGCATCACCTAAGCAGTCAGATGGTTCGCTGTGATGTTGCACCGTACGCTGGAATAAGAACCGTTCTTATCGCGATCTAGCCTTCCGCTTGGCCAGCTAGATTAATTATTGTTTTTGTTGTTTTTTTTCTCTTGTTTTTTCTTTTAGTTTCGAGCAATGTCGTTTGTAATCTTAGACGGTATGACAAAAAAAAAAAATGATGTTTGGACGGCGTTTTGCCTATTAACCAATATGATTAACGTGCTTTATTCTTGATCTGCTAAGCCTTCATTTTAACATGAACTTTCCAGGTCAATCGTGAATCCGAATACACGCCTAGCTACTTTACTGAGTTAGCCTGTAGAATGACTTGGTTTCCTACGTACAATTGGTACATATTATCAGCATATGGTAACGTAAATAAGACATAGACTTCTGCTCATTTAGTTTAATCTTCCAATCTATAGGTGCATTTTTTAATCCGATCGAACTTATGTTGCAATTTATTTGTAGCATCAGACTGGCTAAGCTAAGATTGCAGTTGCAAATGTGGCTGTTGTTTCGTTATCAATAGGCAAATCACTTGTATATAACAGGTAGAGGAGAGGTCCGAGGACGCTACTCTGTGATGGCACACCTGCTTGTATATAGTAGAATGACGATTGTGTTGTTTATCACGTTCACTATCATAATTTTTTACATTTTATATTTTTGTAAGTTTGTATATTTTTAAATTATTTTTATATTGTCCCTAGATAACGGCTTAATAGGCGAAAAGCTTCGAATTAGTGATTTTAATTACTTTTTATTGTTTATTTTATCTTTAAAAAAAAATCACTATATTTGAAACTTTCGTCTTAAACAATCCTGAATGTAGACGGTATACGTGTTACCACTTTCTCCTAAATTTTATCATAATATATATATACCGGTCGACGGTAATGGAAACTAACAAAATACATACACGTGCTAGTGTTGCCTAGTATGGTACGTGAAAATTTTAATACTAACGAAATTGTATATTTTCAGATCGATCTGAAATATCTCATAATCATATTTAACAGATATATTTATTAAAAAACTTTCGTGGTTGTTTTCCATCCGTCTAAATTTATTTTCAGTGAAAAAACCGCGTCCTGATTATTGATAGAATTTAAAGTTTCGATTGGCACTACTCATCATCAGAAACAACCTAAACCGCATACCCTTGAGTTAGCTCTTTTTGCAGTTCTTAATCGGAACTTTATATTTTCAGGGCTGTAATCGGGTACTACCGTCAGCTGATCCATCACCTAATAATTCTGCATTGTGATTGGTTGATTCTCAACGTTTAGCCAATTGAGTTATATGGATCAGCTGACGGTAGGACCAAACACAGCCCTGAAAATATAAAGTTCCGATTAAGAAGTGCCTCTATAAAAAGAGCTAACTCAAGGGTATGCGGTTTAGTTCGTTTCTGATGATGAGTGGTTGTAAGTCCACTCGAAAAAAATCAATAATCAGGACGTGGTTTTTATCGAAAATAAGTTTAGACGAATATTTATATAAACACGTTGAAAATCATCTAGAGTAATCTAAAGATACTGTATAATAAGCACCCTGAATGAAATGTATAATTTTCCGTCAAAATTCCGTGTATGAAACGGTTAAATACGTTATGAAATTCGATAAATCGTTTTTAGGTGAATTCTGTTGTTTTTTTTTTAATTAATTTTTTTACCGAAACCAGCTAATTATTTTTTGCTATCAGCCATCAATGAAATGATTTTTTCTAGCCTCTAGCGAGCAGCCGCGCCGGTACTACTGAAATATCGATCGTTTAAAAAGCGGGGTAGCTTTCCGGGAGTACAAGGACGTAAGTGTGTACGCGTCACTACGCGTAGCGGGCGTTTTAACGACAAAATATATATAGTTTTTTTTTTGTTGGTTTTTTTTGCGCTTTTACACGGCAATTTAAACCGATCCCCGTGTTTTTGTTAATTTTTTTCACCGTGTAAATATTCACCTGAAAGCTGCTATATTAATCCGAATTATAAGATACAAAGTAGTTTCGATATTTGATGATAATTTAAAAAAAACTCAAAATTTCGCGAAATATTCGATATTTACGCTAAAAATAAATTTGGAAAAAACAATACGTACGTTAGGAAAATTATATTGTAAAATTCGTAATTTTATCCGTTATCTCATATAAAATGGTGTAAACTGTCAGAAATGAATCTGCAAACAAAAATAACGCATATAATATCAGCAGCAAGTAAGAAGCTAGGAATGAAAATAAATATCGGTTAAAAACACGACAAAATTCTCAATTAGATGCGTACATATTATATCTATGTATATAAAGCGAGGAGAATACAAATAATTCACTATAGCCTTTTATATTTGCGCGAAGGGTTTTCAACAATTACGTACTTATCGAGCATGTTAAATCTAATATTTATGTAACAACAACTATATGCTCTTAGTAAGTGTAGTCTATGCGATATTAACGAATCGGAGGTAACTTACTGTCAAATTTATTTTTACAATAACACTTTAATTTATAATAATTCTTCCTAAAAATTGATCACGTTTAATAAATTATTGCCAGTTCTACGTTTTATAATTTGCAATTTTTCTAAGAATTTTCTTTTTCTAATTTTATATTCAACGTGCAAAATTTTGATATTATCCGTTATATTTTTTCACGTTTTTCTTCTCTGAAGCGTTTTTGCCGTAAAGCCACGTCGTCATTTTCATTTTTATACGAAGTCACTCAATTATTTATTTAGTTTCGCCTATACAAAACTTATTAGTCGTTGTTATATACAAAATATTACAGTTAATATGTAACGTTCATGTCGTACGTTTGATAATGATTGTCGAAAAGCTTTGTACAAATAAAAAAAAAGTCTTATAGTAATTTAACTGGATTTTTTTTATTTTGTTTTATTTATAATTTATAAAATCACTACCACCACCACCACCCCCGTATATCGCAAGAAGAAGATGCTACAGAAGTGTACTTAATAATCTAGAACGGACGCTTAAAATTCCGTACAATTAAAAAATATGAATTCTTTAAGTAGGGTCCGCAGTTAGATACGCTTCGGAAAGATGGAAAATTTCGGAAACCAACGTGAAGGAAATAAACACCGCGCCGTCGAGATTAGAAAAGAATGCGCGCGGATAATCGTGCAAAAAAAAAGACAATACCGAAGTAACGAATTAAATTAACGCTACTAAATAGAATTAGCGAAGCCAAAAAGAGACATATTTTAGACATGAAATCCGAGAAGTTTACGATGGCGATACGAGGGAAAATACCAAAAACAGGAATAAGAAGAATGAACTATGTACACGGGATCGATAGAAAAAAATCAGCACCGGATATGATACAAATAGCAAGGCCGAGGTTAACTATAACAAGTACCAAACGTCTGAATAGGAGATGGAAATGATGATGATCAAACAGCGATCGTAATTACCGAATAAAAACAAATGGAATTGTGCGAAATGTTTGAAAGGAAACGATAAAAATTTTTAAAAACATCTAAAATAATTAACCCTTTCTAACACGATTAGATAATAATTGCCCCGACGACAATTTTTCCTGAATTTGAAACATTTTCGTTGTGTATAAAATTGTCACACAGCGATCGGAATTACCTAAATTGTTAGAATAGTTTCGAAGGAAACGATAAAAACGAGATGAAATTTTACATAGCGCCAAAAAATAGGAAAATAAAATTATAAAGTTATTAAAAAAAAAATTATATTAAACTTACACTAGAAGAACATATAGTCTGACGACACGCGATTATTGTAATTTAGAAGCTTCGATAGAACATGTGATACGGCTATATTACAAGTTCGATACAGAAAGAAGATTATCCGTAAAGGGGAAAAAAAGTATCATTAACATCAAGTGTTATGCAAAAATAGGAGTAAAATAAATCCATTATATCGAGAATTTTATATATATTTATATATATATATATATCAGTGTATAAAGAATGCTAATATAGATGTCTAGATATTTAAAAGTTTATTCAACTGGCCAAAAGTGTGCAAAACCAAGCCAAAAATAGTCTGAAGAAGCGGGGAATCATGAGGAGATTTCGTAGGTACGAGTGTTTTTACGTTCGATAAGCCAGAAAAAATTAACCGGTGGTGATTACGCCGGGGGGAAATTAACGGTCTAATTATATATAATTGGGAAACAGTGTGTGATGTAAACAACGAAAAAATAGATAAAATCGCTAAATTTTTTATATATAAAAAAGATCACAAAGGTTGTAAGTGGACATAATATATGTATATATATATATATATACATATATATGTTATATACATGAATATATACAATTTCTAAAATTATATAAAAGGAAACAAACAGAAATAAAAGGGAAATACTTAATTTTACAATATGACAAAAAAATATCAAAGTGAAGAAACAATTATTTATAAAATAATCTGAGAGGTTTTTTTGATACTTTTTTTTTTAATATTGCAAAATTAAGTATTTTTGTGCCTTTTATATTTTTTATAAAATTTATATATTTTTATATTTTAATTTTTTATATCCTCTTGATAGTTTTTGTATATAAAAATTGAGTGATTTTAACAATTTTTTTATTATTTAATTATATATATATATATATATATATATATATATATATATATATATATATATATATATGTAATTTGCTATATTACCAATTGAATAAAAGAAAATATGTAATACATTTAATTTCGGTCGATGGCGCTGATAAAAATAAAACTCAAAAAATTTTCGTTAACAATTTCGATAAATTGTTGAACTTTTAACTTCACAATTCGGTATGTATCAAGAAATAAAAATAAAAATACTGCACCGTAAATAGAACTTCGTTAAATTACACGAATCGACTTTTGCTTTTTATCACACGGTAGAGCTATTAGTATAATCAGTGTGTTACACACTTTTTACGTGTAGTTATAGTTGCACAATTTTTCTACTTAAACAACGACTGTCTCCATATCGATGATGAACTACGATAAAACTATTAGTAATGTTATCGATCTACACTGACGTGTAAAACGATTATCGTAAAAATCGGGTAATTTTTATAATAATATTAACTACAGAAAAAAAAAACTATACCCAAAGGTTATTTTTTAAAATCGCACGATATTTAATTAATTTTAAAGCGATTTCTTTACTATCAGTCCGGATTTCATCCTGGGCATTGTACACAACAGTATTGTTCGACACCTTTCTAGATGTCAGTCAGTTCGTTGATCACGTATGGCGTGAAGGGTTACTCTGGAAAATAAAGCGCGCACCCTGCCTACACACTACTAATCTCATACTTGTGAGGTAGATTTTTTCAAACAAAATTCGGTAGTGATATATCAAAATTTCATCCTGTTAGGGCTGGTGTTCCACAGGATTTAATGATCCGGTAGCGGTGACAGAAAAATTACAGAGCTGTTTGAACGACTTGAAGATCCGGACACGACAATCGAAGGTCAAAATTAACTTATCCGAGTGAAGTACATGTTACATTTACAACTAGTCCGAATACATATTTACCTGTTAATCTTAATGGTCCGATTTCACAGCAGAAAATAAAATCCGATACCCGGTTGTGTGGTTTAATCGCCGCTTGACCTAGAAGGAATACATTAGGATTAAAGTGAAAGGAATAAAACTCCGAGCGAAATTTTCGAATTACCTCTAAAATCAAAATTATTGCTATACAAGGCAGATATTAAGTCGGTGTGGACGTACGACACATCACTCTGAGGGGCAGCATTAATATCAAATATCAAAATGACACAGCGATCCCAATCAAAAATACTGAGGATAATCACCGGTTCACACCTTGGTATCGAAATGATAGTTTGCATCAGGTTCTAAAAGTACACGCGAAGTAGTTCGGAATAGCAGTACGTGTTACTTGCACAGGCTAGAGGGTCATTCTAATCAGCTGACAATTTATAATTTTTTAGTTTTCGATACACTTTGTCGATAATTAATCGATTACCGATGGTCGAACATAACACTCTACAGCGCTCATCTCAGAAACACATTTCTTCTGGATTTACACTTTCCTTTTTTTTTTTTATGAAATTTGGTTTTTATTCTCGTTATATTTCATAAAGGGTAGTTTTCAAATCATTCATGCTATCCTAAAATCGACGATTACGGTCGATTACTTAAAATACCGATTATCGAATATATCGATTATTTAACGTATCGATTACTAAGTGTGTAGTACTTAAAATATCGATTATTTTAAATATTAATTATTTATAATATCGATTATTTTAGTACTATTTCGACGAAAAATAATCGGTTACTCGATAGTAATTACGAAAATCAATTTTATTTTCAGGAGGAGAAGTTCCGAAATATCTGGCTTATTAAAATCAAGATAAGATGAAGAATTCGCAATTTTTTCACTGAATAATCATTTTACGTTTATCCGTGGAAAGTTCGAAATATAAATTTCAATAAATAATTACGCACGCGAATTTCAATTAACCTATCGTTACGTTTAAATTCAAAATATCGGTATTACCAATTTTATTCAATAGACAAATTACATATTGAGGGGATATATTCGCATTTTTTTTTTTGACGCATACGTGTACCAATAAAGAATGAATTAGTACAATACACGATTAAATCCCACATTTTGTTTATAATCCAGAAGGTATTAGTTGTTCAATACGTATTTTTACCCTACATCCGTTTATACTATCTTTCTAAAACTTACACATACACACATAAACACACACACACATATATATATATACATAAACAATTAAGATAAATTTTCAGGAAGATTAATAATACCCGTATGTATGTTGTATAATGCTCTTCGCTGTACTACAAGACACTTATAAATCTATAAGTATACAATATCTATTTATTCGTATATATATATATATATATATATATATATATATATATATATATATATATATATGTATATATATATGTATATATATGTATGTATATATATGTATGTATATATATATATATGCGCTTGCAAATTATTTTGTAAATAAACCGTTTTATGAATTTATTCTGTGCATACTTATTTGTTGCTTTACCACTCTAGGAATTGAAAAACTGAAATCTACAATATCAATTAATCAAATTGATTTGAATAAATAATTACGTGTCAGGGGAGCGGGAATTGTAAATAATTGTCGTTTTTAATCCGTAATTCATTCAGAACGACGATCTAATTAAGCTGTTTTTTCGATAGATAGTTTGGGATACTATATATTTGTATATATATATATATATATATATATATATATATATATCTGTACGTTTTACGCCACAACTAGAGCCACCCTAGAGGTCATCGAGCAGTTCATATATGATAGATGACATGAGAAGAGAAAGAACTCGGTATTTACACTCTTTATTTTTCCGTAACCAATTAGATGGTCAGTTAGTTTAACAACTCCTACGAATTGTCAAGCAAATTTACGACCGAACTCTTTTAACCTTGTTAAATAACGTTAAATACTTTTCTCGATTCGCTTTAGAACATTAGTTACATGTAAGTCACGATGTATCGATACATTTCGTACATACTAGAATGCTGATCTTATTTGTCTTGGTAGATTCTGAAATTTTTGTATTATATATCAATGTAGAACTGAATAGGTATTATATATCAGCAATTTATACTCGGTGCCGTATTAAATGATTCGAGGCCCATGGGCACAAACAGCGTGGAGGCCCGCTTATAAGGCAGAAAAAATTAGGAATTTGAAAATTATTACGTCTAAAAAATTATACATATAAAAATACTTTTAAAAAATTTATTAATTTTAATTATTAGTACTCTTGAAAAATGTAGGAATTTATTTTCATTTTTTTTTTTTTTTTTTTTTATAAAATAAAAATACATCGAATATAGGTAATATACGAACAAATACTTAAACAGATTATACAAAAACTTATACAAAAAATTAAAAAAAAAACGTTTTCGCGCTTTTTTTTTTGCGAAATTTTTTATAATCTCTTTAATGTCTATTTCTCGTAATATATCTTACGTACTCGTGATTGTCAAATAATTTAAACGATGTTGAGCCGTTGATGTTCTTAATATTATTATACACAATAAATAGTTTAGAGGACGTTCTTTCACCAGTTACGTTGCTACAACATTAAATATATCCGTAAAACCATTTCAACATTCGCAGAAGATTCTCGAACTTCTTTATCTAGAATTTAAGAATACGTCGCTTGTTCTTTACTAATTTTTGAATCGAATTTAATCTGTATAAAAATTTTAAAATTGTAATAATTCCACTTCAAAATTTGACTATAAATCATTCGAATCAATTGAAAGCAATCGTATCGTGACTCAGTTCACCAAACTTTGGTAAAAATCCAAATTTTGACTCCGTTTCTTTATAAGCTGTTATTCGCTGTTCTAATGCATTTAGGATAGTATCTATTAAAGGAAGATATAAAGATGTACGGAACGATTCAGATACTGAGAGTTCAGATGCGTGCTGCGCGCTAGAACAGTGTCGTATGTAAATCGTGCAATAACTTGTACTATTGAATTGATACATCATATTCAGAAAGTCTTTTTATTATTGTCTTATTATTTTAAAATAGTAAACAAAACAAGTGAATATGATGAATTTTTTCATTATACATGAAAAAAAAATATTAATTTGATGAAATAAATTGAAATTTACGCTTACGGTCACAAAGAAAAAAAATATTTAAAAAAAAAACCTTTCACTAGTTTAATTTTTTTGCGGGGGCCCATAGTTGCGGGAGCCTTGAGCCAGTGCCCCAAGTGCCCTTATGTAAATCCGGCCCTTTTATACACTATGGAAGCTAAGTTTACGCTTTTTACTAGTTATCTAGTATAATTCTCTTAGTATATGCGACAGTATAAAAACTGAATGTCACGAAATCAAGGTTATAATCTAATAACCGAGCGAATTCTGAAAGAACTACCGAGGAAATCACTAGTATTGCTAACCTACATTTATTATGTTACGCCTACAGTATATACCTATATTATGAAAATTCGCAAACTTAATAATAGTGCTAAAACCAGGTGAACGTCCTCAAAATGTCTCTCCCTATCGTCCAATTTCACTCCTCTCGATCCTGGCCAAGGTGTTTGGGAAGCTTCTAAAAACAAAATCCAAAAATTCACCGGTGAGATTATTCCAGATCATCAATTTGGCTTCAGAACTATTCAACAGTACAACAAATATATCGTTTAATCAATAAAATTGAAACATTTGAAAAGAAAAGAGACTGTACAGCAGGCTGTTGACAAAGTCTGGCATCCGAGAGTATTACACAAGTATAACAAGATACTACCAAGTCAGTACTATAACATTATTAAATTACTTAGAAGATAGATACTTCCGAGTCGTGGTTAATGGAAATGAATCATCCATCTACAAAATTGAAGCGAATGTCCCTCAGGGGAGTGTACTTGGTCAATGATAACACGTGACAGTCCAGAAAAGACAAACAAGAAGTCTACAAACTACGCTGAATAAAATTACCGAATGGTCGCATAACTTGAAAATAGTTATAAATGAAAATAAAAGTAACCACATCATTTTTACAAAATGAAAAATAATGCATCATAATTTTATCTATAAATGGCAAACGAGTACAACAAGACAAATCCATCAGATATCTTGGAGTACACTTAGATGAAACTCTTACATGGCTTAATCATATATCAAAATGAAAATAATGGAGCTAAATCATAAATAGAAAGACAGCTTCATCGGTTGCTCGGACCACACTCGCAACTAAAAGTTGCTAACAAAATATTACTTCATAAAATTGTGTTAAAGCCAATATGTACGTACGCGGCTGAAATTTGGGAATGTACGTCCAAAAGTAATGTGAATAAAATTCAGCGATTCTATAAATTATTTCGTTTATTGATGAGGGGGTACATATATCTAACCAGTACATAAGCATCTCGGAATCAAATATGTCACCGAAGAAATACAACAATCAGTCAGGAAACATACGTCGAGACTACTAGAACAATCAATAAGCCCGAGGAGATTAAAACGAAAAAAATGATAATTCGGTCTACTCACCGAGTCAGCTGATTTCGGACCACGCTGATGAGCGTGTCCGAAATTTCATGACAGTACATAAGTCAAAAAAATCTAGTGGATTGCTTCATTGGTCAGTTCTAGATGAGAAGAAATTAATAAAAAAAGTTTTAGCTCGTTTCCTTCGATCATTAAGTGTTTGCTAATGAGATTGAAAAAGTGTCGATAATTTCACGACTTAATCGTAGTTAGGCGCGAGTCCTGCTATATAAATTATCTATCGGTTAATGATTAATACTACATCCGTGTTTATCGAACGTCTCTTAAAGAAATCTTATTTAAATAAGAATTAAATCGTTACGTTTAATTTCAAAATGAACCAGTCTACACTTCGATGGTGCACACGCGCAACGCAAAGATAATGTACAACAGCTTGTTAACTTTACTCCTTTTTTTTTTTTTCAACTGAACCATCAATTTGTATTCCCACTGCACTCTCCGTGATTGTTTTCGGGAGTTCACGCGGAGAACTTAGAATACCCGCAGTCTAATATTAATTACCTACAAAATAGAAAAATGTTATCGGTAGTCGACACTTCCATCCGGTTCCACGAAGAAGCGAATATGCGTGAGGATGTAAATGAACTGATCGTGTAGGTTTAATGGAAAATAAACACGGATATAATTCTGTATAATCTATTTTGAAGTTACCGTATCTATTTTCGTCTCTGGATTAAAAAAATTCAAAAAAAAAAATGTAAGGAAATATAGAACTCGTAATAAACAAATTAGATTATTATGGGTAGTTATTAACAGATAGTGTAGTTAAAATAACTTGATTTTCTCCGGAACAATAGAGAAAGCTAATGCGAGAAATAGTATTCGCAATGTGAGACAATATAAAACAAGAAAAGCACCGCCGTCATTCTTCGTGGGTCATGAACTCGCAGTAAATTGCATAAAAATAATATCGATGCAATTATAACACAAGCTAACTAAATTTCTCGAAGCATATATAAATCATCATTTCCTGAGTGCGCAGTCATATTAATCCTTCAAAAACTGAATTCATATTTTTCACACGTGGACGATCAACCTTGTAGTAGTTGAATGTTACATTTTTTTTTATCTGGATTCTGTCCAGTTTACTCATATCTATAGTAGTATTGGATATTATAAAATGAACAAGAAAAATATAAAAAGTAGGCAGACTAAAAGAAATATGCAAAAATGAGTAAGTTTAAATATCGATGCCGGAAATTTAAAAAAGTCATTTTTGAAAAGCTAAAAAAAATTAAATATTTATATAAAAAAAAAAAAAAAAAACGTTAAGAAGAAGAAGAACTTGATAAAAAGCAACACAAAAATTACTATAATGGGACGATTCAAGGATAAACGAATCAGCGAGGCGACTACTGCCAAGTCTCATCTGACAAATGTTAGTAATCAAACCCCGCAATTTGATCCTTTCAACTTTAATATTGCACCATCGTAACCATCCGTCTTGTCATCATAGAAATTACCGAATAATGAAAAAATAATATCAGTTGATAGTCAAGTTTTCGAGTGTAAGATAATAACAAACGGCTTAGAAGCTAAAAAACACCACAGATTCTGTTTTTTGGATACAACGGCTAATCCATTGTAGTATTTTTAGGGAAGACATACTAATATGAAATTAGGAATAAAATGTAAAGAAAATACATAACAAAAGAAATCTGCTACTACACGCCACGAGAACCCGTCACGATCTGTTTATGGTGTGGATGAGTGATGTTGGGATGAAAAATCTAAAATAAAAAATGACATAGCTGACTACGCAAGAACAATATATAATGCTCCATATAAGTGTACCACGTGATATTAGATATTTAAAAAAAAAATGAAAAATATGAAACATATGTAGACGTAATAAAAAAAATATATGAATTACGCTAGTATACATATATATATCCACGACCACACATACAAGCACACATACGCATAGATGTATTTGAATCTTATATTCGCTAACATTTTTGTTTTTTTTTTATTCGTCTGTTTCGGGGTACAAATAAAAGCCATTTGCTACTTAATTAATTCTACAGATTAATATCCGGTTCCTCGATCTATTCTTCTGCTTGATAAGTTAACTCCGCGATCTCTCTCCAACCGTTATTTAACGCTCGCATTTAACATTCCATTAGTATATGATTGACTGTTTGATCTTTATCTCCGCAGTCGCATGTTGCGTCGTTTTTCATCACCCACATCTTCCATGTTCCGTCCTAATGCGATTTAGTCTAGTCCACACAAATATCTGTAATCTTATTATTATAATTATTATTATTAAATTAAATTAACGTGCCATGTACAGCAGCCAAGCCTAGAGGACCGTGATCCTCGATGATACCAAGACCTCCCATGAAGGCCGCCTCGTAAATGTCATCAGTTGACTTGTAACTGCCCCCTGAAGTGTTAACTGTGTAATAAATAAAATCAGAAGGTTTAACTACTCCGTCGATACTGCTGCGAAAAGAAGACGATTAGGAGTTTAATGTGTTAGAAAAAGAAAAGAAATTATTATTTTCATGGTGTGTATATACACTCAGTTACGTTAGAAATACTTAGTATTACTGTACACATACACACTATCTAATTTCTACGTCAAGTTTACAAAATGTGAGTTCTATATAGCAGGTATATTCGTTATTCGTCTCTTTCAGTACTTCCCAAAATAATATCTTATCTCCCTGCATTTGTAACTAGTATGAAACTGCACATTGCGTTACACACACACACACACGATTGGACGCGAAAATAGCGTAAATATTTAGTTTCATTCATACGAGTTTTAATATAATATAGGTATAATCACGCCAACAATGGCATGCAGTATATATACAGTTTATATTTAATTAGCGATCTAAATATTCGGATGAATTTGATATTGAAACACCTCAAATCGGATTAAACTGATATTTGGTTTAATATTCAGATACTTTTTGAATGTTTGTATGAATACAAAAAAATACTGAATCGTGTTAAAATCAGTTTTCGTAAACGCGCGCACGCGAACACACACACATACATATATATATATATATATATATATACGTATATAATTTATACATGTATCTGATGAACGTGTTTATGTGTCTTAAAATAAATGACTCTTTTATTTTTAACCTATTCCGAAAAACTTGATTTTTTTATTAGTAAAAAAAATTATCTGGAAATATCTCTTTCGTTATTCAAAACGTATAAGTAATCTAGGAAAGTCTATTATTAAAAGATGATGGAAGCGGCGTTATCAGTGCTGACAATAGACTGATGAACAACAAATGTAAAGAAATTGAAAATATCTATATTCAACCAAAACTAACAACACCGCTGTTATATTTAACGGTAACTAAATCAATACCTAAAAAAGATCAAGCTGTAACATTCAATGCGCTCGAAAATACGAAAATACAAAAATACAACTGTTATAAAAATTCAATAGTGATGATAGAATTTAGAAAGAAGTTAAAAACTAGTTTTAACCTTTTTTTCAATATGTAAGAAAATCTATTATGGATGATGAAAATCTCAAAATAAAAAAAGAAAAGAGAATATAAATGGGGCACTTTTTATACTTGAGAAAGCACCACTATTGTGATGAATAAAGGAAATGAAACTGTGAGTGGAGATTTCATACATTTCCTTGTGACACGCATACGATGCATAAATTTAACATCTGTAGCTTTATTTTTTTTTTAAAGTAAAGATATATCCAACCTATTTTCAAAGACACAAAGACAAGTTTGTAAATGTTTCCTCCGATTTTTTATATAAATTAAACCGAATCATTCTTTTTTATATCTGTATATATATATATATATATATATATATATATATATATATATATATATATATAAATTCATCATATTAGAAAAAAGTTGGTTTTACATATATATAATTTTTTATACACAATATTATATATTTTATAATTTTTCAATTAAAATAGGTATCTCTCGCTTGTATGCGTGATCGCATTTTAAGATTCTTTGCACGCCTGAAATATAATTATATACGTCTCAGAAAGATTGCTCGATACAAGCACCATATTAGTACATAATTTTGATATAATAGCGAACAAAGGATTTTATTTATTTATTTATTTAGGTAGAAACTCATTTAAATAGAGTTTAGGTTTAAGTCATTAAATTAACACACGCTATCATGATAGTTGCAAACGGGCATACCAAACTTTTATCATATATCAATGATAGTAATTTAAATTAAAACGCCCTTATAATTGCAGAGAGTTGAAATTAAAAATTGCACATGCACAAAACCAACCTGTAAGTTTGCGTTCGGTCCAGTGACCAGAAAAACGCAAAAAATACCCAATAAAGGAATATATGCCCGCGCAAAAACTTTGTCACATGAATGAAAAAAATTAACGGTGCGCTATACAATGATAAGAAAAAAAAGCAGAATCCGATGGGATTAAATAAGGATAATTATATATATATATATGTATATATCTCAAAATAGGGTTCTAACACTAGGAGAAAATAATGAAACTCGAACGCAGGATTTATGCTGAAGTAGCACAAGGAAAAGGTAAGAGCGAAAATTTCGATTATTGAAGCATAAATCTGTAAAGTAGATAAATTAAAGCAGAATAAAAGCCAGATTACTTTTCTCTTTGATTTGTAATTTTTAACCGGTTAACGTAAAAGAAGAAGTTTTTTATTAGCGAAAGCATAAAATTATATCGTTTGAATTATTTCAAGAAAAATTAATTCAGTGGCGTATAATTAGAAATAATTTGCGTGCAATTATTAATTCGAAATTAAATTCATTTTTTTCGCGTATTGTCGTTAAAATTAGATTGATTTCATTGCGTATATTAAATAATGGTGTTAAATAATTCATTTAAGAACTGCGTGTGTTTACAGAACTTATTTTATATAGTCGCTCCAAATAAAAAATAAAAAGTATGTTCGGTAAAAACACCGCTCTGATAAAGAACATACAACATCGAAATCGTAGCTAGTACACAGTTTGGGTAACACTGATTTTTCGTCATTTTAATTTTTCCTATACGTCGTCATTTCACATATATGTGTAAAACCCAACCGTTTCCATACGCTAAAAGTATTTCTTTTTCACTCACACACATATGTGAAGACCGTAACTGGTTTAACAGTGAACGGCGATCTAATAGGAGTGATGCGACACGCGGCGAAAGTGATTAATTGTTAGTCGTAAATTCCAGTTCCTTTGAAAATTCCCTTGGTATCATCGACGCCAACAGTGGCCTAGAGGCACATCTGTAATTTTATGTTATTCGATGTACACGGCAAGTCGCAGCGTGATTTCCATCGCAATTTAAACATGCAGACTGAGTAAACGAAGTAGATGCAGTATTGCAATTTAACGACATATGTCGGTTTCTACAATGCGCGCAGCGTGGTTGAAAGCGACGTTGAAAACACTAAAATCCGTGCAATTTATCTATGAAAGAAAATGGATTCAGACGAATTAAATCCTAATAATAGTTCATTCAGCTGCGCGTAGATGATTAATATGAATTCCAGGTGGTTTTCATATTTCAAAAGAAAGAACCGTGTAAAATAGCGATGGAAGAATATGATGCTGGGGGATAATAACGACGCAAATAGCAACTACTACAGTCATCGACCAAAATAAAATGTACAAACACGAACAACAACGTTCGACACGGCTAGTTTATTTTAGTTCGGTTCGAAGATGGAGACTGCAAGTATTTCTGAAACGCACCAGTGACAAATTTTGATGTGGTTTTCGCAAAAAAAATCGATGGGTGAACGATAACAACCATAGAAAATACAATTTATTTTTTAAGTGAAACTTCTATTGGCGCGTTGTATATAAGAAGTTAACCCGTAAAACGTGCGAGCCGATTCGTAGTTTTTTTTCTTGCACATGCGCGCACGTACCATAGGCACGTAGACAGACCTCGTATCACAATGAATGCGGGCTGTTCTACTCGCATTCTGTACTACTATACATGTAAATTCAGTTTACGTACATATGTACAAACACGCACAAACATTATGACACATATGTATAAGTGCGTGTATACATTGACATATCTCTCTTTCTCGCCCACTCACCTGTCTCTCTCTCTCTCTCTCTCTCTCTCTCTCTATATATATATATATATATATATATATATATATATATATAATACTAGAAATTGCCTACGGCTTCGCCTGTGTAATTTTTTTTAGATACCATATCGCCGTCTCCATCATTATCTTAGTATACTATGATTCAAGGAACTATTTATATGCAAAGCATATGCGCGCTCATATGATGTTATACGGAGTTTCCACTGTCTTCTCCGTGATAATTAAGAATTAAATAATGATGAAAACTTTCTATGCCGCGTGTTGGTTTCGAACCCCCCGACCGTCGAGTTGACAGTCGAGCACTCTAGCAACTACGCCACCATGACATTTAGTATAGTATAGTATAGTTATTTCGGCCACGCCCCTAACGCAATGTAGTCAGATTTTTTTTTAATACACGTCTGTAAAGGTACAATATTTATAAACTAGTTCGGTCATTGCGTAAATTTACTATTTCGATCGTTGCTTAAATTTCCATGAAAAATAAAAAAAGTAAACTTCTTTGTGACTTAGAATTATATAATTTCTATGTGTATACAAAAACCCACATGCTGGCGAATTAAAATAATTACAAGCTTCTCCGAAGCTACAGTTGGAAGTTAGTCGTATCAGAGATTAAACCGATTCGATTTGAGCGAGTGTCCTTATTACGTAAAACTTCTCCGCGAATTGCAAGAATCCCTCAAAATGAACATTAAGAACGAGTAAACAGCATCACTTCGACTCCGGCTGTTAGAGAAGCATACATAACAAACATATTCAAGTTAAAATTTCATACAAGTCGATGAGGAGTGAAAGGGTCCTACTAAGAAGCTTGAACTATTAGTTCCATGTTCAATAGTTAATCTTTTATCAGTGGGGCTAGGAAGGCATAAAAAGCTTACTAAATGAAGGCTTAGCATGGAAGAAATTGTTAGCAACATCGAAGCAGGTATATTGATCAACAAACAGATGAAGCAGTTAGACAAGAATGTGTTATGGAACTTCAATGTCGGTACAACCTAAATCGAATCACAGCCATGCAGGCTATTCAAGAATTTAAAGAAAACAACAATGTAGAGTTATTCTAAAAGCGGGCAAAAGAAACGCTGTTCTTATTTAAAGAAAAAAGATAATTATGAAGAAAAGTGGTGGATTTTTTGATAAAACAAGATTCATATAACAAATTACAAAGGATCCTTTGCACCAAATTGTACAGAATGTAGAGAAGTGTATCAAGAGTAGTTTGCGATAATCGAAGTAGGCAACCTAGGTGCATGTAAAGGGTACCTATGCCAATGTCGCACCATTATCCTAGTTATGTAGATAATAAAAGTTGTGAAAAGAACTTATCAACATTAAGAAGTCAATGGTGTAGAATGATAAATGATGTCATAGAATCGGAGAGATTTTTTCGAAAAATCAGGACCTCAGTAATAAACTGGAGAAGAAAGAAGATTTCTGTTAGAATGTGGTTTGATTCATTTTGACGGTTTTGTTAGAAGTAATAATATCACACCTGTATTTGGAACTCATTAGAAGATAGAAGATCAAAACCCTGATCGATAAAGTGGAAGGTGAAATTCCAGAAGGATACACTACAGACGTTTACAAAATTCTATGTTCACGCTGTCTCAGTTACACAAGTTAAAAGCAGTTTATTTTATTTATTTATTTTATTTTATTAAGTATGTTTTATAGCTGATGTGACTATTACAGCAACGTGGAGGCTGACGATACTATTTATTAGGCCAGTAGTTAAAAAACAATATGGCACCTTCTTCTGTTTAACAATAATTATATTTTTATTTAGTTCTAGTATTGTGATAGCATATTCTTCACGTTCGTTCGAATGTCTAAATCTTTTTTTGAAAAAATTAATTTAGGGAAATCAGTTTTCACATAAATTATTTATAACGTTTTTTTCTTTTTTTATATTACAGTTTGACCAATTTGATTTCAGTTTGCACAAATACACAACAACCCCAAAAGTCATTCCTACTTAAAAATCCGCTTAGAATTTTATTTTTTTAAATAATTGACATAATGAAAATTATATATGGTATTCGTATAATTTGATTATAAGGACCTATTTTTAATTGTTTGTATTAAATTTGCGCATTTTATTTATTAAAATTACTTTCACAATCTACTCTAGTACTTCTTATATTTTCGAAAATAAATTAGTTCTTAAAAACAATTTCTATACACGATTCTTATTTACGGATAATATTGTAGTGAAAGTTGCCACTAGCGCCCTCTAGGAGTGATAGAAACAATTGCTTAATTGGATACCAAATTTCTAGTAAAAGTTACATTCGTAAAGATAGCGCTGGTTTAATCGTTTGAAGTTTTGAGTTCCAAAATTAATCCATGTTAAAACTTACCATTATTTCGTACAAATACCCTACTTTTAAATATACATTTTGTTTATATATAAACAACAAAGAAGCGTGTAACGAAATTAATATTTTCCATAGATGTATTTATTATTATTATAAAAACCAATTATTCCCCAGTTTTCGATTCCATAGGTCCATTTTAGAATGACTTATTAGAACGTTGTTATATCGGGTAGCGGTGAGTATTTCGGTGACGAGCTGAATTCGGACGAGCGATTACCAGGCGAAACACGAAGTGGCACAATTTATTGATTTAACCTAAAAGCTATAAATTTTACTTCATTCGATTCTTCGAAGAAATGTGTATATCATTGAACACAAAAATCAAAAATAGTAATAAATATATATATATATATTTAGCAAACCAGTCTGGACCTGATGACTACATGATGATAATATATATATATATATATATATATATATATATATATATCAATCATCATCATCATGGGTGTTTCAGCCATTTGACTCACCTTTTCTTATCCGCTGTCCGTCATTTTAATTACGCATAGGTCTTAATATTTGCTTCTTTCTTGATTGTGTCTATCAGCATCTGTTTTGGTCTTTCTTTTGGTTTGCGCAACGGTCTTAGTCCTTCTATGATATCTTTTAGTAGGCTATTATGTCTTAGCACATGTTCGATCCACTTTAGCCTTATTTTCCTGATCATTTTCAAGAGTGATCTTGCTTCTTACACTTTATGGAAAACTTCTTCATTAGATATTTTTTCAACCCATGAGTATTTTATTAATCGTTGTCCCAGCAACATGTTTCAAAAGAATCAATTTTTTCCTTATCTCTTTTATTTCTGTCCATACATATGATTTAACTATTATATATATATATATATATATATATATATATATATATATATATATATATATAATCCAAGATATCTCGCACTATTTGATGGTGGGGTCGTTTTCTTCCATTTAATTGGATCGGTTCATTTACGATTTTTCTGTTTAATGTAAATAGAGGGGTAATGCCGCTGCTAAACATAAAATCACCTTCAACGGCTGGAGAATTGGACATAATTACAGTTAATAACTAGATAACTGTAATTATGTTTGTTATAGGGTTTTTTTTTTTATCGTTTACGTACATATTTAATTTTACCGATACTAGAAATTCAACACAAACTCATAAGGAAGGGTGTAAAATACGCTTTAAGTCACATTGGGATGCACGGTAGTGATAAAGTAGACCTTGAAGCCCAGTCTATGGTACTTTCACCAATATCAGAGTACTCTCACCACCTCCACCGACATTAGCACACGTACTCATGAACAACAGTAAACAAGAATGGACTACCTACTAGACCTGACAAATAACCTTCGTAAGTGACGTAAAATAAAAGCAGAAACGAATACGGTACCCTAAACCGTCTACGTATAAGTCATACAGCCATATCACACAATTATCTATATTACGAAAGCCGTTCACCGACAAACTGCACCCTATGCGGACATTTGACAGAAGCAACAGTCGTACACTTAATCTACAACTGCTAAACACTTACACCGCGCAGGTTAAAACACAAAATACAGGGCCCGATATACAAAATCTTCTTAAACAGCCCTCAATCAATAGTTAGAATCCTGACTTTAGCCAGAGAAAGCGGATTCCTTGCGTACATATAAATTAGAAACACGTCTCCTTATGCTGTAATAACCCTGGTAGTTACGAACGGCATATGGAGATTTACAATAAAAAATAAAAAATATATATATATATTTCGTTCCCAGGATTTTCTATTTCTTTATCGCTGTATCAATTTAAATTGTAATAAATATACTTCTTTAAATATATATATATATATATAAATTTTTTTCGTTCAAATATATAAGATACGCGAATAACGCGTTTCTATGTAGATGAACTAGTACACATTTTTCGACGATACGTTAATTTTCAAACGAACATAATAAGGAAGGTATTTCTTATATTTTTTTTTAATGGCAGAGAAATTGTTGTATATAATTTAAAAAATATTTATTTTTAACCTAGATTTTTTTTTAATTGTCATCTTCCAAGCAAAACATTAATTACTCGAAATACCCCCACCCTGGTTTTGTAATCTGTACGTTACCGCGTGTACTATTATTATCGAAACATTTCTGCCTATATTTACGCTACTACTATATACGTATATTTTTGTACTATAATTTCTTTTTCTCAAAAGGTGGAGGTGCTACCCAACCGCTACGTTAATTTCAAGATCAAGCTACGCAGCTCTAATATTACCGCAACACTTTCGCTACTACTTTGTACGCCAGCGATCGAATAGAGAAGTAATAACAATTTTGTGTTTGTGTTTTTTTTTTAATTTTTGGCAACAACAACATTATTTCTGTTTTTCAGTGTTTGCCATCCTATTCGAAAAATTACGTCTTTAAAGCTTTTTTTTTATTTTAAATAAAACTCTCGCGCGAATACTACATAATTACGTAAGAGAAATTGTTATATATATATATATATATATATATATA
Organism: Coronaproctus castanopsis; assembly: GCA_032883995.1. Lineage (NCBI taxonomy): Eukaryota > Metazoa > Arthropoda > Insecta > Hemiptera > Monophlebidae > Coronaproctus > Coronaproctus castanopsis. Next base: position 253,646,506 of record CM065053.1, read on the forward strand.
TATATATATATATATATATATATATATAATATCATTTTCAAAAATTAACGAATGACTCAAAGTTATCTACAGGCGCACTGGGCGAAATATTTTAACGTTATTCGGGTACTATTACAAATACGAATATCGTTAATACAATTTTCAATAGAAACGGTTGTGGGTGTTGTGGTCGATGTACATGTGCCAGTAAAAGTAGTTTTTCTCTATTCGAGAATTTGTGGGACGCATCGTATAAATATAGACTAACGTGGTCGGACGGTTTATGCACGTGCGATAATATTTACGAAATCTGTTCGTACTCCGATAAATAAATCTAAATAATCGTTTATTTAAAAATCACTAATGGGAGTGTATTCGTTGCATCGGCCCGGTACGTGTGGTCGTTATTTTGATATATATATATATGTAATCTTTAGATATAGTTTAAATTTTTAATAGTTATCGATTAAATATCGAAAAATATAAAAATACCGACGTTCATTCGGTTCGTATTAATTTTATTAATCGTTATCAAACAATCGCGAAAGCCGTATTTTAGTCATCACGTTTTAACTAGACCAACAGTAAGTAGAGTAACCTAGATAAAAGCTTCGACTAAAAGTCAACCGTTCCGATAGATAACGTCGCTTTTTGGGGATATCTTATAATTATTGTACGTATTACATATATCGATTATCTGGAAAACGGCTGGAATTAGATGAAATTTTATACACACATAGAACATATTAAGTTGGTTTTTCTTTCGTTTCATTAATATTATTGTGTGACGACTGTCTTTGACAATGACGATGATGAAGTTGAAAACACGTGTGAACAGTTCCTAGTCAGTAATTGAAAAGTGGCACCTATTGGAAATTTAAGGATGTTGAAATCGACCCACCCGCAATAAACCTTCATTTTGAGAATTTCGATGGTTCGTCTTTTTTTCAATACTAGTCTAAATTCGAAATTTCAACCGGATAGTGCATTTATTAATCAATTCGAACGTTCTTAGAAATTTTTTGACCACGACCCACCCAGAATAAACCTCATAAAATTTTGATAATTTCGATCGTCGTCTTTTTTTTAGATTCTCGTCTGAATTCAAAATTTCAACTCGATAGCCTATTAATCTATTCGAACGTTATAAGCTTAGGAATTTTTGTGCCCCGACACACCCAAAATAAACCTCATTTTGAGAATTTAGATGATTCGTCTTTTTTTTTTAGATTCTCGTCTAAATTCGGAATTTCAACTCGATAGTGTATTTATTAATCTATTCGAACGTTACGAGCTTACGGCTTTTTGCTTTTTACCGCGGCATACGTATTGGGTAAAATATAAATAAAATTTTATACCTCTCTCGAGGGTATCGGTTTTAAATTATTTTTTTGTTTTTTAAATCTACGAAATAATTAATTGCCAAAAATTCATTTAGAAAATAAACATTTCTTCTCCGAATGATACAGGTCGAAATTGACATTTAAAAACGAATTTTACGCGATTACAATGGTTTTATAAGTACTTCGTATTTAAATATAGTTTGCGAAAAAAGACGATTTTAAAATTAACAAAAAAAAGTGCCAAGCGAAAGCTAGCCTAGGTTTAATAAAATTTATTAAACTGAAATCGACTTAAACTAAAACCCTTTTCGAGTAAACGGTAATTTATTTATTTATTTATATTTCAGATAAAACTGGACCTAAATCGACTTAAGTTTTAAGGGCATTTTTTTTTTCTTTTTAACCCAAACATACGTAATTGTGTCCTTACATTATGTCACTTCAGTTAAGAAAACAACAAACCATTTTTATGTAACACATACAATTATATCCGTTTATAACTCCTATACACACATATTATATATATATAATTTATAAACGTAATTTAACCAAATGAAGTACACGATATATAGTACTCGCTTAATATATAAACGATATAAATTTAAAAAAATAAAAAGTCTAATCAATAAAAATCTCGACTTATAAAAATTCGACTCGATATACTCTAGCGATGAATCAAAATTATTTCCTGGTAGTTTATATTCGAACGATGGTGTATGGTTTACTGATATAATTAGTACGTTTCCTTAATTAAAAACACTAGAATAAAAATGACGCGTAATTAGAAAAAATGAATGAATAAATAAATAAAAAGAATACGAAAAACTCGAAAATCGTGTTAAAGCAACAGGCAATTCGTCTCTGTAATGTATTTCTCTCCTTCGGTTTTCTGGCAGAATTACGATCGTTTGTAAATGATTTGTATAAAGGAAAACATTAAAATGAAAACGATGGGTAGCTGAAAACATCGACAAAAAAACGGGTAATTCTACTCAGTAAGGTTGTTATATATATATATATATATATATATATATATATATATATATATATATATATACACTTAAACAAACTCAATTAGAAAATAAATAAATCAAACGTATAAGTTTTCTAATTGAGTTTGTATTTAGGTTCTGGTATAAATTTTTACCAGTTTCTTTTCTTAAAAATTTTTTTACATTGATTTCATATTTTTTAATCCTTATTTATATTGTTTATTTACTTGAGTTTAAGTTATACGCATAAACTACACAAATTAATATTATATGGAACAAGGGACTACGTTATCTCATCCCTTCTTCCATCGTAATAAGTTAATTTAAGTGTGGAATTCTATGCCTTCGTGCTGCGAGCTCCATCATTATATTAATAGTTCTATTTGATTTGTAGAGGGAGGGGTTTTTAGTGGATAAAAATCCCACACATTGACTTTGGTTACCTAATAAAAAAACCGAAAATATTTTTTTCATCAGTGTCCTTTGAAGATTATCCCCCTCACGCTTTAAAAATAAATAATATATATATATATATATATATATATATATATATATATATATATATATATATGAAATAAAATTATTTCCTCTTACGGTTTTCTGACGAAATGATGGTGTATCTCATTTGTGCAAAATTTGTTCAGTTTATAAACAAAAACACTAGAATGAATACGATGCAAAAAAAAGTTGAAAAACTAAAAATAAGAATCGCATTAAATATATACAAAACGGATAATTCGATTCAGTTCGGTTGTAATACATATACTATATATATATATATATATATATATATATATATATATATATATATATATATATATATATATATATATATATATATGTGTGTGTGTGTGTGTGTGTGTGTGTATGCATAAAAATGAGTAATTAAGTCTTTATTACATTTGAATACACAAAAAATACATACACAAAGTAATCAAAATTAAATAATAATGAAAGCTCAACTTGGGCAAAGGCCTGTTCCGTTTTTTATTTATTTTTTTACTTTAAAGATTCATATCCGACACCCATTCGCTTCTAAATCTTTCTATCTCTTGGGTTTTGCATCCAACTAGTTCTCATATTTTTGACGATATCATCTTTCCACTCTCTTTTTGATCTTTTAACTTTCCTTATATGATAAGATATTTCTCTCCTTCGGTGTTATGGTAGAATGAGGATCGTTAGTAAAAATTAAAAAAATAAATAAAAACCGGATACCTTGACTCAGTATGGTGGTTGTTATACATGTATATATGTATAATATGAAATCATATTATTTCTCTTCACAATTTTTCAGTTTATAATATTAAAATGAAATCGATATGTAATTTAAAAAATTATAAATAAAAATTCCAAAAAAAAAAAAAAAAAAAGATAATTCTATTGAGTTCAGGTGCAATATATATAATTTGTTCAGTTTATAAATGAAAACACTAAATTGAAAATGATATATAAGTTGAAAAATTGAAAATAAAAATTGTGTTAAAAGTAAATAAAAATCGGTTAATTCGACTCAGTACGGTTGTTATATATATATATATTTATATATATATATATATATATATATATATATATCACGATATACTTATATCAATCCACTGATGGATGTAAGCGTTCCCCTTTTCTTTCCATCTGTAGCGATTATCACACCGGGTGATCTCTTAATATTCATCGTTTCTCCGGCCTGCCAAATTCCATTTTAACTGCGCTACACGTCCAACTACATCCGACAATTTAGTCGGTTATTTCATCTACGTATTGGCTTTCTGGTCTGATATCTTGCTGCCCATAATATTACTCTTGCAAGCTTCTTAACGACACACTTCGTTTGGCTCCATCTTTACGCTTCAAATGTAAGCGCCGGAAGCTGTTCGTATACTTTCTTTTTTAACAGGTTAGGTGTATCTTTATTCTTGAGGACAGTACTCAACATTTCAAAAACTATCCACGATAGATGCGTTCGTCTTTTAATTTCGTTATGTATTACTACGTTCTCTGTGGTAATAATTTGACCTAGATATATGTATTCACTGACCTTTTCCACTATCTGGTCATAGAATTTTATTTGTAACTTTTGAAGTGTATTTGTCGTGATCTTAGATTTATTATTATTTATAGTTAATCCTGCTTTTTTGAAACGATTATGAAGATCAGTTATCATTTCCTGTAACGTGCAAATATTATTACTAATTAACACAATGTCGTCGACAAAACCGCACCTTTAGACTCCCCAAAAAGACAAGTTTTTGAACATACGATGTATATATATATATATATATATATATATATATATATATATACGAGTATATATTATATATATATATATATGTGTGTGTATGTATATTTATGTATTTATTATGACGTTACAGCTGATTGACTGATTTTCCCAACACAATATTCCTCCACAAAATGCGGTCACTGACTGTATTCTTCAAATCCGCATATTTTGTAAAACCCGTCTGTTTTAGCACCGTATCGATAAATGTTATTTTAAGACGCCCACGTGGTCTTTTTCCTGAAATTTTACCCTACATAGAAATATTGGGAGTATTACATTATATGTGTGTGTATATATATATTTATTTATTATGACGTTACAGCCGATTGGTGTATATATACAATGAGATAAAAGTATTTCTCTTCTTTGGTTTTATGGCATAATGACTATCGTTTGTCGATAATTTGTTCCGTTTATAAACAACAAAAGTAAAAATCGCGTTAAAATAAACAAAAAAAACGAGTAATCAGTATGGTTGTAATATATATATATATATATATATATATATAATATATATATATATATATATATATATATATATATATATATATATATATATATATATATGGGATGAGATAAAACAAAATTATTTCTCTCCTTCAGTTTTCTGGCAGAAGGATTGTAGGATTGTATATCTCGTTTGTCGAAAATTTGTTCAGTTTATAAACAAAAACACTAAAATAGAAAAAAAAAAAATTAAAAGTAAAATAAATAAAAATCGTATTAGGAAAATTCACAGTGTAAAATTATTTCCTTGGCTCGGCGACCAAATTAGGTTTTTTTTGTTTTGTTCAGAGTCTAGAAAGATAAACGCTATAAACAAGATAAAAGCGATATGTAAATTAAAATAAAAGAAATATAAACATCGTTATGGAAAAATGTATTTTTGGCTCAATATGGTCATTATATCATCATCATCATTAAGTGCCGTCTCCGTATCGGAGGCAGGCGACTGCTTACCTATACATATTCTATACATATTTTGTTGTAAAGTGTAAGTATCGTACAAGGGAAACACAACATGTATCAGCGTAGACAGACACTGTATGTATATATGTCCCTACCCAGTTTGGACAGAATGACTATTTTTACAGCAAGTAACATTAAACACACACATGTACCTACATACACACACACACACACACACACACATATATATATATATATATATATATATATATATATATATATATAACTAAAATGAATCATGAATATTCGAGAAAATTCCATTTTAGTTGCAGATACTCCGTATAAAGCTTTGAAGGATTGGAGCGATCATAGGGATAGAATTCAGGAATTAGAAGCATTATATCCTAAGAAGTATCCTCCTCTATATAAGTTACGAACTCCATCCCCAATGCGTTATACAACATCGGAACCGGTTGTTTTCAACAGTCCTTTGGAAAAAGCTTTGGGCTACAACTATAACGGTGAAAATAATAATGTTCTATGTCACACACTATAAAACTTCGCTTATATTATATAATACATGTATATATTTAATGTATATGTAAGATTCCTCCGATAAAAATAAATTGAGCCTTTATTGTTAAAATATTTTCGCGTTTATAGAGCGATAAATAGACGTTATTCGATTTAGTAATAAAACTCGTTAATGTGTATATATATATATATATATATATATATATATATATATATATATATATATATATATATAAGGAAAAAAGTGTATATAGAATATTATTGACTAATTTCCATAGGACGGATGGTTTCGTTTTTTGAACATCGCAGTTGGTAACACTACTACAACGCAAACCGGGTGCTCCACGTTTAGTGTACATACGAGAGATTGGTTTTTGTCCCAGTTATCGTGGTATTTTATAACGAGAAGCAACACGCGTTTTGAGTGGAACCTTATTTTCGGCGTAAATCGATCACGACATTAAGGTAGTTTTGAAAAAAATTCAAAGTTACGCGATTTTTTTATGGTGATACTCTAAGAGCCGCGTTTACGAAAGAAGTTAACGAGATCTGGAAGACTTGAAAAAAATTCAGCGACCTACGCTCGAAAAAGTCTTCGAAAATGTTGTAAAAAGACTGAATGAACGTACTGTTTTCAAATCGCGGTCGGTCATCTTAAGAATATTGTGTAATGAGTGTAAGCTAATCTCTCGTTTTCCTATTTTTGAACAAAATTTCATTCAAAAATTTTGCTCAAGTAGTTTTTGAGTTATTCAAAAAACAACCAAATCGTCCATATTCTCTGGGTCAGTCTATATTATTTACGCGCGAAAGTATTATTTACATAATTCGATTACTAATCTAGGAATGTATTTAAATTCCGTTCGTGTTAAGAAGAAAAATAAAGAAATAAACTATAAATTTAAAGTTAGATATATCGGTTGCCAGGACGAAGGAGTATATCTTAGAACGATAAAATTTTATTACACGAACAAATTATCGTACCGATCTGGAACTATGTCAACTGTCGCGGAATGTGACAGAGCACTATATATTATATGTAATTGAACAACACCAAACGATATTTACACGCTGGCACTTAAGTGTGTACCTGCATATAGGAGAAATAAACGTTCGGAGACGAAATCATTCGGAAGGAATTATGTGTTTTATATAAATACCGTAGAAACAGAATCAAGTTAAAACGTTTAACGAATTATTAAAATTAATTACGAAATAATTCAAGATATTTATTTATTTATTTAATTACGAGCGCGATACCAATTGGCTCAGTCGCAGTATTCGTATTGGTACAATTTGCCTAACTTTATTTTTTTTCCCCTATTAAGATTATTGTAACAACTGTATAGTCTTTGACAATAACGGTGATGAAGTGAAAGCATTTGTGAAGAGGTGCACTTCCAATGAAGTGACTCCGACTTATTTCATTATTTCACTAAATCATATGATTTTCGACCTTTACGTCATCTTAAATCTTCAGAGTTGCCACGGAGCTGTATGGCTTTAGCATCGGCGTGCTTTTTCATTCTTTTTGCATGTTTGCAAGTAAACCTGGTAAAGGAATTTTCAAGTCTTGATGTATGTCATTATTACTTTTAAATCGTACGAAGTAAAATGTTTCTGCGACTTTGTATGGAAACTATATTGGAAGTCGTATTCCATAAATACAAATAGGTTTAGTATACAATAGTCGTTTATTTTCAATAGATAGCGTTCAGTTCTTTCCTATTAGCCAATAAATACTTCTCATTTTGCTCAACCTTATGTTATATTAATTTCCTCTTAGTGAGGTTAGAATAATTTACAAAAGGTCTACATTAAACCATTCCCATGGTTAATTATTATTATAGATACAATAACCATCTAACTTATATTTCAAACATTCGTCCTCCTTGTAAGGATATTCGAATAGAAAATGACAAACTGCGTCTATAACACCAAGTTGACAGAATTCACAGATACTACCATATACAATTTTAAATCGTTTCAAATAAGTATCAAAACTACCATATCCCGTTAATACCTGACTTATGTAAAAATTAATTATTAAAAATTTAATCTTAGTCTAATATTTATATCGTAAAATAATTTATACGTTTATCTACCATTACACTAGTTATTCTATCTTTCTTGCCAGATATTTAAAATAATTACGTTAATGCGTTTTTTGTAACATTCGTGTGGTTTTCCTATTGTAGGTTTACGTTAAATTTACTATTAAAATGTTTGACCGGTCTGTGGTGGGTAGTAAGTGATAATCTAAACATTTTATCTTCTGCCAACAGCAGCCGTCAACACAGTTCTATACAAAGAGCCAAAACTCAACAGTAGCTTTCTCTGAATGTTTAAAATTTTATTCATCGCGGGATACATTTGTAATATAAATACTCGAGTACTTGAGCAGTGACTAAAAATTACACGAATAACGCTGTTATACATTATTATTCTGCTATTTATAATATACACCGCCTAAGCTAGGTCGGATTTTAAATAACATATGAAAGATTTTGTTTGCTTTATCAGTTACGTATACATGTTAAAAAAAAAATTACGCTTATAATTTATTATTACACCTAAATATTTAAAATTCTTTCCAATAGGAATCGATTTATCACGTAACAATTTACAAACGCTAAGTTTGTTTATCATTTCAGTGGTTTGCTTGTAGCCAGTCACCATAATTTCGGGGTTTTAAATTGAAAATTCAAAACCACAATACCGAAAAAGTTTTTCCGAAGGTCTACAAGTAACTCTGACGTTATCAGTTTCTGTAACAATAGAACACATAAATCATCAGCAAATCTGACAAATTCTACATCGTAATTATAAAATATTTCCATTTGTTTGTATATATATATGCGTTATCCCACAGTTTTAGTCCTTCGTCGTAGCGACTAAATTACCTAGAATTTTTTTTCTTATTAATGCTAATTTATAAATAATGTATGACGTTCAATAGTTGATAATCGTGTTTGAAAAGTGCATCTAGCGACGCGTTTACTTTACTATTACGACTATGAAACTAGCGCAGGCGAAGAGATGAAGTTTGCACTGTACAGCAGCACAGGGCCGCAAACTCATCACCCGAGGTGATGTCATCCAGTACCTGACGAGTCGCACTTGTGCTTCTTGTTGGGGGGCTAATGGCCTTTCGCGAGGGTTTCACTGAATGACAATTGTCGCTGATTATCAGCTCGGTTTTCAGACCCGAGACAATGGTAGATGATTAGTTTGGACAATTTACGGGTCCGCAACTCCTCAATTGCGCCAACAGATCATCTGGATGGAAAGCTGTCTAGATCTTTGGTAGGAACGGGTCGACGGTATAAACATACTTGTCTCAAGTTGTAGTACCACAGCTCGTTTCAAATAGTTTCACTGTAGTAAGGTGTTTCAGGTAAATACGTAACCGGGTGAAGTACCGCTGGGCCTGCTTATTATAGATAGTTTCTTCAACGTTATCTACGTTTAAATTTTTGTGTTCGTCGGACACACACCACATCATTCGATACATTAAGCGTAACGAGTTACATTGGAAACGCAGAACGATGGTCACGTTGAACTTCTTTTTGTACATCTGTAGATTCCTACGGCAAACTATGTAAATCGATTTTAGATGAACAATTAAGCTTTCTTTTCTACAACCTAATAATAACTTCCTCGATTTCAGGTCCGCTTCTTTTATTTTGAACATCGATTTTTCGCATTAATTTTTAATGTAATTGTAAACTGAAATATTTACTATGGCTTTTCTAGGGTGCACTGAAATATTTACTATATAGCTTTTCTAAGGTTCACGCTAGTATCTGTCGCTCGGTTAGAAAATGAAACGCGAACCAATCTGTATCTCAAGGTAAACAAAGCGACATCAGCATTTATATCCAAATGCAATCGGCAAAGTGTCGTATACTGTAAATATTGCTGTCTGCGATGTATCATCCATTTTATTTGATTTCAAGATGAAGAATTTTTAAAGTGAAACTTCTATTGGCACGTTATATATGGGGAGTTAACCCGTAAAAGAGTGAGCGAGCTAAAGGCTTATACACATATAGACACGTAGGCAGCGAAGATTTAAACGAAGTAACGAATAATGGTGCGCGCATGCGCAATATAAAGAATACGAACACGCAACGAGTTTTTACTCATAATTGCATATGCATAAACATTTTTTAAGTGTTCTTATTCTTTCTCAAGCGCATACTCGCGCGGCTATAGGTTATTTCGTTGAAATCTTCGCTGCACAAAGGATGTATGCGCGATGTAGATTTGAGAATGAAAACATTTTAGTCATCTCCTATTAAGCATAGCGGACAGTGCTTTCTTTTTGTTTGCGAAATTCTCGAATGCTAGTCCATTTTGTACGTAAAAATAAACATCATTCGAGGTACTAATTATATACAACGCTGATGCGCGCGCATGTCGTGTTATACGGAGTGGAGTACCACTGTCTTCTCTGAGAGAATTAAGAGTTACGTAATGGTATAAAACTTAAACCTTTTTATGTCGCGAATTGGTTTCGAATTATAGAGCAATTACGCTACCGAGATATTATTTCGAGGATATATGGCTCATTTATTTTAAATATCAACTTTTTTGACGCGCTATGTACCAGCTCCGACCGCAATATTTCGAATATGCAACAGCTAATCCGATAAGAAGGCTTAAAAGACTTTGGACCAGAGACTTTCTTAGGATTGGATGACATTACGCTATAATCGGCAGTTCCGGCGATTTATTGAAATAAATATTTTAATTAGTTCTTTAATTTTCTCTAACTGCATATATTTTCTTTGTCCCTTCTTTCTCTCTCATTTTATAGATCTTTCATGTTTATCTGTCCTGCTCGCTCTATTGAAAGTGATCGGTATTTCATATACCTTAGATATAAGTTAATTTGTTACTAACTTATTAGCTTCACCAATAGTGGTCAGTTTATTCTGACTGGAGTGGTGTTAAAAAAAAAAAAACGATTATTTACAACACCTGCACAAAAAAAAAATTATATCAAAATAAGTAAATTAATAAAATCGATGTAGAGGTTTTTTTTTCATTTTTAATTTTTCAGTTTTCTATTTACAGGTAGGCCAATTACAGTACGAAGAAGACCTTTAACCGAATTATTCGAACCTCGCATTTCGACGCCTATTTCACGTTACGTACGAGATCCGTGGTGGTGGGATTATCCGGAATTAAGACCGTATCAACCGTCGACTCATACTTATAAACCGTCCCCGTTTTATCTGCGAAATAGCTATTTATCACCGGTCAAACGTACCTACCTATGGGGACATCATCCGATTAGACCGTTTAGTTAGTACTGGACTATTAAGTTACATTTTTGTAATCTATTTAAATTTTATACGCCGTTACTTAAATATTAAAAAGAAAAATAATTTTTAATGAAAATCGACGAAATAGTTTTTAATAATATCATAATATCATCAGAATTCGGTAACGAACGAAATTGGAATAATTCGATTTTGGTCGATTACCTTTGTTAAAATTATTTCGTAAATTAACGGCTTTTCATTAGCCAATGTCACTTTTGTCAGGAACGTAATTGATTCAGATGTTCATTTAATTCGTTGAAATTGTTCAAAGATGGGGACATTAATATTTTAACAGAGTTTCTTATAATTTTCATTGATGTATGTTACAGAACAGATCCCTGCATAGAATTGCCCTATCATAAATATAATTGGAAACAATTTTGAGAGACCTTTTTCTGTGAAGGGCCTAGTAAACGATTAAAAAAATTAAAAATGACATTTTAACTTCAATAACAACAATAATAAAATTACGTTAACAGCCGTATATATATATATATATATATATATATATATATATATATATATATATGTATATATATATATATACAATAACATTAAAATGTAGTTAAATAGTTATATTAAATAAATGTTTAAGAAATATAGGAAGAGAAGAATTGCAAAAAGAAACATTACTAGTACATATTGGTCAGGTAATTGACTACAAGAGTGGCTGTTGTATCGACACAATTATAAAGATTAATAATATTAAGATATAATTTAAAGTTTACCGATTGTTATAAACTTAGTTAATGAAAATACTTATAGTAGAAAGAAAACTGGCTAAATGGGTAATACCGAGCCAAAAAAAAATATTATTCATTCATATGTATATATGCCTACGTATATGTTTGTGTGTATATATATGTCATCGAATGTTTTGCTCTGATTGTTAATGTGCGCATGGCACCAGTTCAAATATTTTAATAAGTTTCGTGATTATATATTATTACTTCCCGCGGTAAATGGAAAATATACAACGAAAATATTATTCAATGGTGCGTACAAATAAAGTAAATGCACGTATAAAAAAATAAAATTAAAAGAATTAATAAAAAAAAAAAACAGATTAATAATATGATGTTAATGATAATAATAATAATTATTATTATTATAAATTATTTTTACTTCTCTACAGATATTTTCAATAAATAAATAAAATGGCGATCCTAATAATAAAAAGTGGTTAAAATTTACAATTGTATATGCCCATCTATGGCTAAAGGCATGAAAGAAAAGTCTAATAGATTAAGCGGCAGAGGTCTGTCTTATGTAGAAAAAAAATTAAGTTGAAGAGGGTGTTGATGTTCTCAGTGAGGAGAAATGGAAGGGAAGTCGAAAGGTACAGTAAGGATCTTTAGCAGAAATATTGGGGACAAACGACGTGGACATGATAAACGGTAAGAATGACACCGTACAAAGCACACCGAGATTGATCATTCCACTGCAGAAGGTGAACATGTGTCATCTTTTTATGACGCGGTCCAAGTCGGGTGATACCACGTCATCTTTGCGGCACTGCAAGTTTACATTCCATGGTCATATTGTGTTGATTTGATCGAACGCAATTTATTGGTTGAAGGAACAGAACGCAATTTTTGTTCCCGTAGATGCAGCAATCCTTTCTCGATGTGTTACGTAAAATCTGATAGAAGATCTGCGATGTTTAGCGCAGGCGGAAAAATCAATGCATCTTTGGCTGCTCTATCAGCCAGTTCATTGCCATGAAGTCCAATATAAGCTGAAACCCAAAAGAAATTTGACCGTTTGTTGTAGACTTTTCCTTAGGGAATTGATAATTTTCTTCGCTATCGTGTGCTACTTGTGACATTATTAATACCTTTCTTCGGGCGAAATCATTAGTGATCATAAATAAATGCAATTGAAATATATTAAAACTAATCCGTAAATAGCAACAAGAATAAATATAAATGTATTACATAAACACATACACATTTACTAACCGCCTACACATATGTGGCCCCATATAATTAACTAAAATTTAGTTAAACAAAATAAAATAAAAATAAAATGGAATAATTATTGAATAAATAAATGCGGAAACAAAAATTAAAATGAAGAAAATTAATTTTTTGTACGCGTGCTATCTGTTAGGGCTTAAGGAATTATTGGTTCACGCTTTCCTTCCATAAATTCGTGTAAAAATACTTTTCTACGCCGATACTTAAAATTTAACAAATCCACTTTAATGTTTGCAGATAAAATAATAATAATCATGATCATCATTATATTAAGTAACGTCTCCGTATTGGAGGTAGGCAACTACTTACCTATATATATTTTGTTGTACACTGTAAGTAGCATACAAGGCATACGGCGTTAGCGCAGATAGTCACACACACTCGAGAGAACTAATTGTAATCGTTTTGTTATCACGACACAGTACAGCTCCGCGTGTTTTTGTAGTGTACTAATAGTGTTACACTAGTGCGCATATGGGGTTGTGCTGGTGGTTTGCGATTACCTTCCAAGCGATGATAATATTAGGATTACTTATATTTCTATTTTCTGATGATAATTTTTTTAAACTCGTCGCCTTCCGTATAAAAGTTATCCCGACCACATTATTATTATTATAACGATAATAATAATCATAATAGTAACAATAATAATAATAATAATACTTTTTATTATTCTTATAAGGATAATAATATTTATAATAATCATAATAGTAACATTAATAATAACGATAATCTGATCAAATCAAATTTTACCGTGAAAACAGTACATGGTAAATAGGATAAATATATATAACATACACTATATATATATATATATATACGATATACACGGCTATGCGCAAAACTGTATGAGCACCGTGCTCCATTAATAAGTAAAAATAATAATACGAATAATTAATAATAATAATAACAATAATAATTAATAATAGTAGTAATATTAATTATTAATAATAATAATAATTCTGGCTAAGTAGGCAAAGTTCGGTCAGTTAGATGTTGTTCCTAAGTTTTTTATTTTTTTTTTTTTTTTAATTATACATCGCAGAAAGACAGAAATAAAACGCGTGCCAAAAAATTTTATAACGTATTTCTATATTAGTTTTATTTATACATTTCGCCTGTTTTGAAATTACGTTCTCTAATTACAATTACCATTAACGAACAACGTCGAGACTAAAACTATATATATATATTATATATTATATATATATATATATATATATCATAATTATTACGATATCGTCGATAAATTCTGCAAGATGTCCTGATTAAGATTAGATTACTATGGCATGAATCACGTCCATCTTCCTACACAGCCGAACTGCAGCAGTCTGTCGATGATGCTAATTTTGAATTCATCATATCTAGGACTCGATCTAACCATCGTCGTGGTGATCGTCTTTTGTCTCTTATCTGGGTGTCTGCATTCTAATATTTGCTTTTCCATTTAGAAGAGTTTCGTAATAATAAACCACATTATTCGCTAATTATTTGCGAAATATTTTTTCCGTCTCTATCTTCGCCAAAACCGTAATATTCTAATTGCATTGTTTTATCATGTTTCTTTTTTTACCGAGCTCAACGACAAAGAATAGTTTATAAGTTCTTATTTAATTGCCCCCAGCAAATAATTCATATCGATTTCGAATATATTCGTGGAAACCAATAAAAAAAAAGAACAAAAATTAAAAAAGTAAATATTTTTTCCTATAAATAAAAAAATAAAAAATTAATGACTAAAAAAAATTTTATCAACGCAAAGCTTTTCGGCAATCACGTCATTATGATGAAAACCGCATATTTTTCAGCTGCGGTTATTACAGAATGTATCAATCGAAATTCCTGTCACGTATTGTAAGCAAAGGAATCCTTCTCCAAACTAGTCTCAGATGTCTGCTCAGCTTACAGGATAATAGATATTTGATTACATATTAGCCTATAGTATAAATATTCAGTAAGACGTGTCGTCCGTTCGTTAGAGCTATGGGTGGAATCTCAAAAGGCCATAAAAAAAAATGATTGTCGAAAAGCTTTGCATTAATAAACATTTTTTTTAGCGATTAATTTTGTTTTTATTTTGTATTATCGATTCATAAAATCACTACTTTCCTATATCTCAACATTTCCCCCTATTATTATATATTATACATAAACACCACATACATACATATATATATATATATATATATATATCATCATCCTCAATCGTAATCCCCCTAAGGGATATCGTGACCATTTTCATGCTACAGCCTCTTCAAAATTTTTCTTCTCCATTGTATCCGGTTTGCAGCTTCCCGTTTACAATCAGCCATTGACTTTGCAAGCGCTTTTGTGATCGTGTCTGTCCATTTGATATGTAATCTGCCAGGAGGACGCGTTCCCTGTATTTTCCCTTCAGTTACTAATCGTTGCATAGTGTCATCGCTTCGCATGATATGTCCGAAAATATTCTGAAAAGAAGATCGCTGGACAATCTACGCTTAATGTTGAGTAATATAGAAACGTTCGTTTGCTTTGCTGTCCAGGATATTCGTAGCATACGCCTCCAAATCCACATTTCGAAATTATCGATACGTTGCCTATCTTTGGCTTTCAGCGTCCATGTTTCCGCCGCATATGTGAATACAGAAAACACCAAACACTGCACTAATTTCTTTTTTACCGCATTTGTAATTGATGCGTCGCGCCATATTCTGTTTAATTTGCTCATGGCACTTCGAGCCAACTGGATCCGTCTTTTTATTTCATCCGTTGAAGTGCCTTTATCATCAATAAGGGATCCCAAATATATATATACTTGTGTAATGTTTCGTAACCATCGATTTGTGTTTCAGCCTCCGGTATTAAGTTTCCCCGATCAACCACCATTAGTTTTGTTTTATCTTTATTTTTATTTAATCCATATTTGGCACTTATTTTATTTAATCGGCCGAGTAATATTCTCATGTCATCAATTGAGCTGGTTATAAGCGTTGTATCATCTGCAAATCGTAGGTTATTAATGATTCTTCCACCAATGGAAACACCAACGCTGCAACCGTTCAAAACCTGTCTCATAATATATTCACCGTATAGATTGAAAAGTACCGGTGATAAGACGTATCCTTGTCTTTTTTTTTCGTCTTCAATTCTTTTGATTCTATATGGCCTTCAACACGTACCGTGTTTATATTATGTTCGTATAGTTGATTTATTAAATACACTGGATGCCTTGGTATTCCCATTTCAATAAGTGCACTCCACAATTTTTCCCAACGAACATTGCCGAATGTCATTGAATAATCGACAAAGCATAACACTAACGGAATATTATGTTCTCTGGTTTTTCCAATCAACAGTCTTATGTTTAAAATTTGTTCTCGAGTTCCTTTTCCCTTTACAAATCCTGCTTGCTCATCTGGAATCTGCCTGGATGAGAATTCTGCTAATCGATTATTTAGAATTCGGAGCATTATTTTACTGGTGTGCGGTATTAATGAAATAGTTCTGTAATTTTGGCAATTTGTAACTTGTCCTTTCTTAAATAGAGGTATGTAGACCGTCTTAGACCATTCTTGTGGCCAATTTCCGGTTCGCCAAATTTCTTCACATATTTTGTGTATTTTCTTAATTCCTGTAGTACCCATTTGTTTAATTATTTCCGCCGGTATTCCATCGCAACCTGTAGCTTTATTCAATTTTAAATATTTTATGGCCTCTTCTACTTCTGATTTAAGTATATTCGGTTCAAGCTCGGATAACGGATTTGGTATTATTGGTTCCTCTGTATATGTATTATCGTATAGTTCCTGACAGTATTGCCTCCAGACTTCTGCTATATCCAGTTTTTCTGTTTTAATACATCCCTGTTTGTTTTGATTGCCCAACATCTCATCTTGAATTCTCTTGTAATCAAATCTTTTTATATAAATCCCTGGGTTCATTTTTTTCTGCATGTGTCTGAATATCTTGACAAATAGCTGTATAGTAATTATTTTTATCTTTGCGGCAAAATTTACGAATTTCTGACGATAAACGAGTTACTTCCTGTTCATTTGCGTGAGTACTGTTTCTGAGTTTTCTCCTTTTCACAATTAATTGGATTGTCTCGGACGATATTCACGGTTTACGTTTCATGTGGTTGAGTTTCTCGTACTGCCAAAATAGTTTTATTTTTAAAATTACGCCATAGAAGGTCAACTTCCCGAATTTGCGTGTCTGTATTGTCGTCTGGTCCATATTCTTCAAATTTTTGCTTAAAATTTTGCGGATGTGTAATTTTCATCCTGGATCTTGATAATGCTTGCAATTTGCTTTTCAATCTCAACCGAATTGTCATAACTAATGGTCTATGATCCGATCCACATTCTGCCCCAGGATAGGCTATGACATTATCACAAGATGTTTTCCATCTTTCTTGTATCAAGATGTAATCAGTCTGGTTTCTACATCGATCACCAGGAGCTTCCCATGTACATAACCGTCGTATATGATGTTTAAATATTGTGTTCATTATGCTGAGATTATTTTCAACCGCGAATTGAAGTAGCCTTTCACCTCGTTCGTTTCTGTTGCCTATTCCAAATTTTCCGACTGTTCTTCGTAACTGTACGTCAAATGAACTACCAATTTAGCATTCACATCCCCCATTAAAACTGTGATTTCTCTATTTGATATCGTAAGTTCTTCTACTTCTTTGTAAAATAATTCAATTGTTTCATTGTCCTGCGCAAGTAGGTGCGTATACTTGAATAATATTAATAGGAACCAGTGTCCCCTCTAGCCTGATAGCTATGGCTCTGCCATTCTTTGTTTTATAACCAGTAAACATCTTACTGAATTTGTTTGATATCCATATAGCAACACCACTAAAACTTATTGTATCTGTACTCGAACAATAAAGTGTTCCATTTTCTGTAACAAAATGTCCACATTGTCGGTAATGTGTTTCCGCTAAACCGCATATTTCAATTCCTAACCTTTCTATCTCCATTTCCACAATACGAAGCTTGCCGGTGTGTAAAAGTTTTCCAACATTCCAAGTAGCTATTTTATTTTTTACTTTTGCGAAATTCCCAGTCATATTTTTTCCATGAAGTGGCTGGTTTGCCCCACTCACAAAGCCGGTCGCATACTTCTCATTCCGACCCCGGAAATCGGAATGCCGGTTGCTAGCCGGATTGCATGGCAAAACATTATTGAGAACTGTAGATTTCATAATGGTGTTCGTGGAAAAATACTGCAGTGGTTTCCCGTTTCCTTCTGCAGGATTTTCTGTCAGGGTTTATTCCCTTAGCCTTTGGATAAACATCCTTACCGCAAGGCAGCGGTCTGCTACTGAGGAGGTAGCGATTTAAGGTTTTTACGGCGACCTTAACCGGCCGAGGGAGAGACAGTCATCGGATTTTTGCAGACTTTTAGTGGACAGGTCCTCAAGTTGTCCATCTGCATCCTCGTGTCTCCTTGCCCTGTGACTACTGGAATCGTGTTTCCACCAGTAGCCGCTCTTGGTTCGCGACTGCTTATTTGACTGACGTCTTATTCGCAGCTAACCTACATATCTGTAGGCCGTTCCACTATCCACCACCTGTGGACGCGCCCCATACCGGTTAGAGCTCCGGTTCCCGGAAGGTACAAAGTACCCTCGGGGGGATATATATATATATATATATATATATATATATATATATATAATTCAATTTTTAGTTTAAATAATACTCCTTTACAGTAACCTCAAGAACATGAAAAAATCGGTTTATACGTTCTAAACAATGATGTATGTATATAAAAAATTAAAAACTTTGATCTTTTCCCTTATTATACGTCTGCCGGTAAATAATTTTTATCAATTCGGGATATTACTACATTCGCAATTTTATTCTAATTCAAATTTATTCCTATATAGATAAATAGATTTCACATTATTTCTTGATAGTAACCTTAGGAACAGGCTTATTTTTACGACCAAAAAAAAAAAAAAAAAATACCTTCTAAACAACGATGTATGTAAAAAACAAATTTGATTTTTTCTCTTATACGTCTGCCAACATATAATTCTTAACAATTCGGTGCTACATTCGCAATTTTAATCCAGTCGGTAGATTATTTTATTTCGCTAACTATAAATTATAAAAATCGATAATTATAATAATTTTATACGAGTACAGTGCACAAAATATTAGATGCCCAATAATCACCGGCGAATTTCTCTACGTAAAAATTTAAACCACCGGATATAATTACTAGTTAACACATGTCTGATAAAAAGAAGTGTATTCTAATTTAACCAAGCTTTGCGTGCAACTATTCGTTAACCAAATTTCACGATGGCAGTACACTTTGTTTCATAATGTTAACTATACCGGACATGAAATTTTAATGTTCGCAAAAATTTGTATACATGAAATGTTTCAGTTTTAAATATATTTATATAAACACATTGAAAATTATCTACGGTTCACCTCACGCCCTTAACGTCAAGATTTTATAATATATGACTGAAAAGGTTAATAACTACACATTATCGATTTTTCGAGACGTTAGTATAATTTTTTTTATGTATGGAGCAGTTTAGGAGGTTCCAAAGTAAAATACAATTAATCTTATTTTGATAGATATACTCCCTGTTTGAAAATATATTCGGTATAAAAAAACTTCCATATGAAAATTTAAAAGTATTATTTTGGGTTTAATTTTTTTTTAGACAAAGCTAGATAATTTTTAACGCGTTACATAAATATTAAAAATAAAAAATCAAATACGGTTTATTACGAAAATACACAATTTTTTAACGTTACAAATATTATATACTGTATAATGTGACAGAAAATGTTAATATTTTTATATCGTTCTATTAATTAGCAAATGAGTACAAAATATTTAATTATATTTCTTCTAAAAAGATCTAAATAAAAATATTTCGTAAAAATAAAAACAGCTCGTTAAAATACCCCGTATAGGGTAAAATGTTGACTCAAGAAGATACTCGGAAAATGTTTCGTAATATGATCATTATTAATTTCATCTCGCTATAAAAAATCAACAACGTTTCTTATTTCAGTTGCTAATTGTAAACACACAAAAAAAAATATCATAACAAAACACACGAAAAAAACTATCAATAAAATAAATCATTAGGAAATTCGTATTTTTAGCGAACTAAAAGAAGAATACAGCGAACTGCAAATAAAACGACGAATTATTAAAACAAATGTGCGAATGTAGCAATAACCAAAAATTAATAACATTTGTTTGTCCACGTGGAAAGATGCCAAAAAAATTAAATTTCTAATCGTGTGTTTTATATTTAAAAATTTTAAAATAGTCAGTAAGTGAATTAGAATTATTTAATATCTTGTTTTTATTGTTTTATTTTGTCGACAGGTTCTCACTATTATTAAAATGGGCTAATGCGATCGATGAGACGCCCACTTGAACTGTCATCTTCAACTGTGAACAGAATTTATTTATTTTAGGATACCATATATAAATATATATTTATAATACAACATGTATATAATTTGTTTAATCTAATATTATTTTTTAATTAAAACGTGTTTTGTTAACATTTCCGATTATGTTCTCGTTCTTTGTTTTCGTATATTGTAAATAATAAACGTATTCTTTCCAATCGAATATCTACAAATTAATATAAAGCAACTATATATATAGTATAGTATTCGACCGTAAACTAGACGTAATTCTTAATTATTACGATCAGGGCAATGATAACTCACTCCGTATCACATCATATGCACGACCACCTGTGCTACATATAATTAATGCCTTGAAGAATTGGACATTGTGTTATAATAATACCGACACTCGTATGCGAGTTAAGCCGTCTGCGTAAGAATAATAATAAAGGAAAAGGAAGAAGATTAAGAGAAGTAAAAGCAAAGAAAGGAAAGAATAGAAATATGTAGAAAGTTGTGCGTGAATTGATAATGTAGAAGTAGGAGCACAAAACCATGCAACCACATATGTTTTTAACCAGTAGCAACCAGAGGAAGACAACCAGAAACATAATGTGGCTTATGCTAAGAAATAAGGAGAGATAATCAAAAGAAAAGGGGATAAGAAGAAAGAAGGAAGGAAAAACGAAAAGGAAATACCACTATTTTGGGGTGGCACCTTAGCCTTTGGATCAATATCCTACCTGCAAGACAGCGGTTTGTTACTGAGGAGGTAACGGTGTACGGTTTTTACGTCGACCCAAACTCGCTGAGGGAGAGACAGCCATAGGATTTATGCAGACTTTTAGTAGACGGTTCCTCAAGCTGTCCATCTGCATCCTCGTGTCTCCTTATCCTGTCACTACTGGAATTACCTACATGAGGCTTTCCGCCAGTAGCCGCTGTTGGTCTGCGACTGCTTATTCGACTGACGTCTTATTCGTAGCTAACCTACATATCTGTAGGCCGTTCCACTATCCGCCATCTGTGGATGCACCTCGTTCCGGTTGCAGCTCCGGTTCCTTGAGAGCACCTGTACAAGTACACGTGCCCCCAAGGGGGAAATGACATTGTATATACTGCATATAATTAATGCCTTGAAGGATTGTGTGTATACAAAAAGACGTAACATGGGCTAGTCACGATGTTTGGACACGAACAGCACAACGTTAATATATATACCTTGGCAACTAGGCACCTAGTCTATATTTTTTTTTGTTAAATCGTGTTTTTTCGTAAAATTTATTTGAACAACAATCACGTATTTTAATAACCGTTACATATATAACTATTTTAATCGTGTATAATTTCGTTTCGTAAATTTCCGAAGTTACAAACAAAAATTTCAATTTTCAAAAATATCCGAAGGTGGCTCTTAATGATTTTTCGGAAGTGAATTTTTCAAGTTTTTAATTTTAATTATTAACACAAAATGCAATGAAATTAAATTTTACTGTTCCTCTTTTTTTTTTTCTTATTTGTTCCCCATTCCGGACATTTTATTTATTGCTTAATAACTAGGTGTAATATTGTAGAGGGGCAGAAGACTAGAGTGCTAAAATGAAAAATTATAATTATATAGAAAAGTTCAGGTGTATCTGAAAAAAAAATAAAAACATGGTGTGTGTAGTAATCCTCTGCCAGTGTACTTAATATCTAGGGGGGTGACGGGATGAACTACATAGTCCCGTCATCCACCATGTGTGTATGTGTGTGCAAAGGTGAATTTGTGAGAATGCGTGATAAAAATTAGAACAACGAACTTAAAAATATACTTATTGCTAACAAATTTATACATCTTATATTATTCAAGTGCAAATAAAATTATAAAGAAAACTTCTTCGTAAACAAAACAAAATAAATCTTATACAATAAATACGTACCATTTTTACAAAGAAAAACAACACGATGTTAAAACAAAATGAGTATATGAAATTACAATTATTTTTTTTAATAATATTGATACTTATAAAAATAAAAGAGCAAAATCATTATTAATAATAAAGAGGGAATTACATTAATAGTTATAAAAAATAAAAATAAATAAAAATAAAACTTAATATAACAAAACTAGTGTAGGCGTGTAGTATATATAGTGAGTGTATGTGTAAGAAGTCATTGAGAAGCATAGACCACACTATTGTTGCGGTTTCACGTTTGAATCAAGTGTTGAGGAAAAATAATTTACTATTGTCCGGATTTAAACTTCTTACACATGGCAAACTCCATATACAACAGGAGATTTTTGGAATTAGATTTGTTAATGACCATTGGTTCTGTGGAATTAATTCTGAATTTAAGGGCAGTGATATAATAAATGTTCAATGTCATCGACGGCACCAGAGGTACACAAGGTGCAACAAGGGTCACTTATAAGATGGAACCTATGTAAATAGGAACCAAATTTTTCGGAGAGCACCTACGTATTATAAAAATTAATGTTTAAATTTTTCAATTTCATTCGAACGGAAATTTTCGGAAAAAACACATACGTCTTCCTTCCAGTTTTACATCTATCCCACCTCTTTTGCCATGCTGCAATAAGTGAGTTTTTAATGAATTTTTTTAGAATTTTAATATTAGGATTGTTCTCTAAGCTGGAGGTTTCAACATTTAAGAACTGGAAACTTCCAACACAGGAAATATCTCCAACCACCCTTTATTCAGAGATGATTGAGGAACCTGTGACAAGCAGATCCAGTGGAAGAATGTTAGAGATAACATTGGCAGCAGACGTGGAGCAGGTTCGATATAGAGATGAAACATTTAAAAGACATTTCCTCTGGTGCCGGTTAACAAGATTAATGGTTCTTTTATTGATATATATGAGAGAGCTATACCTATACAGAGACTCAATAATCCCCTTATAAAGGATGACCCTTTCCCTATATCGCAGACCGAAAGTGTTAGGTTGAAGACGTCTAAGTTTATTATAGACGCCATCACATTTACGATGAATATACTCTACATGTGGTAGGAAAGTAAGTCTATAATCCAAGATGAGATCTAGATATTTCAACTATTTAGCATGAGGAATTTATTGGCCAGATATTATCCTAAGTTCTTCTACTATCTTTACTATTCTCTGGTTACCAAACACAATAAATTGACATTTGGGAGCAGAGAAAGCAAGACCTAATTTGTTAACAATGGATTCCAGTTGTAGACATACAACTTCAATTAATTTGAAATCATAATGCCAATCAATACTGAAGGAGATGCGTAAGTCGTCTGCGTAGGAGACAAGCTGAATACATTCCGTATAAGAAATGAATTTATCTATTTGAGAATGAACACGAGAATAGAGAGGGTCCTAGGACAGATCCCTGAGGAACACCACACTGTAATCTCCTGTTGGCGACAGAGTCATTAATGTTAAGAATCGCATATCTGTTTTGGAAATAATTAATAATTACGTTAATGATGAAAGGGTTAATATTAAATTGTTTTAAAATAGCAATGATTTCTGGCCACCTACAGCTATCAAAAGCTCCCTTGATATCAAAGGAAATGACAACTGTAGAATGGCCAGCAGTCAGTTGTGTTTTGATTCCAGACACGAGCTTGTAGAGGGCATTCTCAGTAGAGAATCCCCTCCGGAAGCCAAACTGGTTCTGGTGAAAAATATTAAGGCTATCAGCTTCTTTTAAGAGGATTTCATTGATAACCTTTTCATACACTTTACCAATGGAGTTCAGTAAAGAGATTGGCCTATATGCAGAGAGGGAGCTGGGATCTTTTCCAGGTTTAGAAAGTAGCTTAATATTAGCCACTTTTCAACATGTTGGAAAGATCTGGTGTGCAAAGCACTTATTAATGATCGAGCTAAATAAATTAGGGAACTTAGAATTTAAATACTTGACGATTTTGTTATTTATTTTATCTGAAGAAGGAGCTTTTTTATTATTAAGCCTCTTCACCAGGATAGTTATGTCATTAGAAGTAGTTGAGGGAACAACTGCTCCAGCAATGGAACTAGTGGAAATCCAACCGCCATCGACCAGAGGGAAAAAATGGTCTAGAATGGCATTGCATTTTTCAAAATTCTCTGTCAAGATAGAATTACCTACGGTAATATCTGGAATTATGGTTAATTTGTTCTTATTGAAGATATATTTATAAGGGCGACCCCAGGCAGAGCAATTTTGAATGAGTTGTCGCCAAGCTAAAAGTTTACTTTTTGTAATGGCATTTTTATATTCTTTATTTAATGTCACTAAGGTGGCATTCAAAACAAAGGACTTGGAAATGTTTCTACATTTGTTCTTAGTTTTCCTAACTTTATCAATTTGAGTTTTCAGCCTTTGAAGAGCAAGATTCCATCAGTCAACTGCTGGAGCAGTAACTTCAATATGTGACATATGAGAAATTTCAGATAAATAACTATTAAATTTGGTAATTTTATCATTAAGATTTGTGATATTATTAGAATTTTCAATACATTGTTGAAGGTTGATAATATATTTTTCATTAATGTTTTTAGAAAAAATAGTTAATTTTTTAAATGTCTTTGATTGAGTTTTACAAATCTGAAAAGAAAGGGTAGAGAGAATATTTCGGTGAAATGTTAGATCAAAATCATTTAGTGAAAAGGTAACCAATTGTTGGATTCTGGCATGAACAATTAAATAATCAATAATGCTCTCCCCGTTGTAGTTACTAAACGTAGGTGTTTTATAATTTTTAGTGACCAGATCATTACCGAACAAAAATTCGGTAAAAGTTGTTGAGGTGTCATTGAATGGAACTCTACTCTTCACGGCTGGCAACCTTATATTGAAGTCGTCAACCAGAATAGGTAAATATTTACAGTTGGACTTAATGGTTCTATCCATAAGGTCCAGGTGATTATATTTGGGTTTATTAGGAGATAAATAATGAACAAGTATTTATTTATAATTATGGCTATAACGTTGTTTTGGTTGAGCAGCAACCTATGGGGGGACATCGCGCTTGATTATAAATGCGATTCTATTATTATAATACGAAATAAGATCATAAGGAACGGAGAGAGCACCATTATATACATAAGGTTCAGCAATAACCGCCAGGTCACTGCTAGAATCCACTACACTCTTTAAGAAAAGGAGCTGACGAGCATATGAGTTACCTACATTAAGATATGTAAGTTTAAGATCCAAAGTTGGTTTTAGATCTTAAATTTTGAACCGCTTTAACGTAACATGGACAATTTTTGTTTGAGGTAGTGTGGTCTATGCTTGCCATAGACTTAGTGATGATGTCTGTATTACCAAGGGCGCAATCAACATTTTTATAGTTGCACGATTTAGCTATTGAGTTATATAGGCAGTTAACACAGGTTAACTCCTTGTGTTTCGTAATAAATTGTAAATAACTATCTTGGACGCGACAAAACTTTTCGGAGTGTCCAAATCGGTTGGATTTCTTGCAAAATCGAGGGTTCAGCGAATCTTCGAATACTAGCGATTCCCATTTTATTCGGATACGTTTCTCTTCAGGTAGTTGCTTACATTGATCCGGTGTGCATCTGATGTACACACGAATCGCTTTTGGTCCTTGGACTTTTGTAACAGAGACTGGTGGCGAGCCAAATGTGTCAATAAAATAATTATTGAAATCTTCTTCTACAAAGTTATTTGTTCGGAAGACTACAATTGTGGGGTCTAGCAGCTTTCCTTGCTGCACACGACAGTCTGTTATACGATCGTTAATAATTGCTTTCAATTTTTATAAATTTTGTTTCGTCGCTGTATTAATTATTGACGGTTTTTTGTATTCTAAATTTTTCCTGAAATTCTACATATACGTTCTTTCTTTGATTATATTGTGATCAATGTGTTTCTCTGGAGAGAGTGGTTATGACAATTGGTACGGAAATATTTGTATTTTTTTGTAGTATAACGTAGAATTAATGACATAATAATAAACGAGTTTTCAATTCCAAGCGTAATCTTGTGAATATATCATTCGTTTGTTCTAATTCTCCATTCTCTGATTATGACTATCTCTTCCAGAACGCAATTGAATAGTAATGAAGATAATCCATCACTTTGTCTTACTGCTGTTCTTATTTTAAAAGTTTTGACACTTAACCAAAGAATTTAATACTGTGTTTGTCAATGTTTGCTTAATGAGGGCAATAAGCTTATTGTTAAATAACTTTTATCTACAGAATCATATGCTTTCTTAAAACCGACAAAAGTTATGACTATTTTTTTGAATTTCACCCTTCTATATTTAATTAAAAGTTTCAAATTAATTATTTGTTCTAGACAAGATCTTCCTTTTTTAAAACCAACCTGGTATTCTCCGAGTTGTTTGTCTAGGTGATATTCAAATCTACTTAGCATCGCTTTTGAAAGAACTTTATAAGTTACTGGCAAAAGTAATATTCCTTTGTAATTATTAACACCGGTTCTATCTCCTTTTTTATGAAGTGGATGAATTAACGCCATTTTTCAATCACCAGATACATTTTCGGTTTCGATATTTGATGAATTATTTTTTGTAGTATTTTGATTATTTTAGGGTCAGTTCTCCCTCTCTCTTGCTCTCTCTCTCTCATATATAATTGCTCGTTTAAGAAAATAGCATACCTCATCGTCATAATTCTTCAATCTTGTTAAGATTGGTGGATAACTGTGTGTTGTATTTATTTGATATGTTTCATTTTTGACCTTCCTCTTGATATTTTTCCTCCTATGGTGCATTCAATTATTAGTGTTAAATGTTCATTGTATCTAAAAATATGACATATTCATTTATACCTCTTTCCTTTAGTTTTCCTATATTTTCATGGATTTATCTAGATTTTCTTTGTTGTTAATTTTCTCTGTCCATGCTATTCTTTCAATTCTCCTCCATCAGATTTCGAATAACTCAAACTAACTTTACGTCTTTTTATTTATCGTCCAAGCTTCCGAATCATAAAGTAAGATAAATTTCTTCTTAATTTCTATATTCATTTGGCTTAATAATCCTTTCTTTTTCATAAATGCCAGTTTCGCCAACCCTATTCTTTCTTTTTTATCGTGTATACTGCTTCCACCATTTATTATGCTTCTTCCTAAATATCATTCTCTTTTTATTTTATATATATATATATATACATTTATATAAATAATCTAAAAGTAGTTATAAAATCAATTATACTCAGCTATCTCGATAATGAATTCGTGTACAAGTCGAACTGAAACATTAAATACAAATATTACAAAAACATTTTACTGCGGTAGATGCTTGTCGTTCGAGATATCGAAATATTGTAAAAGAAATTAGAAAGAAAACCTTTCCACGATTCTTTAATTTCAAACGTAATTTTAATAATCACGAGGCTTAAAGAATATCATTAATCAGGATGAATTATATTTTTCATCGTCGTCTATATCTTCTTTTTATCAATCCGTAGATTGGGCATATCCTTTATGACAACGATCGTAACGAATAAATTGAACTTTAAAATTAATTTTTTTTTGTTCTGCTCTCCTTTTTAAGTTTGAAAATAATTTTTATTATTAGTACAACAGTTACCCTTTCTTGCTTTCTACGTTTGAATTAAGCTCCTCGATTCGTGTATGGTTTTGAAACCTTTTTCATTCTTTGTGTTTTCTTTCTAATTAATTTTCTATAGTCTACGCCAACACCGAGTTACGAAAGTCTCTATTCTTTTATATATTTCATTGCTGATTGCTCGAGTTTCTGATGTATACAGCATGGTGCGCGCGCCCTATATCATGACGTCCTAGTTTCTAATCATACGTTTCTTGAAGTTAGTACAGATTTCTTTTTATTGAAAGCCATTTTCGCTAAACTAATTCCAGCTACTATTTCTTCGTCGCTACTTCCATCGTGAATTATTATACTTCCTAGGTATCTCTAAGTGCTTTAATTAATTTTTACATTATAGCGTTCTTCTACCCTTAGATAGGGCAGTACGCTATATCCCGTAGTGGTGGTCAGCCAATTTATAGTGTTCTAGCAAACCTTTAGATAGAGGTAAATAGAAAATCTCGCGGTCACCAGCACAGAATACTGTGCAAATTTTTGTTACTAACTTATTTTATAATGTATCTTATTGAATTTTGAGTTAATGTGATTAGATTTGACGGAAACTAAATTTCTCGGCGTGGAACCAACAACTAACGATATCGTTATCGAATGACTAGTATTCGTTAAAATTTTATTACGATTTTTATTATTATTATTATTATTATTATACATTATACGACACAAAATAAATTCATAAACAAATATTTATATCCAAATATATCACAAAATAACAGATTATAATTCTCACAAATTCACCAAATATGTGCACATAAATTATTCACACACAAAGAAAAGAAAAGAAAAGAAAAGAAAGTGAGTACAACCTGGTGGTACCTCCGTAGTTCGGTCGACTATCTCCAGATCGAAAATTCGACTTCAATTATACGATACCGACTCTACTATATCGACTTATCTTTAATAAACGAGTCGTGTATACCTATATAGATAATCCCGCGATTATCCATTGTTGGCTCCACACGCCACTTGTTTCCAAAATTCCCCCGTTAACCTGGGTATTAATTCCGACATAAATTCTAATCTCCTTTAAATATTTATCATTATTATTATTATGTGCTACTTGTAAACGAATAGCGTGATGACACTGATATGTATATCTATATACTAATACGTCGCGCACGAGCCTATTATCTTCGCTAACTTTTACTATTTTTAAAGCTTACTTTATTTTTTTCTTTTATTTTATATTTATAATCAATTCCTACGGTACCCCCCTAGCTCTTAACACGCCATAGCATTTAGTGCGTCTTTTTAAGCACATTTCATCAATACCATTTTTCCTTCATTTATTGACGTATTCTTACCGAGTTTATCGAATACTCAAGTTCTTTTCTATTACTCTCTATAATTGCTAGGTTATCCGCAAAACGGATCATCGATGACTTTGATCCTGCTACTCAAATTACAACGTTCTCTTTAAAATCTTATATATATATGCTTTTCTATATGTATATTAAAAATTGCTGGCGTTAAACGGCATCCTTCTTCTTCCTATTAAACGTGTCATATACTGCTGCAAGGCCGATGACACGGATGAGAGAAGACTCAGATTAAAAGTGAGAGGCTGGATGATTGGATGAATCGAAGAACACGATACATATTATCTGATCCTCTCAAAGTCGTTTGCAGAGCTACTTTAGAGCCCAAGCAGCTGTGATTTTTAGTACAATCGATTAGGTGATAATGCACTGTAATAATATTGTTGCCGTAGAAACAACGCGGAGAAAGTTGATGATAAAGCAGGTAACTCTACAGCTGTATGGCCAAGTGTAAGACGACTTAAAACTATCTCAGCATTCCGTCATAAGTCAGAAGGAGTAATGGGTGTCTAATTTGACTGATCTTAATTTATTAGTAATTGGCGTAGCGCCCAAGCCTTTACTCCTTTCTGTTTTTATTTCCACTTCGTTTTTCGCGATTATTATTATCGATTCTTACGTTTCGTATACTTTTATCATTCTTTCATCTTTATAATCTAATTCTTACATTACATTCCATAGAATGTCCCATATTCAACCCCATCAAAAACTTTCTCTGTGTCTAATATTTTTTCGACTATTTATCGGATTCCTATAATCTAGTCTCTCGATTTTTCAGGAATACATATTAATAATTTTTTAAGTTGTCTGTTTTGTTGTTAATCTTATTTAATATAGTTTTCGTTAATCACTTTGAAGCTGCTTCTATAAATTTTTTTCATATATTCTTTCTTTCCTTTTTATTTACATTTTCATATTTTCACCTTATTACATCAATTTTATAACTTTATTCGTCATCCATGGTTTCTAATAAGCTTTATTCTTCATTCGCAATAATTTCTTTGTCGTTTGTATAATGACTTTCTTTATATTTTTACATTTTGTATATATATATATATATACACGATAATATAAACTATTCACGAATATAACAATATGATAAAGGCCGAAATTAGTATCGACATCATATAGAACTTTTTTCGGGGTTCATAGTTCCGGATTTAATATAACGAATAAATTGGTTAACGTATGAAAATCAACGCAGAGACGCCTTTCCTCAAACTGAAAGTCTTCAACACCGGAAGCATTAAGCTCTAGATCTGACACCGTACAAAGTCCAAAACAAATTTCTCTTCCCCCCCGTGTGGACATCATTATGGAAGAAGTCAGTTACTTAAAATTGCGAGAGCTTCAAACCATTAAGCTATCGTAAATGAAAATTACAATATTAAAATAAACGTATAAAAAATAAAAGTAATGATTGTTGACCGAGTGGCAATAATCGACCAGACACTATACAGAAATTCGGGGTTACGAAGTAGCACAATTAAGCAATGATCAAACTGAATAAAATCTTTAAAGATACCCGCATAACAAAAACAACAAATTAAGATTGGTCAATGCAGTCATTGTTCACGTTGCGACATACGCATCCGAAACATCGATCATCTAAAAAGCTGATACCAGACATATAAACTTCGAGATGAAAATATATCGTAAACTTCGTCTACTACCGTGAACAGCGGATCAACGAAAAAGTCCATTATTGAGCAATTACAAATAAATACTAGCCTTTTGACAAGAATCAGCAGAAACATGGTAAGATATTTTGGGCATGTAGTGAGAAACATCTATATGTAAACGGTCTTAAGGCGCTAAAAGGGTATAATATGTCTCCAATGATAAAGAATTACAATACAAATTTTGTAAATGGTGTCAAGGAGAATAGATACAAGATTATGATGATATATATATATGTGTGTGTGTGTGTGTGTATGTATGCACGACCTCCTTTAAGAGAAAATTACTATAGATAGACTGAAAATATTACACGAACAAACAAAAATTTCCATCTTCAGAATAATATTTCACATTGCGTATCGTTCGCCCGAGGTAAAACCCTATAAAAGCCATACGCTATTCTAAATTCAGCATTCTTACAGGATTCCCTTCTTTCGTTTAAGTCACTCCGATAAACGATTTACTTTAAACAACATTTCGAAAATGTCTGAACTATTTTAGTCGCACGATACAAATAAAAATTGATAACTCCGGTGAAAATAACACGTCCGCGCTAATAGTAAAGCGCAAATAGGCCCCCAAAAAAATATAAAGATAATAGAAGCAATACATTGTGGGTATATATAATAAAAGTAAAAGTAATAGATTCTGGGAAAGAAAAAAAGAAGGAAGAAACACAGGGACGAATATTTGGATTAACCCTTTCAGTCACGAATGTCCATTATATGGTACGTGAAATTTTAAACATCTTTTTTCTGGTTAACGTGAAATGTCTCATTTTAAAAATATCTATCTAAATACATTGCAAATTATATACAGCTCACTTAAGAAGCCGTATTACGTAATAAAACACCTGCATAAAATTCATAATTTTATAATGTACGACTGAAATGGTTAATAAAAAAACACACACTCATACATACACGAAGGATAACAAATGCTACGATGGATATAGAAAAATACCGCGCCCAATTTACTGTAAAGAAACGTAAAACGATGTGACGAACGATGATGATACATATCGGAATATCCTGGTGGCTAATGTACTTCTATACGGAACGTACCGAGTTCGAATACCACCAGCGACGCAAAAATTATCATCAAAAAATAAAAATATAACTAATCTTAAGATTATTATCGCGCGGAAGGCAATGGCAAACCAGCACGCGCAACACCCTATGCAATAATGATGTAGTACGCAACAAAAACATGCGGGCTGTGCATTGTGTCCCGACAACAAAGCGATTACAATCAGTTCTTCCGGGTGTGTGTGGTGTCCATCTACGCTAACGCCATATTATGATTGCCTTGTACGCTACTTACACTATAAAAAACAAAATATGTATAGGTAAGTAGTCGCCTATCTCCGATACGGAGACGGCACTTGACTATGATGATAAATACGAATAATTAACGAAAAAATTTTCTAATCGCATTTTTCGAATTAGAAAATAAATTTACGCTTACTTTAATTCGATACTTCGGACTATACTAAACTTTTTCAACTTTTAATCACGATAAATTCAAAATTGATCAAAAAATTCGTCGACGTCATAATCAAGAAGTTTTTTATTGCTAAAAAAATAATAATCGTAATAATCAATAATAAGAAAAACAACTAAAAACGGTAATTCCAGACATTTACACGTTTGCTACATATATATATATATATATATATATATATATATATATATATATATATGTGTGTGTGTATATACATATATAAAATATATTATACATATGTGTGTTGTGTGTGTAAGCGATATCTGTTAAATACATACATATATGCCAGTAATTTTTATCATGAACATGTTTGCTATTTACATATACATATATATTAGCGAGTACTATATACCGTGTCCTTCTTTTAGAAAACTGGGTTAAATTTAATTGATATTTTAACGAAATATTATAAACAGCTCAACAACATAGATTATATATAATATACAGTATGCGTGTATAACGATTATAAACGGGTATCATTTTTTGTGTTACATTTAAATGATCATCCGTTTTGTGGGTGACGATAAAAATAAGTCGAAAAATCGTTCATTACGAAAAAAAATCAGGGATTAATACAAATTGAAAACGATTTTTTAAAAAAGTTCAACAAATTGTAAAAATTTACTGCATTTTATTTGGCAGAATAGATAAAGTACGATTATATATTTTAAGTATTAAAAATAATAATAATAAACGAACCGATAAAATGTGTTAAAAAATAAATAAAAAATAAAAGTAAATAAAACGTTAATAAAGGGTAATTTTCGGTAAAAATTCGACGCACGAAAAATAACTAAATTGAAACTCTTCGTGTGTACGATCATCTATTTGTAAACATATAGAAGAAGTTCGTACTTCATACGTACTATATATATGGAAGCACTGATAATAAATCATCCGCCTATCGATTCGTACGTAAATATGAAAACTGCCGGAGGATGTTTTATAATATAGTTCCCCGTTATTTAATCGATTCGAAATATTTATCGCTCGTAAATAAAATCGTAAAAAAAGTTAAATCAATTTTTGGATTTTAAACACTGTCGCAGTCTTTAAACTTTATAAATTAACATATATGAAAATATTGATTAAAATTTTTCAACGTAGTGGCGACCGAATCTTCGTTTAATTTATTTCAATAGTTTAACAAAAAAATATACATATATATATTTTTACATCACCGTGTATGTGAAATTTAAAAAAATAAAAAAAGCAATCTAATTTTTTTCGCATCGTTCTTTATATAAAAATAAAATGTTCCATTCGGCTGAAAAACACGGACGTTCGCACGTACTGCGTCGATGAAAATTATATAATTCAAATTACGGATCTATCGACTTCTGGAAATAAAAAATAACGAACGGATCTACAACGTCTAAAAAGGAGAGAATTACTGCCGACGATACAAAAGCGATTCATCTCGGACACAAAAGAGAGATAATAACGCGATTAATTTGCGAAAAGCGGTAAGTAGACCAAAAAACCTAGCGGCTAATGAATATAAAAGAACGGACTCGGGGACTTGACGGATGTGGCGTGGAACAAAGAGTTAGTGGATAGGTTGGTCGTCGACATTAGCGAAGCGGAGAAGGCAAAAGATACTCAGAAGAAGATTATAAATCTTGATTTATAGAAATAAAAATCGGAATAATAATAAGCTTCAGCGTGTTCAAACCGTTACAAAAACTTAACGAAACGGATTATTTATAAAACTTTCGAGAAATTTAAAATTCCGGTTATAAAAACTACAAAAATTTTAAATATATATATATATATAAAAATTTAAAAAATAAATAAAAACTTTCAATCCGGGCAGTCGTAAAGTTAAAATTTTCGTTAATCGGGATTTAACGGTAATAACAAAAATCATCTTAAAAACTAAGTAATATTAACGATAAATTTATTCATGTAGAAGGTAAGAAATTACTTCGATTGAGATTTATTTCATTATAAATGTGTGTGTGTGTGTACGTTTCATTTTAATTAGAAATATCTCAACGTATCCACAGACTATAAATACTCTATAAGATAATAACGATTACAGGTCAAAACTTTACACTATAAATATATCGAAGAGTTTAAACGAAAGTTCAACTTGCATTAAACGACATACGACAGATTTATTGGATATAATGGACCTGATGGATGGCGAAATGTGTAACCATGTCATGTGACACGACTGACAATCGGCGTTGCAAGGGGAGGAACTAGCTACTTGCGGTGAATATGCGGCTGAATCGAAAGTACATAAAGACATTACCCGAAAGCAGCGGGGATTATTTAAGATTAATAATCGAATGTGTGAATATTACTTCAGGCTGGGAAATTAGCGAACGTAACTACGAAGGCCAAGCGTTTATAAGATATTCTAAGATTTTGTAAAACTGAAAACTACGAATTTATATACTCTCGAGAAGACACGAAGTTGACATATTAATAAGTAAAGAACCGGCGAAATATCTGATACCGTAATTTTAACTGAACATAAAACCGAAGCCGTGAGTGATAATTCAAGTGTGCGCGCCAACCGTGGACAATACAAATGAAGAGATAGAACATTTTTCTGAACAAATCACGTAAGCGCAAGAAGTAACAAAGCATATTATATAATAATTGTAGTAGGTAACTTTAATGCAAACATAAGTGTGTAGTTCTACAGTGGGAAAGCATTGTCTAGGAAAAGGCAATGAAAAAGGGATCGTTTATTAGAGTTTGCGGACAAACATTTTTTAACGTTTGTAACACGTGGTTTAGAATTACAAAAGAAGGCCGTGCGTGTGGTTTAGCCCAGGCGGTAGTAAACATAGAAAAAATCGACTATTTTAATTAATAAAATGTACAAGAAAAAAAAGTCATACATACCCGGGAGCGGGCAGCAATATAGACCATATGTTACTAAATAGCAAAATGTAAAATCGAATTGAATAAACTATATTATGGCCAATACGCGTACATGGGACCTACATAGATTAAAAGATAAGTATATAATTTCCAGGATAGTCTACCACAACATGAGAAAGCGAACGTGGTAGTTACATCACAGATGGTTGGAGAAATACGAAAATATCATTGAAGCAGTTGACAATTTTTTATCGTGCAGAAAAAGAACATGGTTCAACGAGGATAAAATTAATGTAAAAAAAAAAAAAAGTGCCATTAAACTATATATAAAAAGCTAAATAAAGTAATCGCAGCATGCAGGGAAGTAAAAATGGTTGGAGGGGAATGTAATCAAATTGAAGAATTGAATAGCAGACATTATAAAAATAAATAATGAATCGAGGTAAGAGAAACACTCGAAACATGTATATAATCAAAAATAAATACGGCGACTAATGAAATTGAAGATAGATGTGGTGAAAACAACTATATGAATTTACAAATAGAAGGTCCGAATATATAAATGTATGCCATTTGCGGTGCGAGCGCCATCAACACAGCAGATGAAAATCTGGTACTTTGCGAATTAATCGTTTACCAGTACAGTACGACAACAAATTATACTAAAATTATTTAATCGAATATAGAATATAATTAATCGCATTAAATTTCATACCTATTCTAAAGAACGTATTCACATCGCATCACCTGGAGTTTAAAATAAACGGCAAAATAATCAGTAGCATCAATTATACCGACGACGACGACGACAAAGTCCTATTAGCGGAATATATGCAGACGATATTAAATAAACTCGATAAATCAGGTGAAAAATGGAGTATGATTATTTATGAAGTTCACCGAGGTTGAGCAATAAAATCGGGGAGTCTTGAAAATTAGTAGAAAACGTGGGCCGGTTAGGTTATTTACGAACGCCGATATCTAACGATGGAAATTAAAACAAGAAACGACGGAATAAAAAAAACCTCGCGTGCATATTAAAGGATAGGAAATTAAAAACTTCGGCTGATCCAGTGCTATGTTACGTCTATAATAAGAAAATGAGCGCGGAAAGCGTAAAACGGCTAGAAACCTTTGAAATGCGAATCCTGAGAAGCACGTACAAAAGGGACAGAAAAACCAGCTAATAAATACGTATCGGAATAATAAGAGTTCAGGACATCTTTACTAGGAAACGGAATGGCGCATCGGGGAAAATGGTTGTCTGTCTGCTGGCAGGAGCAAAGAAAAAAGTAGTCCCCCGTATAATAAAGGACGTTAGGAATGGAAACTACTGGATCACGATGTGTAACTCTCGTTAAGGAGATGTCACTAGAAGAAGAAGATTCTTTGGAGGAATAATAATAAAGATATTTCGTAATGTAGCGAAATTCGACGCATTAAAATGAAACTTTCGAAATTATATACCGCGTTAAAAAATTAAAAAACGTTTTACATTAGCATTATTATTAATTATTATGTTTAAGAAACGCTATAAACATTTAACAAAAATACTTAATATACTATTACTACCGGAAGAAGTATCTTCTTCTATAAAATTTTTCACTAAAAATGGGAAAAACTGTAAAAATTAAACTTGTAACGTGTTGAGAAAAAAAGTTTAACATACTCGAAAGTAACTTTTTCGAAATTATTAATTTAAGTATCACGTTCGAAACACGCCGAATAATTATAGCCTCGTAATTATTAATAATGCGTTAGCTTTTATCAAATAAAATCATTCGATTCGATTAATTGTTACTATCGATATTATTGCTTTATTTTTATTTTTTTAGAACAAAATAAACATTTTAAAAGAAAAAACACCTATTAATAATCGTTTTTACTCGAAGAAGCTTATTTCCCTTCTACCGAATTTCGAAATTTTCACTATGCTGACTAAAATACTATATATAAATAAACCCCCCCAAAAAAGTGTATAACTATTCCAAGTAAACATTTGAAATTATCATAGCACCACACTCGTAGTCGTATCATCGTTATTACGACTATCGACGATTTACTATACTAATACGACTATTGTTTTCACACACGAACACACGAACAGGTTCATTAACTACGGAATCTAGGATTTTCGACTATAACAACAAACAATAAGATAATACTACTAATATTTTTTTCCCTACTCCTTCGACGAACACTATTATATTTATCTAGTTTTACGTCTATAGCGCTTACCGCCACTTTTAACGTGGCCGTCAATTTGATCGATATTATTATTATTATTATTATTATTACTATTAGTATTAGCAGTGGTTACGGACGATAATTTCGCACTGCGAGATGTTGTTCTTCTTAACGAGATTTTTTGCAACATTTTACCGGAGTCGCCATTTTTAGCTGCGTTTTTCTTCTTCTTCCTATAATTATTATTCGAGGTTTTAGCTCCTTCTTCTTCGCTGGCGGTTTCAGTATCATCGTCTTCCGTATTATGTTGGTCATTTCGAACGTAACTAGCATTATTATTATTATTATTATTAATAACGGTTTTGAAACTACGTTTATCTCTTGATTTTCGATTATCATCGTCCTTAGTGACCGAATAAGCTTGATCACCATTGCGCGATGTCGACGAAACTAGAGCAGTATCGACATCGGATTCCGTTTCTTCATCATCGGTCTTGACGGTATCCGACATCATTGACGGTGAACTTTGCTGCTGTAGCGAACTTTCTAATAAAGTCGGAGATTCTCTGCGTTTTCTTTTCAAAGTACGTTTCGCGCATAGAGCAACGCCACCATTGCCACCGTCATCGCCGTTACCGGGACAACCTAAAAAGTTTTCATCCGACGAAGAACACGAAACGTAACGTTTACGAGTGTTATACGTTCTAACGCCGGCCAAATTAAGCAAAGCGTCCGCGCCTTCCGCTATCTTACGCCGTTCTTCCGCATCTTCGCTCGAACTAATCAAATAGCTTCTGAATAGAGAAGATTATTATTATTAGCGAAAATACGTTTATCGTTTTACTGTAATAACTGCAAATATTCTAGAAATACTAGAAATACGAAGAAGAATAAGTAAATAATTATATTACATAAACCGAAAAAAATAAATAAAAACTAAATGAAGTCAGTTTATCAATTCCAAGATAAAAAAAAAAAAAAATATAATACATTAAACCAAAATATATTAAAAATTTATTTCCGCGTGATACAAAAAATTTATACAATTAGAAAAGTATAAAAAATTTTAATTAAAACGAAATAATTCGATAAACTCTACGTATAATAATTATTTTATCGCAATTTACACGAAACAATCCTCCGAAAATGAAATAATCCGATTGCCGTATAAATAACAAAGCTTCAGTAAGGAAAAAATTCTACGTATATTAACATCGGCCAGTAATAATACCAACAACATAAACTGGAGAGAGACGATGAAGTAATTCACACGCGGAAATGTGTAAAATGCCGATAGATATTCGAAAAAGGAAAACTAATCTAGATGAAGTATAAGTCCTAGACTCGTTCGTTTATTGTATGCGCACAGAACCGCACCCACGTGTTACGAAGAAAAACCTATTCTGCCGCGTCAAGTGTGTGTGCTTCGAGGATTCTTGTTGCAAAACGATTATAAATCATATGTAACCTTTACACAAAATCGCATTCAATGCTGATATTGCTTTCCAATAGCATACCAACCGTTTTAACTAGGCATTTCAAAGCACTTTATTAAAGATTTTTTACTCTTTGTAATATATTTTAGAAAAATTATAATTAAAATTCACTTATTTTGTTTAATCTACATAAAATATGGAAAATTGTATTTTTATCCTTAAATTTGTTATTTTTACATTCGGGACTTTTCCCGGAGTAAACTCGAGTTTTTTATTATGTTTCGTTTGCAAATGAAAACTGTAATTCTTCTAGAAACGTGACGTATTAAAATAATTCGAATAAGTGAATATCAACCGTGAAAGTTTAAAAGTGTATTTTTTTTTTTTGTATTTTCCTCTTTAATTATATTATTCGTTTTAATTATGAAAAATAATTTTTTCACTCTTATAATTCGTAGTGTATAAAATTGTATTTTTTTTTTTTTTTTTTAAACAATACTAGCGCGATATGCTTCGTATAATTACGTTAATGATTGTCGGAAACGCGTTAAAATCGATTATTCAACGGTTCCAGAATAAAATCCTCCGGATGGTTGTCACCGTGGTACACCACCAACGTTAAGAGCTCCACAAAGACCTTGGAATGAAGTTTGTTCTGGAAGTAAAATATTCAGCAACGCAAAAAATTATGCTCATAGACTAGAGTGCACCCGAACAACATGGCGATCGGGTTGCTGGATAATTTCGTCGGCTTAATCAAGCCGATGTACCTAGCCTAAGGGATAAATTTTAATGACTTTTAGCACTTACTGATGGGTAGACTGCTAATCATGCTGCATAAAATATTAAAATTGCTAAATAGCTCCACCATCAGCTAAATGCAATTTAACTAAAGGGGGAAAAATCGATATAAACAAATACATACGCGGCCGTTGTCATTTTCCCAGTATTTCCCCGTGCGCCATTGATCGCCGTTACCAAGCGTGTATCGTTAACGTAATTATGATCCTCACTCGGATAAGAAGTTACCGACGGATTTCTTTCCTGCAGATAGCCGGATTATAAGAAAGTATACAAAAATTTATGCAATAAAATAGTCTATATATACACATGTAGCGATAAAATACAAAATAATACTAGGAAAATAAATATATATCAAAAAAATTACGAATGTTACATCATACCTCAACAATATATCCGTTAACAGCTGCTGATGGTTGATATGAATTAGCGACGGATAAATTTGTTAAACAATCTATAAAATTGTATACATATTATTTATTAATCAATATGAAATAATCTAAAATGTGAATTTCAGCGCGCCAAAAATAAAAACAAATTTGATAACTATCGCGAATTATATCTTAAACGTGATTAGTAATCGATTTTAAAATGCCTCGATATTATAAAATATATTCGAATGTCCGTTGTTAACAATATTATGAAATATATTTAATAAACTGAAAGTGAATTCGATATTATGAGATTTCGTAAACGTAACAAAAGAAGTTAAGCGCGTGTATCGGTCTAACAAATTCGAGGGAACTACTGTGTATGTTGTGTAGTCTTCGCCTAGAATTAAGTAACTAAAGAACAACAGGATCTACTCCATAAATGTCTTTGCATTTGTCAAATTAAGAAACTAACTGAGTCATCTTGCCAAGTTAGGCATCGTCGGACTTTGTTAGATATGCAATATTGTATCGAACGTCCGATTTTATCGTGCTATAAATAAAAGTAAATTTCTATATGAACTTCTATTGATAGGGAATACACGCTACCAATACAACTTGAAGAGCTTATTGCGAACCCTACCTCCTTGGATGCGCGTAAATTATATAATTTCCGAGAATATAAATTTATAATCCGAACAGTTGAAAATATAAAAACTTGGACAATAACTAAGAGAAATTAATCGTTGATATCGGAACCACGTAAAAAACAGAATAAGATTTGAGAAAGAAAAAACGAGAAATATATTAGTTTGTAACATCACCGCGAGCTGTCTATATTTCCAGCGACTAATTGCCATATATTCTTTAAACACGTAATTTATAAATCGACTCGCATAAATAAAACGATGAAATTCATTGACGCATATTATAATTATTTCAAATATATATTTTTTTAAAATAAAGATAAGATCTTAACGCGTTGAAGTTAAATAAGTATCAAATTTAGTAAAGTGTAGCTTACTAACAAGATATCATCCTGTTAGAGCCAGCTTATGGATTGAAGTCGGTAGTCCATTGACCATGACTACGAAAATTAGTTTATTTATTTATCTAATAGAATTTAATGATTTCAAAATAAGTCTGCCGGGTGGCGCCTTTTAAGACGCATGATGTCTTGATCCAGTAAATTGGTAGCTTCCACAATGTTGGTGCAACCTCTTCCTGTGTGTTGTAGCGAATTTTCTAATCTCGTTTACAAGCGGGATGTGCAAGTTTCGATGAATATCATAATTTCTCGAATAACGGCATGCATCGACAATTGCTCTTAATATTACGCTTTGTCTAGCTTGTATCTTTGCTCTAGAAGACCTACTGGTACAGCCCCATAACTACAGACCATAAGTCCATATTGTCTTTATGATCTGCCGATACAGTAGAATAAGAACTTCTAAAACTCCTAGTAATAACGTTGACGAAGACTCAAATGTATATTAAAAGTTCTCGAAACATTTGACAGACGGAAAATTAATTAACTGATGCTACAAAACTAAACGCAATATTTTCATTTTATTATTGGAGATTATTTTACGAAAAAAAAGTTCGCGAACTAACCCGGAGTTATATTGAAAGCGTCTAAAGCACTTGCGCCGTGTTTTAAGACCAACATCGCTTCCGCCGCATGAACATCGTCTAAAGTTTCACCACGTCTGTACAACTCCATCGGATCCCTGGTATAAGCTGCGACTGCACTTTTAATCGAATAATTTGGATAGGATTGGATGTGAACAATATTCTCCGAAGCTTCGTTTTTAATTCTGAAATGAAATAACGAAAAATAATATCAAATTCGCATTCGATAATTTTGTTTTTTATTTTTTAAGTAAATTAATATTAATAATTATTTATTAAAAATTCGAATTTAACGTGTATTATTAAACTGTGATTTGATTACGTCTAAACCAGCGACGCAGTCTATATATTGCGCCTCTGTAAAACACAAAATACTACGCGGCGAAGTATAAACCACTCAATACAGGCAGAAATACCTGGTAAATGTGAACACAACCGCGTTTAC
Organism: Coronaproctus castanopsis; assembly: GCA_032883995.1. NCBI lineage: Eukaryota > Metazoa > Arthropoda > Insecta > Hemiptera > Monophlebidae > Coronaproctus > Coronaproctus castanopsis. Next base: position 253,689,049 of record CM065053.1, read on the forward strand.
ATCTAGGCCGACCGATATCAAAAAGTAAATAATCTCAGCCAAACAGAGTGGAATAGTCGTTCCGACGGAACCAAAATATACGCCGTTAAACGGTTACTGTCATCTGGGTCAATATAATTTCGGAAAACCCGAAAAGAAGAAACAGTCATATCCGGTTTAACAATCGGACACACTAAATTAATACGCGGATATGAAAACTCCATACTATTTCAACTATCAGTACACCATATATTAACAGACGCGAAATTTCGTCCACAACGAAAGAAATATTAGAAAAACGATAATTTAAATATTAAATATATGTTAGATAATAACAAAACCAACGTAAATCCTTTATTTTTATACTTCAAATATTGTAATTTATTATATAGGGCGACCCGAAGACGAACAATTTTGTAGTTTTTTTTTAGTAAACCAAAAACTACTCGATCAAAATTTTTGAATGAAATTTTATTTAAAAATAGGAAAACGAGGCATTAGCTTACAATCATTTGTGGAACACAATATCGTTAGATGACCGCCATTTACAACACAATACATTCATTCAGTCTTTAGAAAATTTTCGAGCATAGGTCGCTGAATTTTTGAAATTTTTTCAGAAATCCTAGTTTTCAAAAGTTCCAGATCTCGTGAAGTGTTTTGTAAAGCTCTTTTTATGTATCCCCACAATAAAATCGCGTAACTTTGAATTCTTTTCGAAACTCTCTTTTTTTATTGTTGCGATCGATTCACACCGAAAACAACATTCCACGCAAAACACGCGCTCCTTCTCATTATAGGACACCAGGATAACTGAAACTAAACCGAATCTCTCGTGTGTACACTAAACGTGGAGCACGCCGTTTGCGTTGTAGCAGTGTTACAAACTGCGCTATTCAAAAAACAAGACCGTCTGCCTTCTTTAGCACACGCTGTACTACACCTTATAATCATTGTACTATCGACACAATAGATGTCGAGCGTCGGTAAATAAATATATAATTTGAATAATAAAGTATTACTAAAAAAAAAACATTTAAAAATAATAAACAACTGATAAATTAATTTCATTTTTCATTAAGCGCGCGACAGAATGAATCGCCTTTATTGAGTCTCGCAATTATATTTTATAAATGTCGACTGTGTTTAAAAAAAGTAATTTTATTTCCTTTTCATCAAGATTTATCAGCACAGAAACATTATAGATAATTTTTTTGCAAATGAATCATATTTGCCTAATAACCAAAGCAACAAATGACGAAGATATCGACGCATATAAAATAATGTAATTGAACGAATTCACTAATTTATAAAAACAAGATTATGTTTTAGCAAAAAGAAATTGGCAAAGTATTTACACATGCCACATCATATAGGCGTATTAATAAATCTTTCGTAATTATGAGTAATAAAAGAAATTATTAAGCAAAATTCGTATTTTTCAAGACATTAAAACAAACGAACAATAAAATTACGGAAAAACTATATTATAAAATTCATAGAAAACGTAAAATAATAATTATCGTTAAATTATAACATACCCGTTTGCCTCTGATCCAGTTTCTGGGCTTACTTTTAAATTACGAAGGAACTTATTATATTGGTAAGGCGACTTTCTTAAAGCCTGAATTAAAGCGGTTCGATGGCGTTGCTCTACCATCCATAAAGACCCTTTACCTAAATTCTATGATGACGGACGAACAAACAAGAATGGCATAACGTTAATAAATACTTCAAAAACGTTTTTTTTTTTTTACAATTTTGTTTATAATTACCGCTTAAAATTAACAATCAAATAAATTTCTAAATGCAATATTTTTTGAGTCGCATTATTACTTGTAAATATTACACTTATATTTATGTGTGTATATGTCGAGGAAAAGTGAGGTGAGAGTAAAATTGGAAGATAACAACAGGAAACTTGCTATTTGACCGCGCTAGAATTTTTCTTAGGGGTGTTTCTTTGTTTTTCGGTAATCTGCTAAAGTTAACATTAAACATAATATATGGCACGTGTCTGTTGAAGGTTATCATTAATTAAGCATATTGCTAGCGGATTCGGGGTGCGATCTTAGGCGCTGTGCATATGTTTCACTGTATATCCTTATTACATCTTTCACAGTTTCTATTTTTTAGGTCTCTATATATATGTCATCATTTCTAATATAGAAAGGTGCGTTCATCATGATACGTATAGATTTTGACTGGAACCTTTCAATTTTAGAAATATTTGAATTGGATGCTGTTACACCATAATTGAATACCATACGACCATACTGGCTTAAAGATAGTTTTGTGCAATAGTAATTTATTTTCTATGGATAATGGTGATCTTCTTCCAATAAACCAGTGGTATTTAAGAAATTTAATGTACAATTGCTTTCGCTTTATATTAATATATCTTTGCCAAGTTAGCCCTTTTTCTAGGTGCTTATTAGGTATTTTACACAATTAGTGGCTTGCAGTTCTTTACCCTTGACAGTAATTGGTTCTGCATTACGTTTGCATTTTGTAAACAGTATATAATGTGATTTTGTGTAATTAAGACGTATCTGTCATTTCTTAGTCCATTCCACAATCATATTTACATTCTGCTGTAGTAATCGAGTTGCTTCTAAAAGATTCTTGCTTATAGATAGTATAGCCGTATCATCAGCAAATGCAGTAGTGATAGTGATTTGACAAGAAACAGGAGGTAGAGTACATGACCCAGAACACTCCCTTGTGGCACGCATGATTTTATTTTATGAAGCGATGTAAGCTCTGCTTCATATCGCACTCGGAAGCATCTTTCATGAAGATATTATTTCATGAGACTGTACAGGTGGTACGGAAGGTGTTGTTTAAGTTTGTATAACCCTTATCGAACGCCTGATTGATGTCCAGGAACAATGCAGCACAATAACTTTTTTATTCAAACGTTTTGTTGATGGCATTGACTACTCTGTGGACTTGCTCTATCGTTGAGTGTTGTCTTCAAAAACCAAATTGGTAGTCTGGGATAAGACTTTTTTCCTCAATTACATCCATTAATCGTTTTAATAATATCTTTTCTAGTATTTTTGACATGACCGGAAGAAGACTAATGGGTCGATACGAGGTGGGCTTTCAAGCTTTGGTATAACTTCTGATATCTTCCACTGAACAGGGAAGTATGACAACCTTAATACGGCATTAAATAACTGTATAAGCATATGGGGTTTCCTGAAGTCGCCAAACTATGCCAATATACCGAGACCAATTCCCTTAAAGTCACCGATGCTGTCACTCAAATTGAAATAGATCTATGCGATGGTTATTGAAAATTACGACTACTCAGATCTGTGCCACCGTCAAATACCGCGGTGGACATTTGAATATATTATACACAGTAGCATATATGGGTCTTCCAAATAAAATAAAAAATATTTTCGTCAATAATACACACGTTGTTTTATTACATACAAACGTCGACCAGCCCACCTTTATTGGAAAATCATATATATATATATATATATATATAAATAATTTGTTGCGTTAATGATAAAATCGAATTGATAAATTTATATACTATTAGGTTCTAAATAATTTATCTACACATCATGTACGTTTTAGTAATCGTTCATATCAGTAAAAAAAAATTAATACTCACAAGAGGCTTATCAGCTTTTTTGAAACATTTGTTTAGCGACAAATTGTGTCGTACACTATTTTTCCATCCTGTAGGAGCATTTCGGTAATAGGGAAAATGTTCGATAATCCAAAGGTAGATATCTCGTACAGGAAGCGCTTTGAGCGATGAATCTTCGATAGCCATAAATATTAAACAAGAAAATGAAAATGGAGGTTTTGCGTGAATGTGCACCTGAAAGTTAGATAAAATATAGTTTTTGAGTAATATAATACGTATAACAGAAATTATGACACAAGAAGCGTGTCTTCTACTTCTTGAATATAAATATTAAACGAGAAAATGAAAATGAAGGTTTTAAGTGAATATGCACCTAAAAGTTAGATAAAATATGGTTTTTGTGTAACATAATACGTATAACAGAAATTAAGTTATTATTTTTTTCTACAAATACTGACACAAGGAACGCGTCTTCTACTTCTTGTCGTTTCCGCTTAGCGGATCTCGTTCTCCGGTCGTACCTGTTATTCTTCTCATTCCGATGATACCCGTTCAATTTTTTATATTCTACATCCACGATATCCTCGGTCTACCTTGGCTTCACTGGAATATTAACTGCTGCAATTCGTAAGACGTGAATCATATATTGTCTTTTTTAATGACCATTACCAATTCGCATTCTTTCTGTTAACGTTTTTTTCCATCTCGCCTTCAATAAGAATCTATAGCCCGCATTTCAATTTGTGCGGCTGCTGTATGTTTCTACTCCATACAACAATGTTGGTCGGATGTAACATCTGACTAGACGCAACTTCAACTTTAAATTAACGTCAGTATAGTACACAGCAACGTTTCACGCGATATTTCTATCCTGCATCTCATCTCTGCATCCAAGAGCCGCCTTTCGGTTATCCAACTTCGGAGGTATTTGAAGGCCGAGACTTTATATTTTTCCGTTCATCATTATTCTATCTGTTATTATCTTCAGTGCTTGATATTTCCATATACTTTGATAGTTTTGCGTCAGAATCTGAATTCAGAATATACATTTAAAATTAATTCAACAAACTAATTTTACGTCATATAAAAGAATGTATATCTTGCTTGCGCTTCAATGTACATTGTTAAAAGTTAAAAAAAAAAAAAAACTAAAAATATAGATAAAATGCGATTTGGTAATCATTTCACAATCCATCTACGCTAGCTTTTGAAAGATCTGTGTGTTAATAATTTTTCTGTCAGAAGTTATAAGATTCGAAAATTCCTGATTCAAATAGTCTATAAAGATATTTTACTCAAACTATACATATAACACTAAACAGTTCAATAACTTATTGATACTGAACTATAGCATTTATTAATATTACTAAATTATGTTAGTCAATTAGAAACAATCCGGTTGTAACGTTCTATGGTGATATACGTACTTTATCTAAATAAAAATACTCAATTTACTTAAGTATTCGAAAAATCAAGAATTGACGTAATAATTACGACCTCTACTACTACTCGTATGATCTGAGTATAAAGTCGAGAATTTCTTACGATAAAATAGCTTCTAGCAAACCATTCATTTAGTCTGTCGATAAACGAGTACCAACTGGAAAGTTAAAGAAAATGCCTGTATTGACTTTCCCGAAATGCCTTATTTAGTCAGTGTATTCGGGTTGATGGGTCGTCAGGTGACGAACCATACAGGTTTTCGAGTTACCGCACACAATCGTATAGATATTTTAAAGCGTTGAATCGTTAATCCAATTACTAAACTTCTGATTAAATTATTTCTTCTTAATATCCTACATTGACATTATGAAAGAAGAAAATTTAGAACTCTACAATTTTCTCGTATAGAACAGAAAATTTAAGTCCAATTTTGCTGAAAATGTTAAAAATAATTGAGGGTAACATATTGAAGCTATAGGTAATGGTCAGCTAGTAATAAATTATTGTTGGAGAAATCTGGGAAACACGAGGTAGTTAAGAGTAATTTGAAGAGCTGTTAAGATATTCATGAAATAGTTTGGGGAAATAGGAAATAGTTGGTATTAAAATGACGAAGTATCAATATTGGCTAGAAAATGATTCGGTGAAGCAGGAATAATCCAACAGTTGATAAAGTAAGTAGCGGTAACCACAGTATGCAGTTCAGGAAATAATTTGTGAAGTCAAGAACTAGTCGTGAAGTAAATAGTAGTTGAAGTAACAGAAGTATTTTAAAGGATAGAAAGTAGTCAGAAATAATAAGGAAGTCATTTTAAAACAGAAAGTAACGACAAAAATTTATCTTTATGAAAGAAGTAAAGAATTACGATCTATAATCAATTATGTAATTTATGGAAATAGGTTGAGAAGTTAATTTGTACATAAGGAATAATTCAAAAAATAGTTCATAATAAAATATTAAATAATAGTGTGTATCTAAAATGAACAGAACGTAGAGAAAGGATTAAATTAATTATAAGGTTCATTTCGCAAACCCCATTTCGAATTTTGACCTCAAAATTTGATCGTGTTTGTGCCGCCGTTGTTAGTTTTGTTTGTGCCACACCCATCAGCGAGATATTTAATAAACGAGTTGGATAAGGCTGGCAAAATCCTAATCCCATTTTGAATGTTAATTTGGAAACGGTTTGTGCCGTTCAATTTTCGAAGCAGAAGTCGTTGAATTTTTGAAATTTCTTCAGAAATCTGAATTTGCAGGTCTTCTAGATCTCGTTGACTTGTTTCGTAAACGCAGCTCTTAAGGTATACCCACAAAAAAATCGTGTAAATTTGAATTCTTCTCGAAATTCTCTTTGCATTGTCGTGATCGATTCACGTCGAAAATAACGTTCTACGCAAAACGGGCGCTCCTTCTCGATATAACTAAAACGATTCTCTCGTGTATACACTAAAACGCGGATGGCGCGGTTTGCGTTGTAGCAGTGTTACCAACTGCGCTATTTAAAGAACTAAACCGTTCATCTTTCCTGAGTAACCCTATATTTAAGATTAAAATCTTAATTTAAATGTAAAATGTATTTATCGGGGAAAAGGGGGTATATACAAAATAATAATAATAATAATAATAATAATAATAATAATAATAATAAAAATATACGTAAATAGGAAAGTCGTATGTATATATTAATTTTTCGAACCAGTTTTTTGAAAATCGTTTTGATCTTCGTCATTTCCTATTTTCTATAATCGTTTTACTAATTCGAAATGGAAGTCAATAAAAAACACACACAAAAATACCTAGCGAACATACAAAATTTCATCACATTGTCATGACAACGTGAGAAATATTAAATGACGACGCTTTTAACTACAAACGCAACAGTTCATATTTAATTAGTAATAATAACAATAACGTTAGAGATGAGTAAAATATAAGAAATTCGGAACGGCCATTTTATATTTTTTTTTCTCGCCCAAAGCGAATTGCGAGACGATAAAATAAAAAAAAAAAATACTTATAAATTTAAAACTGGGCGTATAATTATCTCTGTCTCTCTCCCACCGGTCACGATATAAAAATCGCGTGTTTTCGCGAACAAGAACGAATTATTATAATATTTAAATCATCGGTTACTGCGGTAACCATCAATAACATAGTTCTTTAGAAATAGAAAAACGATAAGTTATTTATTCGTAAGTTTTTTTTTCACGTTGCACTTAAAGGAAGCCTCGTCACCGTTTCGATCGGTTTTTTTCTTATTAATATATAATATCTATTAATTACGAACATACGAAATAGATTAACAATAGTCGAGCAAACAATAAACTATACATAATTCGAAAAATAGAGAATGCGGTGATTTTTAAAAATAAAACAATAAAAAAAAAAAAAAAAAGTTAAAAATCGATAGATTTCTTTTCAATGTGAAAAATCGCAAAGCTTTTCGAATGTTAAGCCATTATCGAGTGAACGTAAAAAATAAAATAAAAAATATGTACAATTTATAAAAATATTCTTCTTTCTTTCCTCAACTTAATGGTTGGTAAATACCCATGTTAGACTTTTTTCCGGGAACTGGTACGTGCTTTTATGGCGACATAACTTTCACCGTTTTTTACTTGTTCTATATATACATGTCTCTGCCTTCACTCCGTCTTCCGTTCGTCATCTCTTTGAATTAGAGTTCTCATTTCCGACCATTTTATTTCTTCTCGCGTCTATCGTATTCAAGATTACGAGTTGTTCATTTATTTTGTGCAAAACTTCGTCATTAGTCGTTTTACTCGTCCACACGGTATGTTTAACATACGACGTCAACACAAAAATTTCAAACGGGCGGAGTTCATCATTTTCTCCATTTAGAATCGTCCATGTCTCTGCTCGATATAACGCCGTACTCCAGACAAAGCTTTTTATAAATTTTTTTTAGCATTTTCGGACACGTTCTTAGGAAATGTTTTTTTTTTTTCAGGAATTGATAAGGATATTATTTGATTATATAATGTGTTACGAGAAGATAATAGGAAGTCAGGATCTACAGGGTGTGAGCAGTAGGGAGATAGTAAAGTTCATTTGGAATAATGAAGAAAGGAGATGATTTTTTCAGAATCGTAGTCTGAAAATGGTGATTATGAATGGACGAATTTCGTTAACTGGCATCTATATATTGTAAAACTTGGGTAAGCATGGAACATCAGTCTGAAGCAATTTGTAATGCGACACATTATAAGGGTTATTCCAGACCACTTTTCAGTATTCCTTGTAGGCAGTTTTAACAATGGAGAGAAGATCAATGTGTGGTGAATAAGCGATGAATAGTCTAAGAAGAGAAGGAAAATGGGCATAATAGTCAGCGAGAAAATTTTCGCTGATTCCAGAGTAGCCAAGAATTCATACAAACTTAATGGAGACATCAACATCCTGAAGAAGAGCGACATGATTGCGAATTTTCAGTATTATGATAGAGGAATGAGGGCTGTAGTGTGAATATTTTAATGCGGAGAGACAACTTCTGGATTCCGAAAAGATTACAATTTTTTAGATAATTTGTTAGAGAGGATAAAACGAAGAGAATGAAGGGTAGCTACAGCCTCTGTAATAAAGATAGAAGAAATTCGCAAGAGAGTAAACTTTTTAACAATTTGGAAGGAATGAGTAACAAAGGCTGCGCCAACGTGTGCGATTGATTTAGAGCCGTCTGTGTAGATAGGTATGAATTTGGAGAAGTGGTTATTGATATGAGAAATAAAAACGTGTTAGCAATAGAAGGAGGAACGGAAGATTTAAATATTTCAAAATAATCTAAGTCTATACGTAAGGATACCTCGTTATTAGTAAAAGGGAAAAAGAAAATAACTAGAAGGAGAGAGGATACTATTAGATTACTATAATTGGACAGATGATGCGCTGAGAGGCAAAAGATTGGACGGCGACTAAGAGTAAATACCCAGTTTTGGTAAATATAGAGAAAAGAGAGAAATAAGAAGAAGTGCAAGATAAAAAAGAGTTTATCAAAATTCGTGTCAGCTAAATACGTCCGACCCATGTATAAGGGAGGAGACCTTAGTCTGCACTTCCAAAGCTGATACTGGAGTAGAAACAAGTGCTCTCTGAAGGAGAGGCGTAGGCGTATGTTTTGAACTTGTTCAATGTGGAAATGTACGTTGGTGGAGAATTTCCAAACAATACTACATATGAAAAATTTGTACAAAAACAATAAAATACAAGGGTCACCTCCGAAGTTTGTGCGAGAAAAAGATTTTAAAAGGTTAATTCGTTTTAAAACTTTTGTGTAGATAACTTCAATGTGCTTACGCCAGTTGAGTCTACGATCCAATACAAAGCCTAAATATTTACGAAACATAGAATATGGAACATAATCGTCATCAATAATCAATTTATTTATAGAATAATTAATACCAAGAAAAAATAACGGAAACACATTTGCGAGGAGAAAGACCCACATTATTTAGTAGTATGTTAAATAAAACTAACGTATTATTTACTGATTGAACATACTCAGTTAGGTTAGAATTAATTCCATAAAGTACAACGTCGTCCGCATAAGATAAAATGTTATTGTTAATAAGCAAAGATATGTGAAAAAGTTTAAGTATATAAATATTAAAAAGACAGGACTTAAGGCTGACCATTGTGGTAAACCTAAATGTACCAGTCTAGTGATTGTATTGTTCGTGGATGAATGTTTGAAAATTAAGACCGATTTGTAAATAATTTACATATGGCATTAGCAAAATAATGAGGGATAGCTAGGGAAATGATACGAGTCAAAAAACCTGGATAGGAGGATGCCTTATTGGTATCTAAAAAGCAAGCAACTAGATATTTATTTAATACGAAGGACTTATAAATTTCTGCAACCAGATAAGACACCCAGCTCAAGTAACTAATGTTGTTATAGAAACCAAATATACCGGAAAGAAACAATTTATTATTTTCAAGTCACCAAACAATTCTATTTTTTAATATTCTTTCATATGTTTTGCGTATATATGAGGCTAAGGATATGGGGCGATATGATGTGTTACCACGACTAGAATTGGGTTTATTAATTGGAACCACGAGAAATTAAGACCAGCTTTCGGGATAGGAGCCGGTCTTAAGAAAATAAGTAAAACAATTCAAGAGAATTTTATCAGCAGAAGGTGGTAGATTATTTAGGATTTTGTAGGTAATGCCGTCACAACCAGCTATGGATTCTTTTTAAGGTGAGAGAAGGAGAAGATGGAAAACTTGAAATTAAGGTCGGGAGGTGAGTTTTGAAGGAAAATATGACATGAAAAAAGAAATGTCTGAAAAATTATACGAAGGAGCCATACTGTCTACAAAATGCATAAACGAGTCATTGGAGGGGGTCTGAATAATTGTTTAGAGTTGTTGCCGGAGAAAGCCCTGGCTTTATTCCAGATGCAGAAAGAAGGTTGAGTACGATTTATTTTCTGAATACTTACTTGCCCGATGTAGAAAGGAAAATTACGATCGGTAAGATGATTGCCTTTACAATTGACACAACTTATACTATGCCCTGAAGTCCCGGAATTAGGAACAGTACATGACTTTGATGCATGTCCTTCGTGACACATTTTACCTATTAGTTCCGGCACTGCAGTGCAGAATGACCGAGTCGAAAACAGTTAAAACATTGTCTCAATGGTCTTATACCCGATTTGATGGGACATCTTAACCTACATAAATACACAAGTTGCGGAAGCGTGTTCCCTTAAAATTTAATTTCGATGACAGTTGTAATAAGTTTGTTGGATTGTCTTCTTTCAATTCTACGTATAGATGTAAAATGGACGTCGCTTTTCAAACAGTGACGAAATTTCGTCGTCCGGCAAGTCAGTCGGGACTCCTCGAATAACGCCGAAACGGTAAAATATTCGGAATGCGCGCCTTCAGGTTTTCGTTTTTAGCGATGAGGAGGAGGAAATTATTCGCGTTCGATAATGTGTCAAACGCTGCCTTTATTTTATCGACTCCGTTACGTTGGAAGTATCAAAGTCTATCGTAGTTTACGAGACGTTTGCAAACAGACACGGGATGGAGATTCCCAATATTTTTGTCATTTATTGCTTGTACAATAATTATGTACGGGCCTTTATGAACACCGGGAACAAAAAAGTTGTAGCGCTATGGGCACGGAAGAGCGTCGATTCTTAGCTTCACTACCATTATCTGGTATGAAAAGTTGTAGCTTGTTCGAGGGAGTGGAAACGTCGTTATTATTACTATAAACATTATTATAATTATTATTATCACTAACATTGTGGCTATTATTGTTATTACTATTATTAATGTTATCATTGTCGATATTATTATTATCATTATTTTGTATATAATAATTAAGATTATTAGCGTCCGTAGTATAAATATTGTTCGATGTAACGTTAAGAGATTTTATATCGCTATTGTTAGTAGAGACCTAATAATTAATACCTGACGACTGGACGGGTGAGAAAGCCCCACTCGGGCTGGCTTCATTCGTCGCTGAGAAAACCCCAGTAGCCTTTGATAAACGTCGAAATGAAAGAAAAAAAACTGATAAAATTAAATCAGAAAAGACCCGAACTAATGAACGCGAGAGATAAAAGTCGACGCGGTAACGTACGAACGTAGAATTCATAAAAGCGTTTTTCGCAAGAGCTATTCTTCTCTTTATAACTTTTGTGCTACGACCGTCTGATAATATTATACTTCTCAAGTAGTAGGGGGAAACTTAGGTACTTGATTTATGCTCTGATGATTCAAATATTTGTTCTTAGTTTTCTGTTTCTTCTATTACTTTAATTTTTTCGGTGCTTACATTCATTTTGCATATTTTTTTTAGAAACGTAACATATTTAAAAAATCTTACAGTTCTTAATTTACTGCTATGTCGTCTGCAAATCTTATTGTATTATATATTCTAGCATTTATCTTTATTTTATTATAATTTTTTCTAAATAATAGTCCACTGCCTCCTCAATATAAATATGGAGTAATATTGGTGAAATATTACAACCTTGACGTATTCCTTTGCATATCTTTTCTTTTGGTTCGCCTATGATTACAAATTGATTTTTATACAGTTGAAAAAGTAGTCTAGTCGTCGATCCCTGAAGTCTATGCCTTGTTTCTTCAATAATCCGAATAATATATTCCAATCCAAATGATGGAAGGCAAAATTATACGTACACAAAGACGATATAAACTAAAATATAAAACGGTACAATTTACGAAAATTAGCAAAGTAAAAAAACGTTAATTATAAAATAATCTGCGTCGTTTACCACATTCGTTATTAGATTATTTTATAAATAAGGTTTTTTCACTTTGATAATTTTCGTATATTTAAATAAGTATTTTTTACATTTTGTATTTTTTATAAATTCTATATATTTTTATAATTTATTTTTTATGTGTTCACTCGACGACGACTTAACAGTCGGAAAAGCTTTGTGATTTTTCATAAAGAAAGTTTCGTGATTTTAACTCTTTTTTTATTATTGTCTAATTTTTCAATTCATATATAACAAGTCCTTTTTTTTTTTTTTTTTTAAATGGACATTAGTGATTCCGCCCAGGGCCATAATAAACTGACGATATGTCTTATTAAATATTTATACTACAGACTAATATGTAATCAAATATGATCATGTATTATACGCTATTGTTCTGTGAGCTCAGCAGACATATGAGATTAGTTGGGAGTTACGCGACAGGAATTTTGATTGATACTGTAATAACTGCAGCTGAAAAATAGGTGGTTTTCATTCGCGATCAGGATGCGTAAAGAATGGCGAAGGGGCTAATTTTGTGTGTAAATAGAACATATGGAGTATTGTTGACGTTAAGCTTTAGGCGACATATAATAGGAATAAACGAAATTCTGTTTTCTATATTGGCAGGAAGATTGAAGAACGAAGGAATTGCTGGAATTGAAGGTTGAATATTCCTAAATTGTTTGGCTGAATACTTCCAAGCGCGGTTCCAAAATTCCTCGTGCGAAAACTTAATCTCACATAAAATGTCCCTAACCGGTGTATTGAATGAGCCATTCTCGTTGGCGCTTCTAGCAAGATTAATTACGGTATCATTCCAGCGAATAACCGAGTAGCTGGGAATCCAGATACATTTTACATTAACGCGTTTCAGAGATAGATCGTAAATATTTCTTATAATATCGTAGTTAGATGGAAAATAGCGACTATTAAATGAAGAACTTGAAATAGCTTTGAGAGCACTACGTGAATCCGTGAAAATTACTACATTTTAACTAATATTTGCAGAAGCGTAAAAGCGAAGCGCCCTGAGAATAGCAAGGCACTCAGCTGTAAATATTGAAGAAAATTTAAGTAATTTAAAGGTTTTAGCAACGTTCAAAGAGGGAATAATAAACGCGGAACCAACTCCCTAGGGCGATTTAGAGCCATCGGTATAAATATTTTTGTATAAGCTTGCCAATGGATCTGAAGAAGCGTATCGAAATGACTGATTTGTGTGCAGTCATTAATAGTATCGAAGTCTATAGATATATGTAAAAAACAAGTCCTTCATTCGTCCAATACTTATATATGCGTGTCCTGTTTATATATTTAAAAAAAAAAAATCATACAATAAACTTCAAATAGTCCGAAATCAAAATGGACCTACAGATATATTACATTTATCCTTTATACGAGATATATATATATATATTCCAAAAATTAGCAGATACGTCAGTGATCAAGTTATCGCTGTCGGAGCAATAGCAAACTATAACTACGAATCATTATCATTAAGATATAAAAAATACACTTACAACAATTTACATTAACTTTCATCAGAAGCTTTCCCGTTGATATACGATATTTACAATTTTATTTGTAACAATTTACTTTACTATTTATCTATATATCTACATAAGCGTATGTATTTGTTAGAAACTATTTTTTTTTTTGCTTTTTTTATTACAATTTATTAATGCACTTTAATTAATATTCAATTTTTTCCTTTCAACCGTCACTCTCTGTTGTCCGTCACCGTACCATCAGCTAAATTAACGGCTTTGAAGTCGCGTAAAAGTTCGCCCGTCGAACTGTGTTGGTCGTTCTTTACGAGGCAGTAGGCTTAACAGTTTGGTTAGAGTGTGATAAACAAAATGAATGTTTTGAAATTTTACTCATTCAGCAATTCGATAATAGTGAAATTGACAATGATGAAGAATCAGAATGCAACCGAAACTCAGCGCAGTCATTCGAAAGCTGGACTGATGTTAACAAAGTGTATCGATCGGTTTGAAAGACAAGGGGGAGGTAAACTTTACACAGATCCTACTTCTAAATAGAAAAAAAAACGAAACATCGCTAGAGCTTCAAACAAACGGAAGAAACTTGCCGATTTTTTAAAGATGTAAACAATTTGACGTAAAGACAGTTTTTCTACGTAATTGCACTATATTATGGTTATACTAAATTTCTAAATAAAAGTACAGTACCCTAAATATTATCCAATTAAACATACTTTTTTTAAATTTCTTTCCTAAATGGTTCGGGGTAATACTTATATATGTAATTTGTAAAGGAATTTTCTATACAGTTATCCGTCACACGGCCCCGAGGTTGACGGATAAAAAAAGTTCTACTGTATTTATAATTTTCCTCCTTTAGGCTATTTAAAGTTAAAAAGGATATTTAAAAAAAAATATATAATAATGAAATTTTAAAAACCCTAATTAACCCGAGTGAATTTTTATTTGTTTTCCTACGATTGTCGAACAAAAGTACTTTGTTCTCATTACGTTAGCGTTAATCCACCTCGAGATAATGATAATAATTAATAAAGTACGCTCTTTAGGATTGAACGCGTATCTAAAATAAACAAATTAGTTGACTAACATAACGACATAAAAATATGAAAATAAGTGACCTCGTTCAATCTACGTTTCTGAAATTATTAGATTTACGTTCTCGTTTAGAGAAATTACGAAAAATTAACAGTTTCCGGCATGCGTATTGCTACAATTCTTCATTTTATTTTTTTACTAAAATCCATCATTTTATAATCCAGTATTCTTGTGAATAAAATTCGAAAAATGCGCAGTACTAATTGACCTAACCGTTTCAACTACATTCAAAACGTACAGCTTTAAACCGGATAATTAAAAATACGCAAGAAAATATTATACAGTATCGTAAACAGCTACAATAATTATTTAAACTAGAAACAAATACGCGCATGCACATAACATAATGAAAAAAATGTATGTTTTTATAATAAAAATTATAAAACTCCTGTAAAATGAATCACCCTTTTCGTAATTATTATAATGGAGATATGTTTCATATTTCTCTTTTCAGCAGTAAAATTCGCACGCTTAATTATTTAATAATTCCCCCCGTTCTAACGTTAAATCAATTTTTTAAAGAAGTAGCTCGGATTAAGTATAATTGATCAAATTAAGCAACGTAACAATGCGTCAGCGGACTAAGAAGTGAATTTACTTTTGAAGTATTACTATTTACACGATTTTCGAACATTATATATTGTAATCAATAATAACATCGAATCGTATTATACGTTTAGCTTTTAATAGTAGACGATGGTTAATCGTATTCACTTTATATAATACTTTCAATCTCATTTTTAGATTCATTGTTACATTTTACAACGCGTCTATATAATATATTCGATCGGTTTGTTAGATTTCCTACGTTAATTTTTGTATTGAATTCTTAAATTTAAATTCAAACATTTAATACAAGCGCGAAAACAAAGTAATAATAAAACACTCATCATTCTACCTATCAACCGAATTAATACTATACACCCACATCACAAAACTATTAACGTGCATGTAAAAAGAAAACCCGAACTAAAATATTATTTAATCTAAATATTTAAATAAGCATACTTGCGGATCGTAAGAAAATGGAACCGGATCTTCGTCTTTACACTTAGACATTTCGAAAGAATCTGTGGGTTTGAAAGCACACTCGGTTGGTATAACTACAGCGTCGGTAGTACTGGCAGTTTTATTGGTACCGGTTTCGTTTTTAGGTAACTGTCGAACACCTTAAAATATTGATAATAATTATTAAAAATAAAATGACAATAGAAAAAAATAAACTCTAATTTATAAAAATGGCCAACGCTACATACTTTGTTTCCAACATTACGCTACACCATAATCTGGAGATAGAGTATGTACGTGAGTACTATATCAACCGATACGGGAAGTTTTTCAGCGAATTAAAAAATAATCGAAACATGGAAACATCGAGCATGTATAGGCCAGTGTTGCCTGGTAATCCACGTAGAAGACTAAAAAGAACATGGACGCGAGATATCCTTGATCCTACATAACTATGGCATATATATGGCAGCGTACTTCGGTTGTGGACCTAATGGTCGAAATGAATACTCTGTTTGGATTTACTCTCCCCTAGCCTGTATACACGGTGGGAAGTGAGTACCGAGGATGCTTTGTTATCGGAAGGAAAAAATAAACATGAAGTATTCAATATTATCAATACTTGTGCTTTCCACATCTGACCCGTGTATGTGGGCTAGGGAAGTGATACTATGCATACATAGTTGTTTAAAGTAGTAGGGATAATATATAGATAGGTGTTGACTCTTTTCCATTGGGAAATGAGTTAATAAAAATATGATAGTATGTTATCAATATCAATTGTGGTCAAAAGATCGGCGTGACATACACAAAAACAAAAAAATATATATATAAAATAAAGTAGAAATTGAAACCACGATACGTAATCAATTAAATCGAACCGAAAATTATTGATAAATAAATCGCCGCTTCAAACGAGTACCATAATCTATTTTTACCTGATGCATCGATTAATATTGTGTTTACTTCCGAGCGAACAAACATGCGACAAATATAAAATTTATATCAGTTCAACGATATATTACCGGCTCTAATTTAATCATTTTCCGTACGGAAAGCATAATTGAGCATATCCGAGCAGTAAGTGAAACGAGTATGCATACAAAGATGAAGAAAAAATGATACTTTCTATAAATATTAATATTATAAAATATTTATTAAATTTTGATTATAGGTATAATCTCTAACAATTTATTATAACTCGATAAAGATATTTATTAATTAATACCGACAATATTAGCTGCAACAACACTCAGCAATACAATTTTTACTTTCACTTGTCCTACTATTGAAGAGAGACCTTGATCAGCGTTATAAATAATTAACACTACCCGGCAATACAACATACAAAACAATATGCTTCGAAAATTAAAATCAAAACCGATAGTATGCTTCAAGTCGAAATTAATTCGAACGATAATACTAATTATTCGTTCACGCACTGGTCAACCTTACTCACACTCATCTCCTACCCTAATCTTCTTTTATCCGACTGTTCAGCTTAAAAGATTCCTTCAACTTCATAGATAAAACAGTCACCTTCCTTAAGCGAAACTTCTTCATCTTATTTAGTTTCATATTCTTCTTTTGAGTCGTGAAGTCCTTGGTGTAGCTCTATATGACTGGTTAATCAAACGATAAACAACAAAATAAATCTTCGAATAGTAGATTTGATAATTTTTATACTTAAATAATAATAACAGAATTAACGAGAATTATAAAATATTTTTTCGAAATTCATCTTTTGAAATGTTAAAATTTCAGATCTTTAATAATTCGTATTAAATCTTATTCCCGAACTATTCAAAAAATTCCAAGTATTTTACGAAACGCAATAATTCAAATATTTTTACGTTTCACAGAAATGTTTGCTAATCATCCGTTCATACGACCTACTTATGTTTAACATCTCCGACGTGTAAATAACAAATATTTGTAAACAACGACGCATTTTCTTTTTTAAAAAATGACGTCAGCTCCTCACTCGCGATGCTCTATATTTTATATATATATATATATAATATATATTTTTAAATGTGTTTAACGAAACACGCACACGAAAATATGCGATTAAATTGTAACCGACTAATCAAATATAATAACGACATGCGAGCAGAATATCATGAAAAACATTGTCTACATCTGTAATCAAAAACATAGTTGTATCAAATGCGAGCATGTTTTAACAGAATTCTAGAAATTCAAGTGTAATCATGAACGCATCACCTTGTACACATCACACGCAATCTTATAAATGACATTATCGAAAGACAAGAAGATAAACCATTAACAAAGTAATAAATATCGCAAAAACGGTACAATTGTATTCAGCAAAATTTTGCACATACTTAATCGCTATGAACGAAATTTTAGTTCGTCCATCGTCCTAATGGTAGGAACTTAATTCAGTTAATTTTTATATGCAAACAGTGGTTGGTAAAAGGACAAGAAATGCGTTTTAAACCAAAGATATCGGATAGGTTTGTCGTTTGAAGAGCTGATGTAATGAGTCGAGGACCGACGAACCTATAAAATCTTATACACGATAGATTTCGACGCTCAAAATGACGAAGAATAATAATAAGAACGATTTTCAACAACCTAATACCACATATCAAAATTTTCAAATCGAATTGAGGAACTAGAAGTAAATTTGGGAAGAAAAATATGTCTTACCTCGCAGAATTTCCAAAAATTGTTATTCCTTCTAATATTCTTACCTATCTTTTCCAGTTCTAATAAAGTGCATATCATTTCTTTATTCGTACGTATCTGTATTAAATTAAAATGGAAACAGAAAAAGCTACTTCACATTTATCAAAACGGTTTGATCGAATTTCCAAGTGCAAATATACATACGAATCTGCGCTGTGTATCTAAGTAATTTGTTACATTTTATATTTTTATAAATTTGTACATAATTTTATAATTTATACATTTTATATTCACGTGATAATGGCTTAACAACCGAAAAGCTTTGTGATTTTTCGTTAAAAAAATTATTTAGTGATTTTTTTATGTTTTTTTTTTTAAAAAAACAAAAAAAAAACACTCATTCTAAACTTTTGAAATTAATACTACCTAAACTATTATTAATCTAATTTCGTGTTCGACTAGCTATAGTAATATAATGACACATTAAAAAATGGTAAACAATTAAAGTTATGTTAAATAAACCGCAATTACAAGCATGAAGACAATATACGATTTTCTTCATTTTCGATTTATTTCACATAAGAACGGGTTGCTAAATTCTTCAATCATTGTAGCATATCTAACATTATTTTCGTTTATAAAAAAAAAATTCTTCTTCACTTATCGTATATCTATCTATATATACAAGGGTATGAGTGGAGGTATATTTTGTGAATATGTGTCGACTCTATATGTTTCGAAACAGTAACTACATTTCCTTAGTAATTTGATTATTACGCAAATAAAATAATTTCTAACTAATAAGATTTTCTATTGATTTAAAGAAAACTTCATAGGAACCCCGTTGTGTATATTCATATTAAATTTTCTAGTCAATCAGGAACAAACACCGAATCAAATAATAATTTACTTCATAATCAGTCATTACCAGAAATCACATCATTCCACTGTTCAAACATAGAAAATATCGATTTAAAACTAGCAGTTTTCGTCCAATTTCACCAATCAGTTATACAACGAAAAAAATAATATCAACGATAGACTGATTCGTGTCATCGAAGTACGTCAACTAAAAACCCAACACAATGTTGCTTCCAAATACAATAAATATATGCGCGATGGATTTATCACGTCATCAGCTTCGATCCCTAAAATGCATCTGACAGAATCCGGAGATACGCTATGTTAAATAACCTGTATAAATAAGGATTCAAAGGTAGGCTTCGCATTATTTATAAAAGAACTTTTACAGAACATCCGCTCCAACACTTTAACGGGACCAAATTTAAATAAGGTCTGAATGTCTTTTTGAAAACGCAAGACCTCCGCACTATTCATAATGTCAAAACTCTTAGCCGCATATTAACAGAATGTGCAAGAGAATATTCACGACAGAAACATTATTAAAACGATAATTAAATACACGTTAGATAATAACGGAAATAATGGCGACATCTTATTTTTATATTTAAAATCTTGTAATTTATAAAACATATTATAATTTTTGTAACATCGACGCAACTGACACATCGATAAAGAAATGTAAATAAATAATTAAAAAAAAAAAAACATTGCGCTAATTAGAACGTTAAAATAATTCATCAGAACTTAAATAACAAATAAGTCCAGAGTTCGAATTACAACACCGCAACATGGAACGAAACAAATAGAATTTTACGTTTAAATTTCGGATTAAAAATTTATGAGAATTGAAAATGTAAAATTTTATGAAGTAAGCTTTTTGTTTAAATTTTATATGCTAGCGATGAAATTGTTAACACTTATAATGAAAGAACATGAATATCGTTCAACTAATGTGATAGCCGTATCCAATTGAACTCGAAACTAAAATTTTATAATCATTTCAACAACGTGAAAAATAAAATAAATTCATGTGCATGTTCAATAAATAATACGATAATAATAATAATAATAGAAATAATTATAAAAAAGAAATTATATTATATAAATCTGTAATAACACCAAATATAATATATGTGGTAGTAGTATTTATAATGATATGTTAAAAATTAAGGAATTTATAACATTAATAAGATCCTATCAAAGAATTATATGATCAAAGCATACAAAATAACGAGTTACTGGTCATCAATAGTGGTTGCAGGAATTACACTCATTGACATAGAAATCTCAAAAAACATAATTTTATTAATAATTAAAAAATAATAATATTAAAACGGAACATGAATTTAAGTAAGATATATTAATAAAAAAATGTATATATATATATATATATATATATATATATATATATATATATATATATATATATATATATGAAAGGTAAACAAATAAACTTCAAACAGTTTATACTAAATTAACATTATATTTATTTCATCCCCAATTACGTACAATTTATCACTGACCGCGGTAGCTTTCCACGTAATACAAGGGTGCAATGTTAAAGGGATAGTGTTAGATTATAGTATGAAAGAATTAGTAAGAGATCAATTTAACGATTTCAATAATTTAGAAGAAATAAACAACGAAAAAAATTATAATTTGTTATATTAATAAGATATTAACATTCATTTAAAACTTTATTTTGAAAATATTACAATTTAAGATACAACTAATGATATACTAAGAATGCAGTATTAAATGTTGGGTTAGCATGTTCTATTATTATATATTAAAATTAATACTGATTTCTCGATATATTTCATATAAGCCTGTACTAATTCACATTTTTCCTTCTATATATTTTAACCTTCTCTGCGACATCAATCTAATTAATATGGACATAATGAATTAAACTTAATTTGCCATTTGAATTAGTCAATGTTCATTTCCATTTGATCACCCAAACAAACTATCCTGAATATATGCAGATTTTCACCGATAGATCTAAGTTACGAGAATCTAACGAGAATATGCGTGCTGCGTTCATATTCTGAATTTATTTACTCGGCAGTTTTATTTACCTTCTGATACTTCCATATTTACAGTGGAACTGTTAGCGATTGATAAGGCACGTGAATATATTATAAAACTTCTGTTTTAATTTTGTTATTTGCTCCGATAGCCTTAGTGCGGCTATTAAAGACGGCAGTTTTAATTATGTCTCACCCTTTCGTTTTGGAAATTAAGGCGAAGTGCTATTAATTTTGGAAATCATTTTCCATATATTCTCTCAAGCGACCTATACGACATGATTAGGGAGACTTTTAAAACCGACTGACTTGAAAGTATACAGAATTCTTCGATCAAAGGTAAAACCGACAGAATTGTTTAAACTGAATTTTCTCATGTACCCCCGTGTTCAATCATCTTCCCTCTGTTATTTCGATCACATCTCTCCGCAGATTTGTCACCGTCATATGTAAACTATGTTCTGGTCATTCTAAAGTAGCGTCGAACCTCAATCTTTTAAATCCTCCTATGTTCATTATACCAATCATAGTAACGTTAATTTTAGAAAAGATATTAATCATTTATTTTTTAGCTACGGGTGGTTCGAATATAGACGTATGGATTTGCTTGATAAGTTATTCTCTCTTGGTGTTTTTTCTTCTTACTATGTTATCCTTGTTACCTTTTGATGTTTGTTTTTTAATAGAGTTATTTAAATTCATTAGTAATAATCATAATTTAACAGTTGGTTTTTGTTTTGGAGTAATTTTCCTTTTCCTCTTTTTATATATTTCCTTTTCTTTAGATTTTTCCCTCTCGTCATATTAATACTTTAAGTTTTTCTCCCCCTCCCCCTTAGTTTAATTTAATTCATTCGTTTATATTTATTTACGATTTTTTTTGTTCTTTCTGTGGCCAAATGGTATATGTACAACCAGGTCATTTAAAAAAAAAAAAAATTGCTGTCATTACAATTGTGTTTGATTGTAAATGGAATTTGAAATGACATAAAACTTAATTGGGTCGTGGCTTTGAATTTCATACTATAAAATGTATTTTATTAATAAATATATTCATTTGAAAAAAACAACGCGAAATTTATGTGTACACACATTCGTTCATTCAATTATATTCACATATTATTATATTAGTCTTAAAAAGTTAACAATCACAAATATTAAATCTCGTAAAATTTAAAATAAGCAAAAATCAAACTTTGTAAATCATTTATTTCATTACGTTTTTATAAAAAAAATTTTACATTCTAATATAATTTGTTTCTAATTAATAAACTGTACAACACAGCAGGTTATGCGTTATTTGTATATTCAGTACTACCCTCGTGTCAGGGCACACACATCGTATTTTCTAACCCATCTACTTTCATATAAAAAGGGATGGATGGACCTTCTTAATCTATACAGTTTCTTTTACAATTTATATGTAAATTTAAAAATTAAGTCGTTACTCAAAAAGTTATTACGAAATCGTAATAAAACAATAAAAAATTTTACCTTTTAAAAGATTTTTATCTTGGAGCCAGGTAAGAGAAGTTAAGTCGTCATCTGTAGATGAACCTTTCGCGACTTCAGGAGCATCAGCTATGACATCAGCTTGATCCTGTACACGATTAACCGGTAGTTGAAAATATCATACATAGGTAATTTTTAAAAGAATAAAAAAATTAAATAATTTATAAATGTACCGAGTCGAATTTGAAAAAATTACGTAATACTTATAGAATGGTCAATGTTTAAATTTAAAAAATATATAGATAAATATATAAATAAAAACAGCGATGATAAAAAAAAAATGTAATCGGTTCTACAACGATCAGGATGCTCTATTATAAAGATTCGGTTTTATACAAAATATGAAATACATTAATAACTGTCCTTTTTGGAATGAAAAATGTTGAACTATGTAGGAAAGAAAAAACATCAGGGGGTACATACACGGTAATTTTCAAATATTCACGAGTCTTGGTCCACTTCCAAAAATTCGAAGCCATTAAAACGTTTTAATCGACCTCAATTAAATGTTGTAGATTTGAATAAAGTAAAGACCTACAATGAATTTATAATTTTCATCGTATATTATTCAAAATATAAAAATGTTACGCAGTCAAATTGAACTGCCTATATATATTTTTAGTTCTTGAGAATCAGTTATATATATATATATATATATATATATATATATATATATATATATATATATATATTTTTAGTTCTTGAGAATTAGTTATATATATATATATATATATATATATATATATATATATATATATATCGTTATTGTATCGACATCAAAGCACCATAAACAATGGCGATATGAATAAAGTAATAAAAATGTGATTAGCCTAACGTCTCCGGTGAGACAATTAGATTCTCAGTGACAGTATCGTTAAGGTTGTGGCATTAAATTATTGGGTTATTCGATTACTATTGTCATACGTAAGTTTATTATTCAACTTTTAATGCGGTTTCATGTCGCTCAAACAAGAAAAACTATGATTTCGCGAAGCAGATTACTGTATCATCTTCTAGGAAGGAAATCTGCTGCAAATTTTAAATACTTAACTACGATAGCTCCAGTCTGGAAATATGGAATCGAATTATACGGAACTGCGTGTAAAAACAATTGGTATTGAAAATATAGTGACAACAATATAAAATACTATGTCAATGAAAAGTTTCTATAAACCGGTATAAAAAGTTTTCTGATAAATTGCGATTTAATATTAACCCGCATGTCGGCAGAATACATTTATCTGATAATCCTACGAGACGATTAAAAAAGAGGAGATGGTGCAGAGAGATGTTCTTCCAATAACTTGAAAAAGAAATAATTCAAATTACAAAAGTAAACGACTTTAATAATTCGGAATATATACTAGTATCTCATTGTGTGTTCACGAGTACATATCTTGTTCGAACTTATTTTATATATTCGGTATTATTTTGAAACGCGTTATTTCATTTTACTCGCATTCGGTGAAGTGTAAATTTCGAAAACTTAAATGATATAATTTTTTTACATACAAAACCATTTCTAAAATCAACAATTCGTTGCTGGCAAAATTTTCAAGTAGTAATATATAATACATGTACCTATTGAAGCTATAGCGTAAAATAGAGAAACAAACTATTTTAGAAATAATCTACATCGTAAAATCTTAAAAAGTAAACTACGTATAAAAATAAAAACATTTTTACAACGTCTTATACACTCGTATCTACTAAACAACGAACAAGAACTACAGTGTTCCTTATAAAGTTGTCAATTATCGATCGAATAAATGTCCAATTTATCCAGGACATTATGGAATACCATCGAATTTATCTGCTGTGCGATGATCAGTCAACAGTTAACGGATTATTTAATTACGATTTATTGAAATTATTTTAATGTATGTAATTTTTGCCCCGCCACCCCTTTACAACTTTGTAATCCCATTTCCGTGTCTCTAGCCTTAGTTGATACGCATAACACATAAATAAATAAATAAATAAATAAATAATAATAATAATCGTTATCAATATTTTCAAATATTAAGTTTCTCGCTTAGACAGCGATTTATTATTACACTTAAAAAGCTAAAATTTTTTATATATATATTTTTAAAAACGCGAAATATATAATTTTATCGACACATTACACTAAGACGTACCTTTATAGATATACCAACAACGCCTGTTGAGTACAATGTAACTGTAGCCGCTACTGGAGCTAATAAATTCTGACTTAAAGCCACGCCAACGTTTTCACTATGATCCAACTTATCCGGTGCTACTCTCATTATTCTGTAATAAACAATAGAGATTTAATAAATTTCGTAAGAATTTTCAAACATATACGTATATATAAATTTAAACACATACGTACGTTACACTCGGCGTTATAGTTTACGATAATTCAAGGTAACGTGTACGTGTTTACATTCGTCAAAACTATTTTTCCGTAAACAATTCGTTTTAAACAAATAAACGTATTCCAACGATTGATATCGATAATTGCGAAATTCCATTATACATTCTCGGATATACTTACGACAGCGTTTCATGCACAAATAAAAACGCTGGAATTTATCAAAACAAAAATTAATTTCGAGGAATAAAAAAAAATACTTAAAACCCCATTATTTTTAAGCGTAACGGTTAATAATAACCCGCGTTAATAACGAATACCACTGACGACCGGTGTATGTTTGAAATAAAACATTCATCTCGTAAAATTCTCCCACCACGTCGACGGAATTAAAAGCAAACCCCTTCGTGTTCGTCGATTTCAGGAGTTGCTGCAATGCGCAGTGTGTAAAAGCGAGTGTACATTTGCAACGTGTTATTTTAAAAACCATGGCGCCTTCCATAATCCACACCAGGCCATTTCAGGTTAGTGGAGTTTGTATTAACGTAAGCTTAACTGTATTGAAAAACTTTCAAGAGATGACTATTACACATTGTTATCTCGCTATGAAATAACTTCGTGTAAATAAAAAAAAATTGTAGTCGAAGAGCACTATCCCCGGAATCTTACAGCGAAACTATAATTTTTATAATTTTATAATTCTCAATCAATACACCTTCGATATAGCTGAAGAAAAGTGATTTTAGTTTTTAATAACCAACTTAATTGCTAGTTTAAAAAAAAAAAGAAAAAAGTTCAAATTATACATTTTTTTAATAATAAATCGGATAATAATTTCGAATTATAGATTGTATTTTATAAGATACGACTCTATTTTCCATCGAAATTACTTATAAGTAAAAAATTATATTTTATTTATATATTACGCCGATTTTTAAAAAAAATCAAATAGTCAAACTATGCAACTTAATTTTTAAGAACTTTTATATAATTTTAAAAATTAAATTTAAATATTCGGCGAGATTAAAATGTAAAATAGCTAGCTAATTTTAAGACCAACGGTTAATATTAATTAATTATTAACATAATAATTTAGAAAAAAGTTATACTTATAAGAATAAGCGCGCGTAATAATGTATTTTCTGTAGGTGACATGAAAGTATGTTTAGGATGTAACAGGTAACGAACACAAATCGAAGTCTTAGATACAAAATATTCAAGAAGTATTAAAATAACAAAAAAAAATAAAAGACGAAAAATAAATAAAAATAGATTAAGTAAAACTTACGACGGATAAAAAAACAAAAATATCTGAAAAACATAATTACAGACGACGGAAGAAATATCAATTGCAGAATTAACATTAAAAAAAAAAAGCGATCATCATCGAGTTGACCAAGGACGTGGTGACATATTCCTTTCATTTATTTCGATTCATTGCGGTGTGGAAAGCCTTCGTCACACCCGATTAATGCCTTAATTTGATCAGCCCATCATAGTGGGAACCTTCCTCTGGGACGTTTACCTTCAAGTATAATGATTCTTTCCAACGAGTGTATGTTCGGAGCTTTGTGACCGATGTATATAATCGTATTCCAATTTATTTTCCGCAGAATACTGGTTTCTATTTTTAGCTCCTCCAAAATTGAATTGTTGATTATGCGAGTCGTCCGTGGTATTCGCAACATTTTTCTGTACATTCGATTGCATATACAATACTGAATAGTGTCGCACGATAGCCTATCTAACTCCTGTTCCAAAAAGGTTTTGATTGAATATTATTGACTTCCCCAGTAACATTCCGCATCAACCAGAAAATAAAAAAATTTTTCTCGTGCGCCATAAATTGGACATCACGACTGAAAAGGTTTATCAATTTGAAACATTCGAAAATTCTATTCTATCCTATTCGTATGGTCCGACGAGCAAAACATCCAGATTACATACCCGTGTCGACGCTAGTGGTGGACACTTCGTCGTGAGAGTGTCCGTAATCACGAGGGTATTTTTAATTTTTCATCGCGTTAACAATTCGTTACAACGCCCATCTTCGGTGCGAATACGATTTAGTTGCACCCAATCTCTTCGGGCTAGGTCAAAACCGTCGTCCCACTTACGACCAAACGGAAGAATTCAAAAAAATATCACGGGCGGAAATGATAATGTATGAAAAATACCGAGAATAAAAAGAAAAAAATAGTATATCCACACTTCGTGCAGATATATCGATACACGAATATGTCCTGCACGTGTAGTAAAATATAAAATGGTACACTGCCAAACACAGATCTTCGCGTCTTCAAAATATTTGTTAATGAAAGTAATATTATAATTTTAAAACCGATGCAAGAGATCATTTTATTACGAACAGTTCAACAACTGTACAAATAAACTCCAACAAAATAATTTTAAAAAATGCGGCCGCTCGCATTTTTTAACATTTTACTCACAATTATCATCCTCTAAATATATCGAATGAATACAATATAGCCGAGTTGAGAGACGTAACTAATTTTAAAATTAAATTTACCGATGTACGTTTGTGTTAAGTAATATTTTTATTTTTTACGATTGGATAATTTAATAAAAATGTCCACGTCAAATCCATTTTAATTTAATATCGATGCAGAATTTAACGAATGGACGAAATTATAAGCGTTCAGCTCATTAAAAGGTAACCTACCGGTTTTTCGCTAAACTGGTTTTTACCTTTTTGTTGTTAATAATTCGATTCAAGGAGCTTCACTTAAAAAATCGGCCTATTCCAGGAATGAATTGGATTCAACGGGCTATTACATCCATTACGATATATATATATATATATATATATATATATATATATATATATATATATATATATATATATATATATATATATATATTGTTTAACTAACCAAGTGAGTAAACATACACATCGACCATAAATTTTTTTATTGTGTTTTAAATATAAACAGTCGATTAGTTTTGTTTATCATCGTTATTACATCGATGATAGAAGTTCAGTCATCCGTTCATATATATATATATCCATTTCTTTTTATCCTCTACAGGGCGTATATATATATAATATAAATATATATATATATATATATATATATATATATATATATATATATATATATATATATATATATAAGAGATGGACATAATCGAATAATAACAAATGACTAATTCGAATTTTCAAACTAACTTACTAAGTAGATGTTTTAAATCTAAATCCGACTAATTGTTCGGTTATATATATATATATATATATATTGTTTAACTAACCAAGTGAGTAGACATACACATCGACGATAAATTTTTTTATTGTGTTTTAAATATAAACAGTCGATTAGTTTTGTTTATCATCGTTATTACATCGATGATAGAAGTTCAGTCATCCGTTCATATATATACATATATATCCATTTCCTTTTATCCTCTACAGGGCGTATATATATAATATAAATATAAATATATATATATATATATATATATATATATATATATATATATATAAGAGATGGACATAATCGAATAATAACAAATGACTAATTCGAATTTTCAAACTAACTTACTAAGTAGATGTTTTAAATCTAAATCCGACTAATTGTTCGGTTTCATTTTTCTTTATAGGCTTTCTGCCGGAACATACGTGACATAGATCGCCCAACGTGAAAAATACGAATAAATCGATTATTAAACTAACTATTAATTCTGATCGTTCTAAAAATTAAAACGAATAATAAGCCGATAAACAATATTCTAATTTAAAAGAGCGCTCGAAAAGAAATACGAAGTAGATTACATTCAAAAAATGTAGATAAAATATTATTTTTAAGTTAATTTAAAATAAGTTTATCATTAGTATTTTATTTCAGTAACATTGTAAATAATTATACATTATTTAATCCATCTCCAGCTTCCTGCGATTAAACTGTTCTTGTACGCTATCCTATTATTTTTTACTCAATAATAATTATCAATATATAATCAATTGTCCCCGTTTTACAGCGATAAGAAAATCTTTCTAATAATATAAAGTCATAGTATTAGCTTATCTGTTTTACATTTATTCGTGGAAATTAAAAAATGTAAATTGTAAATTTTTTAAATCTCGGTTCTTTTCCAATGCGAAGAATTTCATTTTCAAAATTAAATTTATTTGAAAATGTCACGCATTCAAGTACTTATTTAAAACGGTATTATTTTAAACTATATTCCATTCTATTATTTTTATATCGCAAATTTGGAATTGATACTTATTCACAGTAATATATGACACACATGTCAAATCAATAATTTAATTATATTATGTATGTGAAATAACCGCGAAAATTTTAAAACATTTAAACATCTGTATTTGAACTGTTTTTTTTTTTATTTATATTTACGAATACATTGTAATTTTTAAAAATATACGTTTAAAGTAATGCACCATTAGTGAAAAGTTGTAATCACTTAAATTATAATAAACACCTGCAAATTATATTAATAGTCCGTAAAAGCAGCAAAAGACATAAATGTCACGTGTTAAAGCACTTGTTTAAAACTGTATTATTTTTAACTGTATGCCATTATGTTATTCGTAAAATTAATTTGGAAGTTTCTAATCCTATTCATACTTATTCTTCTTCTTGTGTTCGGTTCGTTACGTTTAATTATATTTTATTGTACCAGTATTCAACCAGAATTCTAGCCTTGTCGTTTGCTTCTGTAACATCATGCATCGTACACGTCGTCGGGTTCATTTTACACTCCAGTATGTGCGACATTGTCTAGAGTTCTCCGCGCTGACATTTCGGATCATCTGTTAGACTCCCTTTCATCATCAATGATGCCGTTCAAGAACAGCCAACATGCATTCTCGGTTGATTGTTCGCCATATCGACCATTTCTCTTTATATCCTGATGCCGGGGTTTCTTCTGGTGGTGTCACTGGGTTTGGCAGGATTTCTTTAATCCATAGGTTTATCCGTTCTTTTTCAGGTTGTGACCTCATTTCTCGACTTAATTCTATATGCCACCTCGGTTTGACCATACATTGGATGTCTCAGTCTCGACCACTGGGACGTTCTTTCCTTTTTGGCCATTATATGGCGTCTTATATGTGGAGGCGCTATTCCGCTCAGGAGATAAAGGTTTCTTGTTGCCGTTGGTTTTAGGCAGCCTATAATTAAACGACATGATTCGTTTAAAGCAATATCCGCGTGTTTTGCATGTACAGACCTAGCCCAAGTAGGGCAGCCGTACTACGCAGCTGACAAAACATAACGTCAGAACTGTAGTTCTCATAACCACAGCGTTTGCATCCCATTTTGAAGTTATGAGCTTCTTCAATATTCCATTTCGAGTATTAATTTTTTGTTTAGTTCCCTGTAGTGGTCTCTGTAAGGTGAGAGATCTATCCAATGTCACTTATAAATATTTTATGTGGTCACTATGCTCAAGTTCTATCCCTCGTCAACGGATTTCCAATTTCAAATTGGCCATAGCATTCTTTAGGTGAAAGGCACATACTTGCGTTTTGTTAAGATTCAGTATAAGGTTATTCTGTTCGTAATACTTATCTAACTGTTCTAATACAATATTTCGTTTCTCTTCTACTTCAATGAAGTAGCTATTATAACAAGGTCATCTGCAAATAGGAAATGTTTTGTTTCACTTTCTATCGGCTGATCGTTTGTATAGATGTTAAACAGGATCGGAGTCATGACGCTGCCCTGTGGTAGTCCCCATTATTTTGTCTTCTCCATCGATTTTTTTCTCCTTGGAAGGTTACATAGAAATAACGATCTTTCAGCATAGTTTCTACAATCTTTGTGAATATTATTTCTTTGTTGTTTTATAAACTTTTTGTAGAAGTAATCTATGGTTGACAGTAGTGTTGGAAAATTTGAGTCAGTTGGGTGAATTGATTCATCTAATTCATTCTTTCAGAGTGAATTGAATCACTGAATTGATTCTTTGATTCTTTAAGTCTCAGTCCTTTCAAAATTATAAATTCATTCTATGAATTAGATCAGTGTGTGAAAAATTTGTACGTATGTGAATATTTAATGCATAAAAGTGATTTTGATTAAATATAATTTATATTACGTAATATAATATATATAATTATTTATATTATATTATTCGGGATATTAAGAAATTACGTGTTAAAATATAATATGTTCATATGTTTAAAAATAATAAACAGTTTTTCTTATAGTATATAATTTAAATTTCATTATAATAAAAGAAACTTAGTATATATTTATTTCATATTTGATTTTAAAAGTATACAGTAAGTTTCAATAATTCATTCGATAAACATGTTTGTTCAAATTTATGGATATCTAAATCAACATCATATACATCACCGGCCATGTACATAATTAAATGATAGCGAATATAAAAAATCTTATAAACAAAACATATTCATCGTTCACGAATCAAAAGTAAAGAAAAATTAAAATACAAGCAAACTCGTATCTTATTTATATGTCATGAATTGACGATTCAAATTGTATTAATTATTTCTATTTGCTCAAAACATAAACACAGACAGAAATATTTCAATAAATATTAAAAGATTCATATTTTATATAATAACTTTAAAAACAGCTCATGCTAGAGTAATGTTATGGAAACCAAGTTTTTATTAGATTAAAAAAGAACAGATTTGGGCATTTAATAATTTATATAACACAAATGTTCATAATTTCAATTTGGTTTATGAACCTATAAACTTCAGTTTATTAATTATCTCTGCCAGGTATATAATATGTTACGATGTCTTAAATACCTAGACAATAAATATTTATTGTCTAATAGTTTTTTTAATCTATAGTTATTTGAATCCTACTTATAATTCTTTTTGGAATTAGAATCCATTGTGACATAGTCATTCATTAGAAAAACCACAGTTTATTAGACAATTCCTTTTTGAATCACCTTCATAATTCTTTTCAGTTATGAATCTGTAATCATCGTACAAAATATAATTCACTAGATGATTCCTTGAGATGAAAAGACTCGATGAATCAATGAGTCTTTTTAAAAAAGAATTAATTCATTCTATGATCATAAGGAATTGATTCAGTGAATCCAGTCATTCATTCTTTAGCCAACACTAGTTGACAGTAGCATAAGCTGCTGTTAAATTCACGAACATTGCTTCTGTAATCTTTTTATTTTCATACCCATTTTCTATATGCTGTGTGAGGTTTGTAATCTGCGAGTTACATGATTTGCCATTTCTAAAACCAGCTTGTTCAGGGATTAATTGCAGATCCATCGTTTGTTGTATACGATTTAGCACATACATTCAAAAATCTTAAAGATGCAACATAGTAGCGAACTCGGTCGATAGTTTTTTGGTTCTGTGCGATCTTTTTGTTGGTTTGCTAAGGCAACTAACTAACATGCGCTTTTTTCCATATCTTTGATAATTTATTTGTACATATTATATTGCTAAACAGCTTACTTAACCATTTTAAAGTTCTCTCTCCAAAATGTTTGATTTGCTGTGGCATCATTTCATCGAGTCCTGCAAGCTTTCTTTACTTTGATGATTTTCAGTGCTTTCTAAATTTCATCTACTGCGAAAGTGGTAGCATAGTGATTTACTTCAGAGCCTTGATCTCTAACCAACTGGTTTTTTAACAGGCGTTTCCCTGCTTTACCGTTTAACATTAATTACGCTGCAATTTGGTTTGGCGTTTTCTCCCAGTTCTACTGTCTTTGTTGAGAAGGTGTTTTTATATTCTTTAAATATTCCTTGTATATTACAACTATTTCTCTGTTTATTCCCGATATGTATGAAGTACGGCAACCTCTTGGTATGTTTAATGTCGAGATATTCAAAATAATTCCTCAGGTATCTGTGTAATGGTCGTTATTTGTTCATCCAATCGTTTTGTAAAATTTGACCAATCAGCTTTTTGAAAGTTGAATCTTCTTTTCATCGGAACAATAAATGATCTTATGACTGTAGACATTTTTAGTTGAATTGGACGATGTTGAGTTTTTGGGATAGACTTCGGAATTTCTTTATTATATCGATTTGCTATTGTATTTGTCATAAAAATTAGATCAGAATTGTATCTTTTTTTTTCACCTACCGCTGGCAAAGGAAGACAGTAGTTTTGGGTCATGGATCAAAACAAGGTCTCAACACTTTCACCACTATATCCCCAATTTATGCTATGGCTATTAAAATCGCCAATGACTAACTTAATACCCTTATTGTTAAAATTTTTCGGAGCACTGAATTCAAACATCGTATTAGGTGGTTTGTATAAGGATGTGATTGTATAATTATTATACTTATTCACAGTAATGTATTACACACATGCCAAATCAATATTAGTAGTCGGGTAAAAACAAAAAGAAAACCATTGTATTACACACTCAATAAATGTTACAAAAAAATCGAATAATTCATAACTTATAAACCAACTAAAATTAGTTGTTAGTAGTCTATTAACACTATATTGCCCGCTCAATAATCAAATAACGAGTAGTAACTGTCTAAAGCTACTAACAAAAAGTAACTAAATATAAGTAAAAATTAAAATATAAGTAGGTTATTTACAATAAGCGACTAAATTGTTTTCGTAGTATAAATCTGACTAAATCGTTTCAGCGAAACCGACTTAACAACTAACTACTTTGAACCGACTAATAAGTCAATAAACAACTATTTAATTTTCAAAAATCATTTGATTTTCTATTTGTATTTTTTATAATTTTTCATTAAAATAATTTGTAATTTACATTATTCATGATTACTTTTCAAATGTTTTATACTTCTCACTACATTTGTAAGATTGCATCGTATATTATTTCATATATTCTTATGTTTGAAAAAATCTGTTGCGAACTAGGATAATTAAGTTTACAACAAATATTTAAAGCATAAACAGCTATTTAGACTGAAATTTTATTATAATTATATAATTAGTACATTACATTGCGACATTGCATATGAGGAAAACACTGAATATATCTGTTAGTAATGTGAAACAAATGTAACCTAAAAAATTTATTAATTAATTGATTTTTAAAAAACGATATTATTAATTCGTCGATTATAAAAATTAGTCAATTATGTTCATGACTAAGAACAATAATTATGTATGTGTTTTATATATATAATATTCATGATGAAATATAACACACACATTGAAATGGATAAAAATTATATTTAAGTGAGTAAAAATTTTTGGCTTTTGCGTTATTATCAAATTAATACATAAGTAACAAAAACTAGCTAATTGAGGATTCTTTTTTTTATTACTATGAACTATGTGTAACTCTACACATGGGTTTATTGCGGTATGCACACTTAATGATGATTAAATTATTGGGGCGATTGGGTTAGATTTAATATAAGCCAAGAACTGGCCGACTGTTTCAGCATCATTAGAGAGGATCTTTTGTATAGCAATATTTAGGTTGAGGGATGAGCGGGATGTTTTAAATTTGGTACACGTCGAAAGTGTATTATCGACTGATGGGTAACGTTATTGGAAACTGAATGAACAAGTTATGAGAGGTGAAGTTCTGCAGAAGACGTAATCATGGGTCAGACAAATGCGACCAATTCTCAAACGGTTGATTATTGTAAGGTCGCGCCGAGACACACCCTGTGGCGGCCACCATGGTTCGATCGATTATTTTATTGATTTTAAAAAGGCTGTCGAAAATTCCAGTGTGCACTCGATTTCTGTTTTGATTCTTGTTGGAATAGTATCTTCATTGACAGTAACTGAATGACATCTGGGCCCACGGAGCAGTAGATTGTTGCCGATGCGGCTACGTGGATTCAATTAGTCAGTTTTTATTATTTATTCATTAGTATGATGATGTAACGGTCCGAAAACTTTTTACCTAAATATAATCTCGGTTTGCAGGTTTGTTACACTTTATTATATTCGAATCACCATGCTTTACATAACATTCTACACGCTCACACGCTTATATATATATATACACATATATATATATATATATTCAATTAAGTCCATGCAATATTTAGTATCACCGGGTTTTTATAACAAATGTGAAAAGTGTGATATTAAAATTTTCAGGTTAGAGGCTAATTGGAATGCATATAGCAGTTCTTCGATCCAACGTTATTAAAAATTTTATTATGGTCGCATTTCACACAAAATAAATCAAAAATAAAAAGATGATGGAAGATGAAGATAACAAACTTATCATAAATTATTCGATGATTTCAGTTGTAAGAGATTTAAAAGAACTTTTAAATTACAAGATACATCATAGATAGTAATTCAGCATATATCTTTTATTTATTTCTTTTAATATTCGTTAAAGAGATAAGGAATTAGTAATTATTTATTTATATATATATATATATATCACGTGTGTAGATAAGAATATCGATAAAACAATCGTGTGTTATTGTTCCTCGCCAAGTGTACTTAGAGTTAGTGGTAAAAGACGAGATGAGGAACATAGTGCTATTAGTTATAATGTGTGCGTGTGTGTATATATATGATGAGATGTTTAAACATTATCTAAATGAATCACGCAAAAAAATACAATTTATATAAAAAACAACAAAAAAAAAGTATTCTTCAATTAACTGAACATAAATAAACGATTATATTGTAAACGTGTACGACAGTTAATATTAATTTAACATTACCAATGTATGTATGAGAAATTGTGTATTCGCATTGGAAATGAAAAACACTAAATGATTGACTTCTAAGTGAGTAGTATGAAAATTTAAAATTAAGATACACCACTCTTGAATTTTCTGACCATATAAACAGCAGCATTCAAATGAAGAGGGTAGAACCAGATATAGGTATCAAAAAACTATTCTGGTTAATGAGCAGAAATAACGTGCTGTCTTAT
The DNA here is from genome assembly GCA_032883995.1 of Coronaproctus castanopsis. NCBI lineage: Eukaryota > Metazoa > Arthropoda > Insecta > Hemiptera > Monophlebidae > Coronaproctus > Coronaproctus castanopsis. The sequence goes on from CM065053.1 coordinate 253,725,232, forward strand.
CTACACTGCGACTCTAAGGCCAGCTTAGACAATACATGGGATGAAGCTGTGGGGTTGTGTAAAACCGACAAATGTAAGAATTATACAAACTGCTCAAAATTATATAACAAACCAGATCATTTGACCTGATTTAAGCATTCCCTATGTATGTGGTCATTAAACAATAAATGCTGTGAGGCTGGAAAATCATCCAAATATATTTGCATCAAGGCTGTCGGACAGGACCGTCGATAATAATAACAGGAATTTTCCCTATATATTTAGAAATAAATAAAAACGTATCAGTATATTTTTTTTTTATAGAAAACAATATTAATATGATCCCTGGATTTAATCGAAAGCATCGGCGCACCCACGGGGGTTCCCCTGAGTGCTTAGAAAAGTATAAAATATATATGAAGAAGGCGCTAAGCTCCAAACAATTTCGCAGCTAAAATGATAGTTGAAACATAAGAGAATATTTGAAAGAGCTCGCGTTATCACTAATAAAACCTCATCTTGAAGAGCCTGCAAAATAGCCTACATTGCAAAAAGTACTGTTAGAAAATATTCCTTACATTCTGTCTACTAATGACATTGAAAATCCATCTGACTGTGCGACACAAAAAGAAAAAATGACCCTTGGTTGGGCCTTTCGGCATTCAAATTTGACCCAGGTCGTGACCAGTGCGGTTTTTTTTGTTGTTGTTATTACTTGTTTCGTTGTTGTTCGTGATCGTTTATAGTTTGCTTCGCCTGTTGAATTTTGTTACACATTCGACTGTGTATATTTTACTCATTTTTATTTAAAAATTTTTTGAGGATGTTCCAGCCCACCCTAGATACAAATCTTAGATGCATCACTGATTGAACGGAATATATAAATAAAAAATTCCTATAGGAAAAAAACAGATAAGCCCAAACCAGTTCAAAGTCGTACTAAATAAATATTATTTAGAACAATATGGAAATACATATAACGGATATTTTCCTAATTTGAATGACAGACTCGATAATAATCGTTTCGTTCCTAATTTCCTAATTTTTATAATGCGTAATTTATTACATCTAAGACGTTTTGGCAAGAGACCATGCAGGAATCCCGTTGCAGAACGACAGTTTTTTTAGATTGTAAGAGAATTGTTAAATAGCAAATATAACGAATTCAATAAGTTAGCCATCGAAGAAATAAGAAATTATTTATTATATTAAGATTAATTTAAATATTATTGTTAAGTTTAAAATTATAGATATCGGATAATACGATCGTAAATGGAAGTTACACTGGCAATAAACTTTATCGGGTTACCACTTTAAATATTATTATGAAATAAATATACTATTACGAAATTAATAAAAAAACAACGATCAACAATCGGTTGACATTAATTCCAACAATAGTACACAACACAACCTGACGTTTATAATTTAAATGTACACGCACGTCTCGTACGTAATTGAATTTTTTCCCAGTTTCATATTTAAATAATCGTGAGGGCGATAAAAATCCAAATAACGGTGTCCAATTAGAACGACTAGTCGGCCTTCGTACATTTTAAGCACCGCGCAAGAACCATTAACAGGTGCGCCATTAACTAATTTTACCAAGGGAAAAAAAACTATTTTCCCTCGATAAAACAGTCGAGTAAGATTTTTTTTTAAATTATATCTGAAAATATACGTAACGATTTCGAAATTAATTTTAAAATTCATTAAGAACCGATCAGAGGTGCACATTATTTTGACTGTTGCACTATAAGTATGCCCGACAATTCGTCGTATACCAAATCGAATCACTTTTATCGAGTATACATACTTAATACGTAATAATAAGTAACACGCGCTGCAAAATATCCTACGATATATTAGCGGAATTAACGTTAAAATAGACTAATTTAAGAATAACATCAAGTTAATGAAACGACGACAATGATTTTATAATTAAAAGAAATATAACAGATATATTTATAATCGTCATAGTAATAATTCAGTAAGCGAAACCACGTACATACATTCGCAACACGCGTATGGAATGCAGCCGGTCTAGACAAATAAATTTTTCCAACAATTGTGTTATACTTTTTTAAAAATTAATTGATTATTCAAATTAATGTTTTACTGTTTGTTTCATTTACAGAGGTGCAATACACTGCACCGCCATTCTAGACTTAATCAGTGTACTACTCCTCTTTTTATATTACTTTATAATATATGATAACATAATGACCAAATAGATCCTACCATTTTCGGGGGATGCTCGCGCAACTTTTATCTAATTTATACATTCACGTCTACCAGTCTTTCAGATTCAGATATTTCAATAAGAATATGAAAAACCTATCGGTTTTCTACCTCAATTTACAGATTGAAAAAATATAACATTCATTTTGTGGAAAATATTTAACACTCAACACCAAAATATCTTAAGGCATTATCTCAGACTAGACATACATATGTATATACAAAGGAACCATAAACAAAGTTACCGAAAAATAAGGTCAACAATACACCTGATCGTTCCATGAGCTGCAAATACTGAACTGCTCAGGACAGCTACATCGGTAATAGTGTATCGGGTTGCAGAATATTACTTCCTAGTTTAGTCGGTTAGCAAGCACAAAAATAAATCGATACAGCTGAACTTGACACTAAATATAGTTACCAAAACACGTAATCGATGCCAGTGTAGATTTAAGCGGCACTAAACCATGTTGGCCTACATAACTCACAACGTAATCAAATTTATCAAAATATATTTCATCCACATTTATTCAGACTACCAAACAAGAATGGTTGACGTTAAACGAATTACACAATATAAGGGCTGCTAGATGGCAAGAATCATTAAATAAACAATTCCCAGCAAATAGACAATTAATTATAAACCTCGAAATTAAAGCGCTAGGATTTACATGTACAATGAATAAAATACTGGAAACAGCCGTGAACTGTTACGATGTAATGTATAAATGTAGGCGCATTCGCTGTATAGATAGTAAATGTGGTGGCGCGGCTAAAACGACGTCCATATGCGATATATACACACTTGTTATACATTATCAGATTATTTTTTTATATATTTTTTATTTTATTTTGGAATAAAATAATATTCAATTATCAATATTTTTATTTCAGACACTCTAATATATTATTCGCTTATTACATTAAAATACCGTTCGAAAGTATATCTTCAATAATCTTGCTAATTCCAATGTTATATTTTTGATCACATTTCATCTAAGCAATGTATTATATAACGACGAAATAAAGTAGAACATTTATTTCTTAATACAGAGATGTAAAAAAAAATACTATACAGTATTTGCTCTAAAAATTATACTTTAAAAATATATCGAGTATCTAACAATGAATATATGTCGCGCTATTGGACCGCTATGAAACAAGCATATTTAATTTACGACTGCTAAAAAATTCTTAAATCTTTTAAAATAACTAAACATTCCAAGTAAATACATCAACCTCTATCGTTTATAAAGATAAGATTGGTACTGGTTTAAAGGATTTTTCATACGAATTCTAAATGAAACTATTAAGACCGCAATAATAATTTTTTATTAAAAGGTCAGTTAGAAATACCTGGAAATGTTTGATGTTTCACAGGTCGCTGAAAATGTTCGGTTCTACAAGAAGAAAAAGTACTTTTTTCTACTTATATAATATTAGTACAAATTTTTCATCTTAAAATGATTCAAATTTATCGATGTTTCACTATCACTTAAGAGAAATCTTTACAATAACAAATGAATCATTTAAACGATGATTGCTTTAATACTTTACCCTACCTAATTATAAATATAAATATAAATATATATATATATTTATATTATATATATATATATATCCTTAATCCTACCTTGGGGGCACGTGTATTTGTATAGGTGCTTTCAAGGATCCGGAGCTGCAACCGGAACGGGGTGCGTCCACAGGTAGCGGACAGTGGAACGGCCTACAGATATGTAGGTTAGCTGCGAATAAGACGTCAGTCGAATAAGCAGTCGCACACCAACAGCGGCTACTGGTGGAAAGCCTCATGTAGGTAATTCCAGTAGTGCACGTGTATTTGTATAGGTGCTTTCAAGGATCCGGAGCTGCAACCGGAACGGGGTGCGTCCACAGGTAGCGGACAGTGGAACGGCCTACAGATATGTAGGTTAGCTGCGAATAAGACGTCAGTCGAATAAGCAGTCGCACACCAACAGCGGACTGGTGGAAAGCCTCATGTAGGTAATTCCAGTAGTGACAGGGTAATTGAGGAACTGTAAAGTGTGCATAAATCCTATGACTGTGTCTCCCTCGGCGAGTTTCGGTCGCCGTAAAAACTCTACATCGTTACCTCCTCAGAAACAAACCGCTGCCTCGCGGATAGGATATTGATCCAAAAGCTAGGGTGCCACCCCAAAATAGTGGTATTTCCTTTTCGTTTTCCTTCCTTCTTTCTTCTTATCCCCTTTTCTTTTAATTCTCTCTCCTTATTTCTCAGCATAAGCCACATTATGTTTCTGGTCGTCTTCCTCTGGTTGTTACTGGATAAAAACATATGTGGTTGCTGAAATATGGCTGCATGGTTTTGAGCACCTGCTCCTACATTATCAATTCACGCACAACTTTCTGCATATTTCTATTCTTTCCTTTCACTTTACTTACCTCCTTCCCTTCCCTTTAATTAATTTCCTCCTCCTATCATTATTTTTCTTATGCGGGGATACCAGATATCCTTAATCAAAACGAACGATTTTTTTCGGAATAAAATTAATTACAATGGAATGTTAAATTTTTTTTATATATCATTCTTTTCGCTATTACTTTTCAAACAACATTATATTCAAAACTATTAAATATTTATAATAAAAATTAATTATATAATAATTTCTTCAAAAAATTTAATAACAATAAATGTACACGCTCGTTAATTTCGTAAAATTAAATATGATTTCGTATAAAACAATATAAACGATATACATTAATTTTACCAATACTCTATATTTATATCTCCTACTCTACAAATACACACACACATAAGTAAATTATACTAACACCGATAAAAAAAAAAAAATTTGCGTATCTATTTTTTTTTACGGAACTTTGCCTTTTTTTCGTAACATTTTAACATGTAACACAAGATTAACCTCAGCGTTGATATTATTATTTTCTTATCAAAATAAACGATTACATTTGCCGCTATCGTATTTTTTTATAAATGAAACACGAGGTAAATCAATAGAGTGTATATATTTCGTTACGCTCGCATTTTATTTATACACGTCACATACATTAAACATAAAATATAATCATATTTACCGATCAGTTTAAAAATATCATAAGCCGTGCCTTCAGAATCTCGAGAATTATACACTAATAACCTATATATCGCAAAATTACAATTTGTAGTGTCTCGCTAAACTCGATAGTAGAAAATGTGAACACTTCGGATAAATGAGAAAGTAAAAACTGTTTTAATAAATTTAAGGTTTCCAGATAAAACAAATTATCGTTTAAAGCTGATAATGAAAATAAATAACACGACAGTTTTTAAACTTCGTACTTTATAATTCAAACGATTTCTGATATTAATAATGTGCTATATGTTGCGGTGGCGTAGTTGCTAGAGTGCTCGACTGTCAACCCGACGGTCGGGGGTTCGAAACCAACATGCGACATAAGAAAGTTTTCATCATTATTTAATTCTTAATTATCACGGAGAATGTCGAACCACTCCATATAAAATCATATGCCATATAAATAGTGCCTATGCTGGCTCATTTTGTACATAAAAAAAAAAAAAACATACAATAGCTAATCACGACTTTCGGCAACGAACAACACGACGATGATGATAAAAAATACACGATCATACCACGTTGAATGCGCCGGTTCTCATCAGATCACCGAAGTTAAGCAACGTCGATCCAAGTTAGTACTTAGATAGGTGATCATCTATGAAAGATTGGTGTTGTTATGTCGTCGAAATAGCCGAGTGGATAAGAACACCGACCTATACGGAAGGTACCGAGTTCGAATACGATCGATGGCGCAAAAATGTCATCATTAGAAAATAAAAAAATATAAATAATCGTAATATTATCGCGTGGAAGGCAATGGCAAACCACCACGCACAACACCATATGCGCGCTGGTAGACAATATAGCACACTACAAAATCACACGGGGCTGCATTATGTCCTGACAACAAAACGATTACAGTCAGTTCTCCTGAGTATGTGTGTGTCTATCTACGCCAGCGTCATATTACAACTGCCTTGTACGCTACTCACATTGTACAACAAAATATGTATAGTAAGTAGTCGCCTACCATCGATACGAAGACGGCACTTAATGGTGGGGGGAATAATTCTTCTCAATCTAGCGTTCCTTTTTTCAATTAAATACATAATATTTCCATTTCACTCCCCACCACCGGCGAACTGTGAATACCCTAGGTACACCGCGGGGTACAGTATCGAATCCAGTCCTATTTAATATAGGGTGACCAAGAGAAGACGGACGGTTTTGATTTTTTTAATAACGCAGTTGATAATAAGGCTGCTACTACGCAAAGCGTGTACTTCACGTTTAATGTTCGTTTTTGTCCAGTTTCAGTTATACAACAAGAGCGCGCGTTTTACGTGGAACGTTATTTTCGGCGTGAATCGATCACGACAGTACAAACAGTTTCGAAAATAATTTTACGCGGTTTTTGTGGGATATGTTAAGAGCCGCGTTTACGAAGCACGCCCACGAGATCGAGAAGACTTGAAAACTCTGATTTCTGAAGGAATTTCAAAAATTCAGCGACCTACGCTGGAAGAAGTGTTCGAAAATGTTGTAAAAAGACTGAATGAATGTATTGTTACAAATGGCGGTGATCTAAACGATATTATGTTCCACGAATAAGATAATCTCTCGTATTCATATTTTTAATAAAATTTCATTCAAAATTTTTGGTCTAGTATTTATTGAATTATTAAAAAAAAAAAAAAGTTCGTCTTCTCTGGGTCACTCTATATGTATATCTTTTTTAATTATTCAACTATTTTAAGAATATTTGCAGTAATTTTTGAAAACGTCGCGAAGTAATAAAATTGAAATTGTTTTAACCGAAAAAAAAACAAACAAATGCAAACATATGACAATCAACTATGAAAGCTTAAAATTATATTTTCAACTCGCAGTTAATTAGTGGCGTCAAAATTAGTACGCTGACGACTTTATTTTTTGGATTCCCGACTTATTTATTTATAATATTATATAAGCGTTAATTATATCGGTATAATATTAAAATCATAATGAATGCGTTCGAAAATTTCATATTCGCCCCAAATTAAAACAACACACAGACATACAATGTGTAATGCAGGCAAACACAACATACAGATCATAAAAACCTATATACATATATTTGCAAACGCACATCATCTATATATACATATTACATAAGACGGACTAACACGAAAGAAATGTTTTATTATGTAAAAATTCGGGAAATAAATCACCAATTTAAATATATAAACGAAAACAAACAAGTAAATAAAGAAGAAAATACTCTATCAGCGGAAACGAATATTCGAAATGTACATAAAATCTCTTTTACAGATAAGAGGAGTTTTATTAAATTACCACACACTCTCACGTATTTCTCGAATCTTAAAAATGTACTAATACACGTAATTACACAAGACCTATAAAATGTCAAGGATACTCTTAATAAGGAACAAAATAACAGAAATGAGAGTAAGTTCTTACTTGTGAAACTTCTACCGACTTCAAATGAATTACCCGAATTGCTAAACTGATTGTCCGTCTTTTTTTATTGTAGTATTCACGTGGCAAATTTTATAACTGTACGAAATTTTCAATTAAAATATACAGGACATAGCCTATTACAAGAATTAAAGGCTGTTGATATTTGGACGGAGAAATAAATCATTAAAACCTGTAAGCTTATATAATTCACTTCCAGGAAACGAATATATATATATATATATATATATATATATATATATATATATTGGGGTACAAGCCGGAACTCCAACTGGTATAGGACGCGTCCATAGGTGGCGGATAGTGGAACGGCCTACAAATATAAAACATTAGTCAAATAAGGAGTCGCGGACCAAGAGCCTCTACTGATGAAAAGCCTCATGGAGGTGATTCCTGTAGTGACAAGGTAAGAGACACGAGGATGCAGATGAATAGCTTGAAGACCTGTCTACTAAAAGTCTGCAAAAATCCTACGTCTCTCGCTTGGTGGGTTTAAGTCGCCGCGTAAAAACTTTAAATCGTTACCTCCTCAATAACAATCTTACTACAAATTATAAAGAACAGAATGGAAACATATATAGAACCATGCATCGATGATGCGCAATGTGGTTTTAGAAGAAGGTCATCAACAAGGGATGTGATTGCGTCATTACGAACCATTGAAGAAAGAATAATATCCTTAAACGGTAAAATATATGTGTGCTACGTTGATTATATGAACGCATTTGATAGAGTAGAATTAAATTAATTATTTAAAATATTGAAAATGGCAAATTGTTCCGGTTAAAATCGTAGCATTAATATAAAAATTATACGAGAATCAACGGGCGGCGGTAAAATCGAGTACAAATTATATAAAGCAATAAAAGTTACCAAAGATGTACGCCAAGGATGTGTACTATCGCCAGCGCTTTTCAATATTTGCTCTGAATTTATAACAAATGAAGCATAGATAGAGTTCAAAAAGGTGTCAAAATTGGCGGACGATATATAAAAATTATAAAGTCCGCAGATGACCAAGTCCTACTGGCAGACAGCCAGAAGGGACTAGAGAAAATGGTACAAAAATTAAACTGCGTAGCAGGAAAATATGAATTGGTTCTAAACATCGAAAAAACAAAGATAATGTATATCGGCAAAAAGCCAGTGGAAATGAACATATCAGCCAATGAGGAAAAATTAGAATTTAGGACATATAACTGAAAATGTATATTGCACCAAAGAAATCCGACGAAGGTTCGCAATGGCAAAAGTGACGTTCGTGAAAAAAAAGGTAGGTAATTACGCAGAACATACTCTCCCTTGAGCTGCGTAAACGTATAGTTAAGTCATATGTTTGGGCAGTAGCACTTTACGCAGCAGATACCTGGACGCTAAATAAGATAGATAAAAAGAAAATTTAAGCTTTTGAAACACGGTGCTGGCGACGTATTACAAATATCACGAGTCGATAGAGTACCCAAAGCGGAAGTTTTCAGTAGAGTGCAAGAAAAAAAATCATTCTTTGAAAACGATCGGGAAAACAAGGCTAAAATAGATAGGTTATGTGTTAAGACACAATAAGACATTATAGAAGGAAAAATACCCATGTACAAAACCGAAAGGAAGACCAAGGCACACACTAGTAGATACAATCAAGAAAGAAGCAAATATTAAGTCCTACGCAGAACTAAAAAGCAGGACAGCTGATAGGAAAATGTGACGGGGACTTAGACGATAGCGGTATAGCAGTGACTTGAAATATCCATTGATATATACATATTGTATATCTGTAAAATAGCATCGAGTAATGCGCAATACACTGGACAACAAATTATGTACAGGTAACTAGTCGCCTAAAAATGTCGCGGTGGCGTAGTTGCTAGAGTGCTCGACTGTCAACTTAACGGTCGAGAGTTCGAAACCAACACGCGACAGAAAATTTCCATCATTATTTAATTCTTAATTATCACGGAGAAGACAGTGGCACCCCACTCCCTATAACATCATATGCAAATAGTGCCTTAAATGCTAGCTAATTTTGTACGTAAAAATAAATGTACAATAGCTAGTCACGACGCTGACGATACGGAGACATTCTAGATATATTTTTTTCGTTTCCATTTTAGAATTCGAAATATCAATATGCCGTGAGAGAGTAGGCTTAAAAATACAGAACACACAAAACGTATTTAATAAAATGGTTCAGTAGTCAAAAGATGCTATTAATAAATGTTAAGTTACATTATCTTTAGTGAAAGAAGAGTATCTAGGAACGGATACAATAGTTTTTCCTAAATAAAAATAAACAAAGCGCTATATTAGATCCTTTTGTAACGTGGTTACAGATCATTAACGCGAAAATATAGAACTAAATTAAACAATTTTACTAGAAAACATTCTCGATATAATATGCACAAATACACCCATTTATAAGTTACAACAGTATTCAAATCAAAATGATTTATAAATGAAATCGAATTACGTCAAAAGTTTGAAGAGAACAACGATTATGGATTAGATATAACAAATTTCGAAGTTTAAAACTGGAGTATCGTAAAATGTAGGATAACCAAGCGTATTTTTATATTAAAAAAAAAAAAAAAAAATCTAAAAGATGGATTTCCAGTGTTACATATGAACAAGAAAAGAAAAATATTTAAATATTAAAACACGTAATAAGTAACCTACAATAAACGAGTTGATACTGTTTGTTACAAATGTATTTTTTAAATAAATAGATGTTTAAGTACATATATATATATATATCCAGAATATCTAGTTAAATACATTTGAAAGGGTAAATATTATATACATATATACAAATTATATATATATACACACAGAATATCTAGTTAAATATATTTGAAAGGATAAATATTATATACATATACAAATTAAGTATATTTTTAGTAGGCTGATTACTGTAAGTGGCGCGATTACATCATCAAACTAAACAACGGAGCGTTGTTGTATGGTTCAAGTAACACATGGTAAACAAACGTACGAACTGCCACACACGAACTACGATAAGTTATGACGTGAATAACGAACACCGAAAAATAACGGTGACAACCGGACTAAGCCAATAAAATAATTTAAAAAATCGAGAAAAATTAAAATTTTTCTAGGAAAAAAAAAAAAACGTAATCTGACTGGCGCCGTCTAATAATATTTCGAATATATTGTAAAAACGATCTACGTTTGTCGAACATAAACGATAATTTTGACAAGTTTAGTCGATAACTAAAATCGATAAGTTTTAAATCGTTTTTTTTTTCAATATTTCACAAATAAAATAAACAGACCGAGGAATATTTTTACGAATTCTTTTTACCGCTGAAAGTAAATAGATGCACATTTTAGATTACTTCGTAATTTCGAAAATAAAATAAATAATTACTTAAATTATTTAATTTGAAAATTTACAGGCGGAATTAACCGATAGCTTTGCGTGAGATTTGAGAGAAGGTGTGTCCTAAATAATTTCGTCGGTCCTAAAAGTCGTAATATTTCTCGTACGGTATATACAAACATTTCTTACTTATAAAATTAAAATGGTCTTAGGGACCATTTCGAAAATATATAACATATTAATAATACAAATTATCCGAAATCATTTTAAAATCCTAATAGGTAACGTTGTACGTCAAATATCACATTTTCCAGTCATTTTGCAGAACATAAAACAATAAGTATGCAACATTTAAACAACGTCGTATTACGTAATTATTTACAGCGAATATTTTTCAACATTCTCAGTCGTACATTATAAATAAAGCTTTAAATGGTTCATTCCTAGAATACTTGTACACCTCAGAATTGATCGGTGCTGCCACACAATAAAAAATAAAACAAAACGTGTGAAAAAAATGTTTACCCGTTAAAATTTTACATATGAAATATGTTTACAAACATGAAATAGGTCCAAGTTTCTTCGTTATAGCGGTAGTGTCAATTGGATTATTATAGTTATTGTTTTATAAATTATTTTAATATAATCGTGTATTTTTAAAAAAAAAAAAACATCTTGGTTTGGTTTAGGTTGAGGTTAGGTTGTAACTAACTTAGAAATATGATTAATGAAAAAAGAACACTGATAAGGCTAATTCATCAGTTACGTCCGGTGAAAACCATTTTCCTACTTTTACTTTCATACAAACTTTCGATCGTGATTATTATATACCTCTTTTCCTACATTTTCCGTCGCAATTTTTTTTTCCCGTAATTACGGTATTCTCTTCATTCTAGTCATACCCGTGCTTCATTTTTTTTTTCTAAATAACCTTTAAAAATGGTTTCCGCAAATTCTTAACGTCCTAATAACTCGTTACAAATAGACGTTTTTGACATTTCGTAAAAAAAAAATTGCGAAAATCGTACAAGTTTTAAATTTTATGTTTATATCATTCGATACCGTTTGTTAGGTAGATAATTTTCGACGTATTTTTATAAATATATTGAAAAAATTGACACATTTCAACATAAAAAATTTCGTCAGCGTTAAAATTTCATGTAGCATACAGCGCGAACATCGTGACGCTGAAACGATTAACTATTCACAGACGGAACTTCAGTTAAATTTAAAAATCATACTGCCCGATAACGCTACCCCCCCCAGGTCTAAATTCTTCGTTCAATTGCCTTTACGCTTTAACATTTTATACTTACCGATGTTGAATGTAGCTGGCGCGCGCAATACGACTTAATACGCTTTTCTTATAAATCACGGCGACATTTATGAATTCAGTTAAATAACGTTAAAAGGGGGAAAAAAACAATTTTAAGAGTCTCGCTAGACCACGATGCAAATCGATCGAAACATATCGAGTAATAATAATAATAGTTATAATAACGTACAAAGAAAGGTTAAACGTATAATAATTAAATTTAATTAAAAACGGGGCCACGTAACACTAACGATGAAAAAAAAATATATATACATTAATTCCTTCTTTACTAACGTATATAACTTAACGTAAACAAAAGACAGACACGTCCGTATCCTAACGAACAAACGTCAACAAACAACGCCGACATCGTAACGTAACGTAACCGGCGACTAGTAATAATACAGCGAGTAAATAAGTGGGCTACTACTCGTTTCGCTGCCAAACGCACGACGCTATCCGTTCAGTGCTACCAGTTTCACGATAGAAAAATATCGCGTAGCGAAAACGCGACAACACGTGTCGTGTAATATTTACTAAACGGTCACACCGACAATAGGCGTACTTAACGAATTCCGCACGAAAATAAAAAGATGATAAATTTCCGTGTACCGGATTAAATAACAATAAAAAATATAAACATCTTCGATGACGCATGTTTCTTTCCCCTGTTTCTAAAATCCTTCGTTATGTACGTTAGCAAACATCAGACGGTGTTATTATGCTGAACACAAAACATCTTACTCCGACAAATACGTCTAATTTCGCTTAAATTCGTTTATATGGTAATTAATATACATACAAATACCAACACGCGTACATACATAAATATATATAATATATGATCACGTCATCACGTTTAGCAACCCACTGCTGGTTGTCGACATCTATCAGACATTTCTAATGATTAACTTTTTTCACAATGTCATCTGGCCACCGTGTTGTTGGTCTGCCTCTCTAACGTTTTTAATTCAATGGGCACCACTGCAGAATATGTTTCGCTCACCTGCCATCATCTCTACGTGCGACATGTCTAGTTCACGTCCATTTCAATGTTGCTATTCATTCCACTATATCGGTCAATTCGCCGATCCGAGTAATGATAGGGCCTGTGTTTTAAGCTCGCGTATAGTATTAACCTTTCGTGAGCTGTTTGCGTTTTTCCGATTTTCGTGATTATTCCCTTTGTGAAGCTCCGTGTTTCCGCTCCGTAATACCGGTAAGACACATTAATTATAAAGTTTGTACTTCAAACTGTTCAATATATCTTTATATCTTTGTTCCGGAATATGTTGAATAACTTGCCGAATTCAGTCCACATGAGAGATATTCTTCTTCGTATCTCTCTCTCTCTCCACATAATTTCGCCTCTGTCTACTAGTTATTTCCCATCTTACATAAATGTATAGATGTACCAGTTCCATGTGCTTCCCGTGTTTAGCTTTATCGAAGTATCATTCGTGTTTGACCTTTGTTTTCTGCTTACTTATGTTTAATCGTATTTTTCCCGACTCAATTTGAAGTTCGTTCAACATAGATTCGAACTCTTCTGAATTCCAACTTATTATAACGATGTCATCTGTGATTTGTAGGGTGATTAAGTTTTTCTCCGTTTATTGTTATGCCTTTCGAATCTTAATTTGGTTTTCTAAATACATCTTCTTAAGGCGGGAATAAATAATTTTGAAGGTATAATCATCTTGCCGCACGTGTCTTTTTAGAGATATTTCCGCACTTCAAGATGAGGTTTTATTACTGATAACGCGAGCTCTTTCAAATGTTCTCTTCTGTTTCAACTATCATTTTAGTTGTGAAATTGTTTGGAGCTTACAAGTTAAGCGCCTTCTTGATATGTATACTATACTTTTCTAATCCCTCAGGGGAACACTGTTTATATGGGAGGCAGATACGTATGCATATGATGTTATAGGGAGTATAATGATGAAAACTTTCTGTTGCGTGTTGGTTTGATCCCCGACGGTCCAGCACTCTGGCAACTACGCCACCCTGAAGTGATACATATGATACATATGATTCATAATCATCGATTTTAATTGTTCCGTGTAATTGATGGCCATATATACCTGTCCTGAGCACATCTAGCCATTTATTGTAGTGAACTGGCGCCAGTTATCATTCTCATATGGTCCACATATCGTGTTCGTGATCTTCCTCCTTGTCTTCGAACTTCAACCATACCTAATATTATCAATTTTTCTAGATTGTTCCGTCGCATGATATGACCAAAGGAAGTGGGATATATGTTTAGCATCCGTATTAACTTCTTCCAGTATTGACACATTTGTCCTCCTCGTTGTCTACGGCACTCTCGACATTCGCCGCCAGCAATTTATTTCGAAAGCATTTATTTTTCGAACGTCTGTCTCTTTCAAAGTACAGCACTCAGATGCATACAGGAGTACCGAGAACAATAACTTTTTCATTAGGCGCATTTTGGCCATCCTTGTTATGTCAATTATATATATATATATATATATTATTTTTAACTTTATACAATATTGTTTATTTAATGGTTTACCGATGCAGGTATTTTTTGGTATTTTTCCTACAACAAAATAGTTAACTAAGTAATTATTTTTCAGTACGCTTTTTTTGTAAATTCCGATTAGGCTTATCGGTTATGAAATAACGATAAAACAATATGTATTATTAGATTATGTATAATTATTTTATAAAAGACTGATTTTTCTTTCTCTTTTTTAATAGTGTACTAAAATATTTCTAATTTCGTACATCAACTATTTTAAATCGTACAAAATGAATATCTCCGCTTTATACATGCATCACTACTAAAATTACCTATATGCACGAATCCACATTATTTCCTTACCTCAAAATCATATATACTGGGGAGTATTCCGAGAAATTTTTCGTAATTTTCTCATTCCATAATAATCATATTTTATATATATATACATATATATATATATATATATATATATATATATATATATATATATATATATAAAGTATTATGGTTCTAAACGACTAAAAGTTATGCACATCAAATATAAGCCCTAGGAGGTTAAAACGTAATCTTCTATATAACTATTTATTATAATACACATTTAATTTAAGCGTTCGAGGAAATGGGCTTTATAAATTTAGTTGTAATCATTGTTAAACGTTATTTATCTGGTTTTTTTTTTTATTATTACTCGCGGGATCTCTAATGGGTGTAGATAAATTAATTTCATACGTGATCACGATATACTAAGTCTCATCATGCGTTATATTAGGTGCAAACATCGTAGAATTACGCATGAGTTATTTAATTCCGTGTAGATGTCAATTATGCATTTTGTGTATTTAATATGGTATGCGTGCATGTGTATGTGTACATATGTACCTCGTATATTTTTCTTTTTCTTTTTATCATATTTTATTTATTTCCTCGCCGGTTTTTGTTTGTTTTTTCCTGTAGACTAACATTTGTTTCGTTAAAAAGGTACTTAACATTAAGAACCTCGTTATGTATGTCTCATTTTTCATGAACTAAAGCTTCTTTCTTATTATTCTTAAAGTTACAAACAGTATCACGAATGTACATTTTTTAAATATAAACATTTTTTCAAACATTTACATTTTTTTTTTAAATATACGCGAACGCTTGTTTGACTAACGAACGTCGTGAAAATATTATAGGAAAGCTATTTAAAAGTTACGAAGAAAAATCTTTTATATCAAAAGTTTAAAATCGCGTATAAAAGCACATACATATTTGTCAATTCGATATATTCAACGTACGCAATAATGATATCGATTATTTTCTCCTACACGAATTACAAATTAGCCGAATAATCGTTGCACTCCGAAATAACAACCATTTTAAAACAACCTGTTCTTCTCATTATGAAAATGAACCGATTTCATTCACGCACATTTAAACAATTCTAAAAAAAAATAAAACGAAAACTGGTTTGTACCTCGTTGACAATGCGAAATATTATCGACAGAAAAACAAAAAGTGCAAATAACTTCGTTTATGATAATTGCCCAAATAAAAGAATAATAACAAAGAAATTTAAAATACTTTTCATTAAGCAAAAATGAATTCTAGATTAAGCGAAAATTAGTTCAACCTATGTTCTGTTTTATTACACGACCTACATTTACACAGATAAACATCAATCGGTTTGACACACGTCAACAGGGCGACAGTCCATATATATATATATATATATATATATATATATATATATATATATATATATATATATATATATATATATATATATATATATATATATATATATATATATATATATATATATATATATATATATATATATATATATATATATATATATATATATATATATATATATATATATATATATATATATATATATATATATATATATATATATATATATATATATATATATATATATATATATATATATATATATATATATATATATATATATATATATATATATATATATATATATATATATATATATATATATATATATATATATATATATATATATATATATATATATATATATATATATATATATATATATATATATATATATATATATATATATATATATATATATATATATATATATATATATATATATATATATATATATATATATATATATATATATATATATATATATATATATATATATATATATATATATATATATATATATATATATATATATATATATATATATATATATATATATATATATATATATATATATATATATATATATATATATATATATATATATATATATATATATATATATATATATATATATATATATATATATATATATATATATATATATATATATATATATATATATATATATATATATATATATATATATATATATATATATATATATATATACGAGTCGAATGATAATCACAATTATTCGTGATTTCGTCGGTGTTAAACTTAAAAATGAAATTTTTCATATCTTATTTAAATTTTCAATTAATAACCCCTTGTTAGAAACGAAAATTTATAGCCATAAAAAAATTGTATTTTTTCGCGTTGATAACAGTAAAATCGGAAATTTTAAAGTAATTATAATTTACTCATTCGTAATTATCGTATATAGAATCGTGAATATCTTACCTAATATGTAGAGACTTTCATCATGTAAAAATGTTTAGATAAAATTAACAAACAAATAAAAAAAAATTGATAAGAACAAAAAATTCTCAGTACACATTCCCCCAACATAAGTATAACGTAATAGTAAAATATAAAACACATAAAGAACGATACGTTCAAAATGCGAATATGCCGGAAACATCTCTGACAGTGTATACATCAAACGAATGTGTTTATAAAATTAGACAACACGAATAGA
Organism: Coronaproctus castanopsis; assembly: GCA_032883995.1. Classification (NCBI taxonomy): domain Eukaryota; kingdom Metazoa; phylum Arthropoda; class Insecta; order Hemiptera; family Monophlebidae; genus Coronaproctus; species Coronaproctus castanopsis. Next base: position 253,743,007 of record CM065053.1, read on the forward strand.
CTAAAACATTATAAATTTTAGCTTATGGGTACAAGTATAAAATATAATTTTATAAGAAATATCGTTTAAATAAAAAACAATGGCCAGAATTAAACAAATTAACAGAATAAAATAGTATAATATAACACGATCGCTTTGCTCAGTACGACGCGGTGTCCAATATTCAACAAGTTTTTTTTTTTAAGAATTATATTTTACAATAATTAATTGTAGATATAATATTCCACCAAAATAGCTTATATATATATATATATATATATATATATATATATATATATATATATATATATAATATCTGTTAAAAAATGTATATTTATATAAAATATCCGCCACCACGTATAGTATTTAATAATCAAAAGTTGATACTAAATACGTTTTTCAAATACGTGTGGAAGTAAAAAGCTCCAATTCAAATAATCACGAAGAATACGTAAATAATTACTTATGGGCGCCATTTTAGATGTCTACTCCCGATAATATCAATTTCTCCGATGGAGGTTAATACGTATATTCAAAAAAGCCTATCGATAAATAAATCACCGGGTTATGATTTAACAACTGCGAATATATTTCAAAACTTACCGAAGAAAGCAGTAACCCTAATGACGCATATTTTTAACGTAATTCTTCGTACTGGACATTTTCCAATCTTGTAATAATACAGAAACCGGGAAAACCAACACAGGATGCAACTTCCTGTAGACCAATTAGCCTGTATCGAAATTATTTGAAAAACTTCTATTAAAACGAATCAACACTGTTATAGAAGCGAATGAACTAATACCAAAACTGGAGTTCGGTTTTAAGAGCTGCTGAAGAATCGAATTGTTCATAATAAAAAAACTGCCGCTTTGAAGCAAATATTGTTTAGCTGCGTTCCTCGATATCGAAAAAACTTTTGATAAAATACAGCACACTGGATTATTGTACAAAATTAAAAGCGAGTTACCTTATCAATGTCCAAATCGAATTATGTATTGTTTACTTCGGCTGACAAATGGCCATAACAAATTCGCGGAAATTAAGATAGCTAGATTACACTTGAACCAACGAATCACGTGGAAAAATCACGTTGTCTCAAAACGAAATGGGTAATAGCCTAACACTCCAATCTCTCATTGCAAAACGAAGTCTTACACTACAACATGCTATTAAAACCGGTGTGTGGTTACGGAGTTGAAATGTGGGACACGGCAAGTAATTCAACACTGCGTATCATTCAGCGATTTCAAAACAAGGTGTTCTATATGTGCACCCTGGTATATACGTAACGATGACGTACATTGTGAACCGTGTGTACCAACGATAAAATAAACAATAAGAAGTTTAAGTTAAAAATATATACGGAGGCTTCGACAACATTTGTCGAATAACTGTATCTATTTTAAACGCCTCAAAAAATTTAACCAAATTTAATTACAAAATAGATCGTACATGTTCAAAATTAACTTATCATATATTTCATAAGATTTATCACCAGCGAGTGATAATCCATGTACCTTATTTATTTATTTTCCGCACCGCTACCAATTGTTTTCTTAGACAAATAAATAATCATAATATTGTCGCGTGGAAGGCAATGACAACCACTACGCACAACACCATACACGCGCTAGTAACAATATAGTACACTAGAAAAATACGCTAGGCGGCATTGTGTCGTGACAAAACAAAACGGTTACAATTCTCCCCGGTGTGTGTGTGCGTCCATCTACGCTAAGGCCGTATTATGATTGCCTTGTACGCTACTTACAGTGTACAACAAAATATGGTACAGGTAAGTAGTCACCTACCTCCGATACGGAGACGGCACTTGATGATAACGAGGCTTGTGCGCGTCCTTAATACGTAAAAATAAGGCGGAAAACCAGACGAACCGATCGAACGGAAGACCACTAAGACCAGACGACGACAATCAGGAAGTCGATGGAGCAAACCGTTACCATGACAACAAGACACGATTGCCGCAAATTTTACCCTTAAATTAACACGCTGAATATAGATAAGACAATTTTTGTAACAATGATGTATAATTTCATTTAGACGAGCAATTTTTGAAGTTTAGCTGTTATTGCGATACATAGGTTTAAATTGTAGCTTACTTGTCGTATAGAATAAAGTGTATATATATATATATATATATATATATATATATATATATATATATATATAGATATGTAACTGAATATTTTATAAACAAATTAAACGAACATGAATTAATATAAAAGAATTACCGACGTTATAAAAATATAAATATAATATAAAAGCTAAAACATAACTAAAAAAAAATGCCACAATTAGAAGAATTAAAGAACAGAGAAACGGGAATATTTTTCAAAATTCAAACTTTCATCGACGTATTTTAATATGGAGAAATATGTTATATTTTCAGTAATTAAGAACGTTATCAACAATTTTAAGTTTTGTTAAAAACCGATGGTTTTACTATAATGCTAATTTGAAATATCAAATAAAAATTACAAAAATTAATGTAACAAATTTCGCGATAAATACTGGAACATTTTTTTTGTGTCAGTTAATCCTGTATATTATAAGAAAAAAGTATGTTTAATGTAAAAAAAAAAAAAAAAAACAATGTTTAAGCTGATTAATAATACAATTATCACGCATCAGCAAAAATACTATGTACATTTTCCTAACTTACTAATGTACTATACAGACTGAATAGATTAATAAAATCATAATGTGATCTAAACACACATTTTCTTACCGCGAAAAACAATTAATTTTAGGTAAGACGAATGTTTCAAAATTTATAAATTATTTAATATCTGGAATCGCTGAATGTTCTGACAATTAGTCATTTGGCATATTAATCTAACGTCTCTAATGAGACATTAGATTGCGATACAATAAAAGAATAAATAAGTATGGATAATAATTAAGATATTATAACACGAGAGTAATATGTGAGATAAATATTGATTAAAGAACGCCTTTTAGAAGTATTGAATTAATGTAATACTAGTTCCTTCTCAGTCTCCTATCTGGATTGCCTGGAAGATCTAATGAGCGCATTCTGAAAATATTAGGATTACTGAGATGTTTGAGTTTGTTAAATACTTTTTTGTACTGGCTAATGTAAACATACTGGACAAATGAAATATTCAAATCATTATGCAACGTTAAATTATAAACCTAGAATGGGGCGGACGTGATTACACGAAGTATCTTCCAATACTGCTGCTACACTGTATTCAAATTACTTGCGCTAGTTGTTCCATATAATTCAATACCATAGCGTCAAATCGGCGCAATCATTATGAGATAAATGCGTTTTTTAGTTTTTAAATTCAAGGTTGACTGACGACCCAGTAGCGGATATAGTAGCCCAACACATGCAATGATGGTGTTTCTAATTTGCGCCACGTGAAAGCACCATGTGAGCCTTCGATCCAAATACAATCCGAGCTAGCGTACGAAATCAACTTGTGAGATTATGTCATTATTAATTGTTATAGGTATATGTTCAACCGATCTATAAACATATGTTGACACTTATGCGGATTAAACTGTATTCGCCAATATTGAGCCAATTGAACAATTCGATTCAGGTGGTTCTGAACAGCAAAGTTTGCATATTTGACATCCGAATTCGACGAGCGTCTGCGAATGTGTCTAGAATCGTTTGATTATTTGTGGGCAAATTTGCTGTGTAGATGGAGTACAGCAGAGGCCCAAGTAGACTACCTTGAGGAACTGATGCTAAGACTACATGTTCCTTCGAATAAGAGTTGTTGATCCTAACCATAAATGTTCTATCAATCAAGTATGACTGAAGTAACACGTATATATCACACGGAAGAATTTGTTCCAACTTATGATGTAGTCCAGGGTGCCAAACTTTATCAGACGCCTGGGCGACGTCCAAAAAAACAGCAGAACATACTTTAGTCGATGGCACTGTTGGATCGTGGAGTGCTTAACACGAAAACCAAAACTGGTGATTTGGTATCACTTCATTACTCTTTATAATCGGATGTATACGATTTAAAATTAATTGCTCGAGGACTTTAGATAGTGAACTAAGTAAACTGATAGGTCTGTATAAGGTTACATCAGTTTGAGGCTTACTGGGTTTACGAGTCATAATTATCACCGATTTTTTCCGCGATTTGGGAAAATATCCGATCCGTAGTATTCCGTTAAATATGTAACACAACTTAATTGATGACTTTCTTGACAAGTGCGAGATAATTTTCCCATTAATCTTGTCGAAACCGGGAGCTTTCCATAATGGTATTTTCTGAATACATGTAAATACCTCTTTAGGAGTAAAGAATGACATTTGGTTTAGGAGTAAAGTACACTTTTGGTGAAGATTGTGCGTGGACGAACTGTTTGTTAGAAGATTCAGGATACGGTGTAAATACTGTGCTGAGATGTTCTGCAAATGCGTTCGCTTTATCTTCATCAGTTTTAGACCGATTATTATTGAATTTTATATTTTGCTGCAGTAATTTTTTTTTTGTATTTCTCCATAAAGATCTGTTATCAGTGTTCATAGAATCTAGCTGCTGAGATAAGATTTCCATTTTTATACTGACGAATTTTGTTTTTCAACTCTGTAATTGTACATACGATTATTCTTTCAAGGATGGACAAGGAGTTTTTTGTCATTTTTTTCTAGCTACTCGAGTTTTACGTATCAATATATTCTTATTTGAACTGGAACGTAATAATTTTTTTGCGAATTTTTTAGACTGTAATTAGTTGAATTTTTACACGCGTGTTCAATAAGGTTGGTGTAATCTTGAATAGCCGTATCGATATCACTACTACTTTTAAGTTTAATTTTTAAATTTGTATTATTTTCCATTATTTCTGAAAAAAATTCCAATCTGTGGTTTTATTAGCTAGCTTTTAAACATAAATTACTACAAACTGGAAACCCGCACATTTCTCTTTTTTCTTTAAAAACACATTTCTTTAAATGATACGGTACAATCTTAGGGATGACCCTACGTTAATAATAATGATAATTAATCAATTGTATATCACAAAATCAGCTAGAATTTGCTATTCATACACGTATGTCGTTATACTACTTAATATTCCATAATACTACTAGGTTATTGAATTTAAAACGTTGGAGGCGTCTTCCTATATCTATATATATATAAATATATAAATATATATATATATATATATATATATATATATATATATATATATATATATATATATATATATAAATCAATAAATTTGAATAAGATAAATATTTATATATGCACCAAATAATCATTCGTTTTTTCCTTTTAAATAAATTGGTATGTCTTAATGTGATCTTAATATTTTGTGTAAAGGATGAAAAATCCATTAATGTGTTCTGGAAAATAACAAAAAACTTTAGCACGATAAAAAAGCGAATGTAATTTAATGAAACTGGAAGGTTATTTTTAACTCCACACAAGAGTATAAGAATTCAATTTAGATCTAAATAACACAGCGTCGTTAAATAAAGATTCACAGCCAACGATTGACAAAATGCCACAACTTCCTGTCTATGAATGCACACACGCAAAGTACAACTAAATAGTACATGCGTAAAAATGCAAAATGCAATGCATCGATTTTAATAAACGTAATCGACCAGAATTTCAACAGCATAATGACATCTGATAAACACTACACCGCGTAAAAGTGATGCTATTTAAAAATAATATACGTTAATATATAAATAGTTCCGCGTGGCAATTAAAAAATTTAAACATATGCACCATGTAATACGATACACAAAAACATTTCTGTAATAAATAAACCGATTTTAGGCGGTATTTAAAAAAATATATATATCTTTTTATACGATCACAATTCCAAACATAACTCGATAGTTTTCCTATTGCACGACTGATTATCAGCTCACTGTCTCCTTCAGGGACGCCTTAACTAATTAATAAAAATAAGATAATAATTAAGGCTGAAAATATAAATGACGTAGATAAAGAGTTAAAAAGAAAAGATTTTTCCAGAAAAATCGAATATAACAGTGACTTTTCACAAGAAGCTTAATGAAAAAACGATGATAATACATACAGCTACAAAAGAAGAGAGAGCAGCACTTTCGAAGGAAATAAAAGAAAAAATTAATCACTGCGATGTTGTAGAACCGAAACTTTTGGATCCAACTATTTTAATATTTAGAACGAAAAACATATCTAAAGAGGCCACAGAAGAACATCTTAAAACAACTACAGGTCAAAAACCTATCGCAATAAACAAGGTTAACACTGCAAAAGGCAGCAGAACGTATGTTAGACTTACCCCACAACAGTATACACTCGGCTCCCAGATGAAAGAAGATTAAGAATCCAATGGGAATCATTACCATTTGTTGACGCATTCAGCGCACGTAGATGCATAAAGTGTGAAAAGTATGGACATCCAGATAAATATTGTAGATCCAACGAAGACTATATAAAGTTTATAGAAGAAATCAAAGATTCCGGATGCTGCTCAAAACTGCGTTTTTAATAAAATTAGAAGTAACTATAATAAAAATAATCTAGTAGATAATTTAAAGAATAAAGATATCTTGTCTAAAGTTATGGGAGAGGTGGACCATGCAACATTCAGCAGAAATTGCCCGTTATATATAAAAAGTCTTGAAAATATCAAATCTAATACAGACTTTGGCAACTAAGCTAACCTATCTAAATGTCGATAATAATCATGCCTGCCAACTCCTATTGCTAAGAGAATTTTACAATAAAAATTACAACCTAGGAATAATTGCTGAACCTTACTGTTATAAAGAAAAAATGTTTATCAAGCAAAATTATACATTTTATCTCAACAACAGAATAATGCTCATACTTAAAAATAATCTAGCACACAACTTACTTTACTGTGAAAATAATATAATTGCACTGACTTTCCAAAAAGACCTTTTAATTTCATGTTATATCTCCCCAAATAAACCCGAGGCAAAGTCTATTAACTTCATAGATAAATTAATCAAAAATAACCCCCACTACAAAGCTGGTTTGGTTGGAACATACGCCTACCACGTTTTGAAAAACATATTCCAAATAATAAATATCGGCTCTTACTTACTGAACTCGTCTACAGCAATGATTTAATATTCAAAAACAAAAATGTTCCAAGATTCTCAAATCATAATGGGAAGAGTGTGATCGATTATCTAATAGTATCGTCTAAATTTGCGGACCTTGTAGACTTTAAACTGGAACAGTTTGATTTAACACCACACAAAAACATTATAACCTCTTTACCACCAGATACAAGAGTTGAGAATGGACCTAAAACGTTCCTAAAAACAAGCTATAAGAAATTTAATAAAGAACCAAGATATGAGTACCTCGAAGTAATAAAAACAGAAATTAATAACTGTAATAATAGAGACTCCCTAAACTGCAAAATCAATGATTTTAATCATTACCTATCATCCCTTATTGGACAATGTCAAAAGCCCAATAAAACAGCTACAGCAGACTGGCGGAATAAAGAATTACAACGGCTCAAAGAAAAAATAAACAATATCAGACGCCTAAAGTCCAAAATAAAAAATCCAACTAAACTTTTCTACATTAATTCAGTCTTAAATGTTCTCAATCGAAACTATAAAAAAACTTATAATTAAAACAAAATATGACTATTGGAAGGACATGATTTATCGTTCCACCGCGTGGGGGAAACCATATAAAATTAAAACCGAACTACTCCTATAGGCGAGATTAAATTAAACAATCAACTCATCTCTACAGACGACCAAAAGTGTAGGGTCTTTCTTCAATACTTTCTTCCAGAGAAAACGGATATAAAGTTAATACAGCTAGACACATCAGGGAAAAGCCAACCGATTATTGACTATGAAACGTTATGTAACATTATAAAATGTTTAAACAACAGGAAAGCTTGCTCTGGGGATAGAATAAGTAATAAAATAATAAAGCTAATAAACATAAAACATAATAATCTAATTTTAACTCTCATAAATCAGTGTATTAAGCTACAGACCTCCCCTAACTGCTGGAAAATAGCAGATATTAAACTACTCTCCCAGGTCACTTCCTACAGACCCATATCTTTATTCAATTCTCTCGGAAAAGTTTTTGAAAAAATTATTAACAAACTTCTTCTTACGGAAATTATCGCCAAAAACATCTATCATAAAAATCAATATTGTTTTAGAACGGCACATTCAGCAGAGGGTGCAGTTTTCAAACTAGTTACCAATATAAAGAACTATATAGCTGGTGGAGATACGGCGATTGTCATCTCATTTGACATTAAGGGTGCTTTTGACAATTGTAAATGGTCATCTATCATTGAAATATTAAAAATAAAACAAATCAACCCATTTCTAGCAAATATTATTATTGACTATTTCCTTGCTGGAAATGCAAGATTCAAAATAAATAACTCCGTCTATAATAAAGAATTAACATGTGGAGTGCCATAGGGCTCCGTCCTTGGACCCACTCTGTGGAATGTATTACATTCAAAAGTACATTACAAATTAGAACATTTTTGCACAGAAATAGGGAGCAACTGCGAATTTATTTCATATGCTGATGATCTTTGTGCAATATTTCGTGTTGATAAAAATTTTGATTATCAACAGATAGAAAAAATTTGTCAATACCTAGAAAAAAATCATAGATAAGATGGGTTTAGTTTTTTCGGTTCCCAAATGCAGTTACACACTATTTGGCTGCCGAGGAATAATCAAAATTGTTAAAAAAATCAGTAACATGAAAATAATCTCTGGATCAATAATTAGTTACTCAAAAACCTTAAAATATTTAGGAATACTTATCGATCGTAAACTTACCTTTCGGTCTCACATTAATTACATAAAAGTGAAAAAATATACTCTATGCAGAAAGTCTTACTACCAAACATCAAAGGCTTAAAATATCATGAAAGAACCATCTTATATAAAGGTTTAATACAGTCACTATATGGATATGGTGCTTGTATTTGTATAAATGAATTCATACTTAAAAAAATAAACAAACATCAAAGGAAATTCTTATTAAATATCTGTTCTCCCTACAGGACTGCACCTTTATCTGCTGCCAATGTCATTAGTAACATACTACCTTTAGATTTATATATTGTTGGTCAGGCAATTGCTTCAGAATATAAAATAACTGGCAGCATTATCCTCCTTAACAGCACGTATTATTTAAAAACCCTCAAATCTGATCGATAAGCCTATAAAATCCTGAAAAAATATATTAATCAAGTACTAATCAATATCTAGCAACAAAGATGGGACACTTGCGAAACAGGAAGAAATACTTATAATTTTTTCCTTAATATTGAAGCCAGAGGAAGAATGAAAAAACTAAATATTAATTTCTTCACATCTCACGTACTTTCTGGGCATGGAAAATTTGGAGAATACCTCCATAGATACCGAATCTCTAGTGCACCACAATGTACAATTTGTGGTAGTGATGAGGTCGACAATATCGAACACCTCATATACAAGTGTCCTGTCTTTAATGACTTAAGACATACTTATCAAATTAAACCCAACCAATCTCTAATCCTAAACAAAAATAATATGGAAACCCTCTTAACATTTGCAGAAAAGACAATGCAAAGAAAATTCGCACTAGATGTTTAAGGCCAATAGAAAGTCAAATAAAAACAAATTCAAACGTCATACCGATAATTCTGAACTATGTCACAAAACTGTGTCTTGCATGGTTTACCTCTGCCTAATATATTTAAAAAAAAAAAAATTATGCATTAATCATTAGTACCATAAGCGTGCATTTGAAACAAACTTGTATATTATTTTTGTCTAAGCTTGTATATATATAAATTTAAGGAACAATTAATTACTTGCACACACACGTGGTTGGAGGGACTATGTTATTCATTCCCCCTTCCACTCTATTTTTAAGTACACTTGGCAAGGAACAATTACACACAACTGATGTAATGCACACTAGTTCCTTGCTCTTTTATAAACATATTTCATAAATACATCTGCCCTATCCACTTGCTGGAATTGGGGAACAAAAAAAAAAAAAAAAAAAAATGATTATGACTCATAATTAAATAACATCGTAAAAAGATTTCGAATAAGCAAATGTACAGTTCAAACGAGGTAAAAATCGTTTGTTGATAACTAGTACTATTATAAAAGTGTATTAATGTCGTAGGATATATGTGAGGAGTAAAATACTTGTCAAAGGTTACATTTCATCAGAACACAACACGCCAACGTGTGCTGCTCTTTATAATGGATTTATTAATTTATCGTACATTCCCAGATAAAGCTTTCATGTTTAAAAACTGTTGTTTGGAAGAATAGTAATTTATGTACGTTATCAAAATCTTTACTTTCATAACAATCAATCCACGGATGAAACATGGACAATACAACCTAATAATACCGTTAAAATCAACACAATTAAAAAATTATTAATAATTATAGCGTCCTCGTTCAATGTATGAAGAACGATTTTATATTCATTGAAACACGTCTAACATTTATTATCAGAATATTAACTAGTCGCTGTCGAATTAAATGCTCTCGCATTATTAACAATAATAAATTTATCGATATGCCATTAATCGCGTATTTATTAAAACACACTTTGATATCTACAATTCTATTATAAACCCCCTATGTTAAAGTTGAGTCGTTAATAATATTTTGTAATCAAAATTGGAAAAATACCTTCACAAGATATTTTTCTCCCCAGAACAGTCCAAATTGTTGATGGAAAACATGTTAATTGCATGTAAAAATAATTGTACAAATATATCTGTATTTAAATTCGACAATAGCAATAGCCGAATAAAATAGGTTAAAAATTCATTAATACGGCCTCCGGTGGACTGTCAAACTAAAACGAAACAAATTATATGTTTAAATGGAACAATTTCAAAGGAATTATTTGAAAATGCAGTGTTGTTCTTGTACGTCGCCGATCCAAAATGTTCAACAAACAACTTAATAGAGTTTAATTTTAATCAGTTTATATAACACTTAACAGATTTAATGTTCATATGATCGCGGAAATAATTAAATTAAATATACTAAATTTCGATTATTCGGATTATAATTGTTAACATTATAAAAAACGTCAAATTTTGTAAATTATGAAATTTTGAAGCATTTTCCTAAATATTTGCTATTTAGCGGAAATACTAGAGCCATTTCCCATTATGACGCATCGCATATAAATCTAAATTTACAATTTTAAATATAAAAATTAATACGTTAGTCAACTAGGTTAATTCGTCAAAAAATGATCGATATAATTTCTTTTTAAAAATAAAATGTTTAAATTATAACGTATTCATGAATTTAAATGTTCATACATAACCAAGAATTACCTTAAACCCTTAAATATGCAAATACATTGAGACACTAACACTTAATAGTATAACTGTATTCTAAAAAAGTGGCAACTGATCTTATAAATAATGAAAGACTGTATCAATTTTTGAAGTACAAGATCCCATGTATATCGCTCACCGAATTACTTACTCATATTTTACAAATAAAATTTTCGCTAAATGAACACGAATAAATCTATGTGTATTTCTTAACATTAAAACTAAATTTCTCAATTAAAAGAGAGTCAAACGTGACAAATTCGAAGAAATACATGATCCATTCATTTCAACATATAAACTTATGCAACTCATTTAAAGTTAAAAGTAATAAATCAAATATATTTACTATTTACATAGCAGAACTTTTAATTCATAAATTATAAAATAAAATCCAACGTCACTCATTTCGACGAAAAAATTATATCATTCAGAAAAGAGTTGTATACAACTTTAAATACTGCATGAAAAAAAGAGGATAACAAAGAAATTATATCAAGGCAGTAAGATACAAAAAAATGGGCCAATAAAAAAAAATTACTGATTTTTAATGTTATTCCAAAACATATTCTACAAAATTTCAATGGACTACTTACACGTTTCCCTACTAGTTTAACCCTAAGAACAAAAATAAAACGGATAATATAACAAAAAGTGATTTTCTTTAAAACTTTAGTACTACATAACATTGAACAGTAGTAAATTGTGCTTAATATAACGTTTAAAAATATACATTCAGAGTATCACGCTGATCAACATTTTTAAAAATTAACTGTCAAATTCTTCACATATAATACAAATAAAACATACAATATAACACAGTAAACGAACCAAGAACTTTAAGGTGAACTACGTATACTTAATTGTAATTCCACATGTAAATACATAATTATAGGTTTATTTTTAAATATATTACTTCAGAACGTGCACAATAATTAAATGATCAGCAACGCAGATTTAAAACTATAGTTATTAAAAATAAATACCTTTAAAATATACACATTTCCATAATTTCAAAAATTACAAAACGTTGAAGACGTACAGTTATCGATTCGTAGAACACTGAAACGATTATGATAAATACTTGCTTATTAACAATCTATATACAAATTATAAAATATTAAGATCAACTATTATTCCAAAATCATACAAAACAGATCATTATTACAGAATCAAGTATTACGGAACAATTTATTTAAGCAACGTTATATATACTTCGTAACGTCGAAAAAATATAACACATAATCGAATTCATAACAAATGAAGAAAGATACATCACAAAATGGTAGTAAAATATGAGATAACTAAAGAGCTGTTAGTCGCGTGGGCATAACACGTCATTGATAAAATATCACTCTTAAATAAAAATTATTTTAATTTAGTTAACAACATTCCGAATACTAATTTAAAAACTAAATAATAAATATAAATAAAACAAATATAATTACCTTTTGTAGTACTGTATACCCCACGATATTTAAAATTAACAAACACCGACACCGATTGACACAATTCAAATGAACCTTGATCAGATTACCACGCGGTTTACAACCAGGTAATTAAAATGTCGCCACACTGTTCCAATTTGGTAATAATATTTGTGCATAATTCAGGACAAATTATGTCCACCTACTTACTATAGGAAAAATCGCGTTAACTTAAATGAAAATTATTATTTATAGATAAAAATTTACAAAGAAAACCACAAAATCATTGCATGCACTATCACCTAAAAATAAAACACCGCACACAGTCACAGCTGACTAAGTGCAAAATCGGGTGTTGCTCATGAATCCGGCAACACTTCCGGCTTTGAAATTAAAGATATTTACACACTATTAACATACGTTAGCAAATTTATAAAATATTTTTTTTAATATAAGGACTATCCTACATCATAAAAATATATAAATAATTATTATAAAAGGTTTCACTATATTAATCTCAATCACTATTTTATTATTAAGTAATATAATTTTCCAAAATAATTTTAAAATTAAATCTCAATCACCATTTTATTATTAAGTAATATAATTTTACAAAATAATTTTAAAATGAATTCATTGCAATGCTTCACATAAGCTACATTCATGTACAGTGGAAATTTCCGAATATATTGTACAGTGTTGAAGAAAAGAAATATTGTTCCGAGGTGTTTCTGAGCATTAAAAAAGCATTCGATAGAATATGGCACGATGGCCTATTTTATAAAATAAAATGCAAATTACCGGTTCCTTATTATTTATTAATAAAGTCTTACCTCTCGGAGAGATACTTTCAGATTACTGTCAACGAAACAGTTTCTAATATCTACCCGGGAATGTACTTGGATAGATACTGTATCAGGTATTCTACTCAGATTTTCCGATTACAACTATGTTGATGTCACTGTTATATTTTCTGCCGACTATGACATCGAGTTAGTATGAAATCAATTGCAGAATCATTTAAAGGAAGTAGAAGTATGGTTCACGTATTAGAAAGTTACAGTCAAAGAAACGAAATGTTCGCATATACACTAAAAAAATTATACGAATTATTCAGCATTGACGCTCAGTGGAGTAGAAATCCCCACCGCGAGTAGTGTGAAATACCTCAGTGGGTACTTGGAGCATAAATTGACCTGGAAAAATACATTAGAAACAACTCAACATAAAATTTAGTAGTACATATTGGTTAATCGGAAAGATATCCAGCCTTCCAATAAAAAGCAGTCTTGTTACATAAGGCGATTCTAAGACTTATATGATCTTACGGATCTCAGCTAGCAATATGAGTATCGATGTCATGCGGTCAGCCCAAAATATTATGATCTTACGTTCAATAGTTGGAGCGCCATGGTTCGTGTACAATGGTAATATATAAAAAAATTTGCAAATACCATCAATCAAAGAAGTTATCTGCAATCGTAAGGGCTAGAAAAACACATTAACCACCTGGCCCAGAACTTGGTAGTAAACTGGTATAGATTTGTATGCTTAAAAAAGGTAATTAACATATATGAGATCGCGCTTAGGGTTTACGTATGATTGGAAAAATATCCAGTCATAAAATAATGAGATGCGACCACTGGGACACGCTCCACTAAATAAAGTTAATTTGATCCTTAAACGTTATCCTCGCCGCTTATCACCTCAAGTAGGCAGATTGCGAAAAAAAAAATCAGCACCATGTTTATTTCAAATATATTTTAATGCCGAAGTAAGTAGTGTTAAGAATCTTAAATAAACGTAACTGTTCTGTTTTCTAATATAACATTACCAATAAATAATAAATGTTATACTTATCCTTCACAATCATTTCTATAGAGTATAAAACATACTTTAATGTAAATTTATAAGAACTTATTTTTTTAATCTATGTCATTAAGTCGATGATAATAAGCAATGAAATAATTTTACCAATACGTTTTTTCAGATTATAGAATAGAAATATTTTATATACTACCAAATATCGCTGAAAAACCCTTTATTTTCTGAAATGTTTGTTTTATCACAAATATAATTAGTTGGATACGTTTCATTACAATACATAATTACCTATGGGTTACATACTTTTTGACCAATGAATGTAACAGTATTTGTTGTATAGTAGTCTGAATGCCAGCGCATGTTAAATTGTTATAAACAATTCATAGCTGAGATTTTTACACACTCTACAGAATGCTTCATAGTTTATTCATAAAATATGATTTTTCACATAATTATTACATTACAAAGCAAAAAATACTGGAGTAATTGCGTTTCAAAAATGTTATCTACCTAAGAATTATAAACAAAGAAATAATACATAAGTAAAATATTTCAAATATTAAATTTTGAAACTACTTTTCATAAGAGCATCTAGTCAAAAATTGAAAGGATGACTAAAAGTGTTCTTACAATAGTTTATACAATATCCATAGGAAAAAGTAGTTATTTAGTATAGTTTCAGTTGAAATTAACATCGCTTTAAATATAATGTGGATTCATTTTAGTAGTCAGTGTCAATACGACCCAATAAAATTTATTAGACCACACAGTTTTGTTGAGTTTCATGTTGTTGTTGGTGCTGTTTAATATATTCCCTCAATATGAAAATGTAACATTTCTCTGATCAATAAGGATAATTTCTGAAAATATTTGTCATCTTTATTGTGTGTAAAAGTAATTATTTTGTATACTGTATACAAAAAATATAGAATTCTGGAATACTAAAATAGTTCCACTTCATCATTGGCTACTTCTCAATATGAAAAATAGCAAACCACATAAAATGTTTCCTGCAATTAACAATATTTAGTAAAACGAATCAATCATGAATTAGACAAGCAGAAAAATAAATGATTCATTGCTTAATAATACTTTTAAAGAAAATCAAAAAGTTCTTAAAGGTTTAATGGATGGTATATGTTTATCAAAGCAAGAACTTCTATTGTGATTTTGTGTGCATGATGAGTCGGAAACATCACTTAATATAGGTAATTAATATTGAAATAATTTATTAGAGAATTGTGATAAATGGGATCAAGATATAATAATTAAAGGGCAGGAATTTCTATCATTCACTAAAAAATTTAACACAGAATTTCTTATAAAGCTGTTTACTAAAATATTATGATTTTCAGATGTTGTGTTTAATATTTTACAAACAAAACGTTTAGACATAGATTACTTTCATAAAAAAATGGATGAACCTTCAAAGTATAAGAGATAACAAAATTTATAGTGAAGCTGAAATTCCAATGCAAAAATGTGAAATGTAGTTACCAGCGAAGAATCTTCCATTGGGTGATAAAGGACTAAATGTTCTGATAGTAGACAGTTATTACATGAGATTTTAGATAATATTATGATTGAACCCCATCAGCCACTAGAGCACTAGACGCCTAATTGACATAGAGAATTTTAATGACATAAATTCTTGAAATATTTCAAACTTCCAGACACACAGTACCTATTGGGGCTATCGATATATATTACCGGTGTACCCGATACTAAATGTTTTATTCTGTTCAGAATGCTAAGAAATTAAGTTTGTATTTTAGTTTGTTTGTTTTTGATTTTGGATGTGTTTTTATCCAGTGCTTTTATATTATTTTAGTTAAAATTTAGATCAGTATTATTGCTTACTATACAAATTAAGGTATGTATTTCAATTTCGATGCATTATATTTTAATATTATGATGTGTGTTACGTATAATATATATTTTTTTTAATTTGATATGTCCAATTAGGACTGATTTGTCTGTATGGATACATAATAGTAAAAAATGTGTTTATGTGTTTAGAATGGCATTATTGGAAGATCGTGATATAATTGAACCAGATGATTCTGAAATTGATAATCTTTGAGATGATAAGATGATAGCGAAGAAATAAAACAATTTAATCAGATATTTCAAATACTTATTTTTCATTTTACTTGTAAAATTGTGTTTTTTAAAAATTGTTGTGTTTGTATATTTTTATATTTTATATTTGGCTTTTGGATATCATACATTGCAATAGTAAATGAAAATTTAAAATTCAGTCAGTATACACCTTTTGCAGAATCCAGAAAACAATATCGAAAAAAATTAATAAACAAACAAAATCAGTAAACAAATATATTGATGTTAATATATTCAATTTCAACAATTCAAAAAATAAACAACAGACAAGCAAAATAAAATTTTATGGAATATAGTTTCACCGTCACCATGAAATATTTTTAAGTAATTATTTTTAATTTATACTTTTGAAATTATGATTTAAAAAAAAAAATTTGTTCACTTGATACGTAAATGTTGAAAAGCTTTGTGTTTTTCACAAGAAAATAAATGTTAGTGATTTAACTAATTTTTCAATTAATTTTTTATTTTAAAAAAAATTACTACATTCCACATTATAAAAAATTAAAATTTAACCGTTGAAGAGGTAATATTGAAAATTATTTGTTACTTTTTTTTTACTTTATATAGATTGAAGAAGTAATTGATTGTGACAGCGAACCTGTAGATGAAGTTATCGATTGTAATGTAAAAAATGTAAAAAATAAGGGGAAGAGAAAAGTTAAATGGCTCTCTAATTGTAGTTTTGAAGATATTATGAACTTATAATTACGAAATTACACATGTGAATTGGACAACATGAAGTTGATAAATCCTATAAATTATTTTATTAGGTATTTTAATGAAGATCTTATTGGCAAATTTGTCGAAAATACTAATACATATGCTATATAAAAAAGTAATTTTATCTTCAAATTTACATGTATGAAAAAAAGAAAAAAATTTATAGGTATAAATATTATAATCGTATCGTATCGTATCGTATGATGTTGATTTATAGATCGAGCTCTAAACGGGAAAGCCAGTCTAAACTCCCGCCGCGCAGATGATGTACATCTTCAACCGTAATCCTATTTTCCGAGTATACTTCGCATTCTTCGACGATGTGTTTTATTGTTTGCATGGGATGTCCGCAACAGCAACTAGCCGAATCAGAAATACTCCACTTCTGCAGAAGGTGACCGCATCTACCATGACCAGTTCGGATTCTGTTCAAGAGTCGCCACTCCTTTCGTCGAAGTTCCATTCCTAGAGGTTGCTCCAAAGGGTTTTCGACGAGGGATCCATTTATGAACGAATTACGCACCGAATTCCATTCCTTGGTCCATTGTTCTTTCCAATCGAATGCAAATCGTGCTTGATCCAAAGTTGTCCATGGGGATTTCCTAGATTTTAATCTAACTTTAGGTGCTTCTCTTATAAATTTTGTAATTAGTAAATTTTCATTTTCTTTGAATTTTGCTGAGTTCTTTTTCAACGAATCGGTTCTTCGAATATGAGGCGGTTGAATGTTCGTAAGAACTGGAAGCCATGCAGTTGGTGTGCTGCGTATCGTTGCTGAGATAATACGCATTACTTCGTTAAGCTGAACGTCCACTTTCCGCACATAACAACTGTTCATCCACACCGGCGAGCAAAATTCCGCGGCTGTATAAACTAATGATAAAGCGGATATGCGCAAAGTCTTAGCTGTTGATCCCCACGACGTACCAGCTAATCTTCTTATGATATTTACGCGTGTTCTAATTTTCTGGCTTAGGTTAGTTAGGTGTGCTTTGTACGTGAGCTTACGATCTAACGTTATTTCTAGATATTTTGGATTCTTCGTGTTATTAAGTTGCGTTCCATCTATTGTCAGATTTAGTTGTGTATTTACTAGCCTATTATTAAGGTGGAATAGGGCAACTTCAGTTTTGTTCAAATTTGGTCGTAAATTACATTTTCCCATATATGCACTTATTATGTTTAATTCCGTCTGTAACTTCCTTTGACATTCGGCAATATTTTTATCTTGCACTGCAATTGCAATATCATCAGCGTATTGAAATACGGTACTATTCAGTATGTTTGAAAAATCTTGAAGATATACATTAAAAAGCAGTGGTGCCAAAATGGAACCTTGAGGTAAGCCATTGCTTATTCTTCGCCATCTGCTACTTTTATCTCCGAGGAACACGCGAAAGAAACGATCAGCCAACATTCTGTTTAGTAAATTTATAATTTTGGAACAAGGTATTAATTTTGACAACTTAATCAACAAAATATGCCTCAAAACTGTATCGTATGCGGCTGTAAGGTCTAGGAAAACAACCGCTGTTTTTAGGTTTTTCTGGAAACCATTTTCGATAAATTGTGTTAATGCAGCTACTTGATCAACACAAGATCTGTTAGTACGAAAACCAGCTTGCTCGACAGGTAGGTATTTTTCGATTTTGTGGATATTCTGTTGTATATAATTCGGTCAAAAATTTTATACGGGATAGATAGTAGAGATATCGGTCGATATTCCGCAGGGTCGTTCCCATTTTTCCCCGGCTTTTTAATAGCAATTACCTTTGCTTTTTTGAAATCCCTGGGCAATTGGCCGCCATCTAATATTTCATTATAAATAGTGATAATGAATCTTTTTGCTGTTTCTCCCAAATTCTTCATAAATTCTGGGTAAATTCCGTCTAGGCCAGCGGCCTTGCCACTCTTGGTAGATTTTAATGCCGCTTCTAACTCATTAATTTCAATATTTTTTGAAAAGATATTATGTGGTGTTAGGATTCTTTTGAGGTTATACAATTGTTTCTTAATTTCTGAGGATACTTCCTTATCCATTTTGTATTTACTTAACTTTAAGAGTCTTGTAGCTATTCTATCAGGTTTTAATTGAGCCTGAATTTTACGCGTGTTCACCGGATCTGTCCCTAATCTTCTAAGAAGATTACATGCCTTCCGACTACTATGTGTGAAATCGATGTTTTCAACTGTATTGATCCATTTTTGTCGTCTTTCGCTATTCAGTTTTGTAAGTAGTATTTCTGCCGTCTCCTTTTCTTGTGTATGTATAAACTTTTGCAGTAACTGTTCGCATTCGGCTGACTAACCTGGAATATACTCTTTCCTAAAACCACGAGGTATACTATATCTGGCTGCATCTTTAACTGCACGGTGGAATGAGTTGTAGTTTTTAAGAGAGGGGGTAATCTTTTTTAGTGCATTTTCGATATGATCCCTGAAATTATCCCAGTTGGCCTTCTTGAAGTTCCATCTCTTTTTTGGAAGGGATGCCTAAAATAACCACGAGTGCGAATGTATTGGAATAATGAATTTATAATTCAGATTATTTCACAAATAATGAATGTAAATCTTTTTTTTTTAATAACGAAATTGTATTCATTGCGTCAATAATGTAACAGACAGTATCCCAGAGATTAAATGTGGAAAATTAGGCCGTAAGCCGCTTTACAACAAAACAAGGAGTCGCTGTCTTCAGCTGCAAATGGGGGCAAAATATTTGTATTGAACGAACAGATTATTCTCATTCAAAGAACAATATGTTAACAAAGTCTATATTAGAAAAAAAACATATTACTGGGGATAAATTTTTTTAATGTAATTTCAAAGAAATCGCATATCACAATATCACAGAGTGCCCCAACTGAATTATCTGATATGAATAAAAAAGAATATGGAGTTAGCGGTGAAATAGTTTTGCATCTGACGCAAGATTTAGATAATAAAGTTATCGCTTATTTTGTGATAATCATTTCACGTCATACAAATTAGTACAGAGGTGTATAGAAGAAAATTTCAACCCATTTATTGCTAGAAAAAATTTTTAAAAATACAAAAATGATGATCTATGGAACAGTTAATTTCAAGCGATAGAGTTGTTTTAACAAGGTGGTTAGACAGAAAACCTGTTACAATATCATATTCAGGAGTAGGAAGATGGGATAAAAAAATACAACCCGTGTGAATAAATATCCATCGGTAATAAAATAGTATCATGCAGCAATGGGTGGGATCGATAAGTTGGATTTGCTTATTGAAATATATAGAATTAGAATAAAATTAAAGAAATGGACTGTCAAAATGCCATGCTGTTGATTTGGTCATAATGAATCCTTGGCTACAATATGCTAAAATATTAGAAGTCAATAAAAAATATGCATTATATCTGCTTCATTTCCAACTCGAAGTTTCTGAATCTTTAATAAAAACAGAAGCACCACCTCGAAAACGTGGTACACCTCCCTAGAATCTGAACAGTTGCCTTCATTTCTGCAATCAGAGACACAAATTAGACCGATTTCTGTAGTTCGTTTTAACAATACTGGTCATTATCTAAATCATACAGATAATCGGTTAGTCTGTAAAAAGTTTGGTTATTCCGAGGAAGTAGGTGGGAATGCTCAACATACGATGCTCATTTATGCTTAGAAAAAAAAAGCAAAAATTAAAAATTGTCATTGAATAATTTTTTATTTCATTTTTGGAATTATTTACTTTGTTTTCCATTATAAAAGATGTTGTTTATAAGCAATAATTATAATTCTAAAAAGCTCGCCTGATTATTTTATCGGTATTATTTTAATAGTATTATTATTATAAGAATATGTGGTAAAATGTTAAACTATATGTGTTCATTTGCTACCTTACAGTCATTTGCATACCAATTGGACACGTGTTTTTTCAGCAGGAGCTGGTATCAATAATTAAATATTTACTTATAACGACTTAGTAAAGTATAATACGCATAATAATGTAAAAATATTTTTTTCATCTATTTAAAAAAATTGACTACAAAGGTTGAATTCAATTTTTATTAATCAATTGAAAAATTCCCATTTTTCTCTCTTTTGAACAGTGATCATTTTGATCAGAATTGCAAATTATTCGCTGATATAGAATTTAAATCGTTAGATATATACGAATCATTTTTACCTCCATCAGATTAAAAACTGAGTTAGTAGTATTGTAATTCATGAGAAGATTTCAAGAAAAGAAGTATTTTGAATTAATGCAATTCATGTATATTAATAAAGTGCATCTTACAAAGCAAAATACTTTTAAATTAATGAAACTGTTACAATTCCATCATAACGTCGTCGGTAGAAATGTACTGTAGATCTACTCAAGGTCAAAAAAGACTAAAAGTTTTATTAATCGAAAAAAAAATATATATATATATAACAAGTAAATCGCAAGCGCGTTTTTAGATATATTAAACATCTTTTGATTGATTTTGTATAAACTGAAATATAATTTTCCTAATTATTCTGTATCCACAAATATTTAGATTTTTTTTTTCTATTATGTAAATCTCCATATGCCGTTTGTAACTACCAGGGTTATTACAGCATAAGGAGACATGTGTTTAGTTTATATGTATGCTAGGAGTCCGATTTCTCTTACAAAAGCCAGAATGCTACCTATTGATTGAGGGTTGTTTGAGAGTATTTTGTGTATCGGGCCCTGTATTTTGTGTTTTAACCTGTGTGGTGTGTGTTTGGCAGTTGTATATTAAGTGTGTGACTGTTGGTTCTGTTAAATGTCCGCATAAGGGGTAGTTTGTTGATGGAGGGCTTTTGGTATAAAGATCATTGTGTGATATGGCTGTATGAACCACACGTAAACGGTTTAGGGTATCTTTTCTGTTTGTGCCATCTGGAGGCCACCAAGGTTCTATGGTTAATTTTATGCTGCTAAGGAAGATTGTTTGTGAGTTCCAGTCGGTGGTCCATTCCTGTTTACTGTTGTTCATGAGAACGGGCGCTAATGTTGATGGAGGTGGTGAGTATTCTGGTAATGGTGAAAGTACCACAGACCGAGAGTATGGGTTTAAAATAACTAATACATTACACATTAGCTTAAGCGTAGGCCAAACTTTTATTCTCAGCATTGACCACTGGTAAACAGAGGTGAAATGTCACTAGGGTTCGTTATCGATATTTTCATGGAATTTCTGAGTTTCATCATAATGAATACTTGCATATGATCGATTATTTGCTAAATGTGTGTTATAGTTGGGATAAATATTATTTTGTTCTGCGGTGACGTTGATATTTACGCGAGTACGAACATTTGAATTACGCAGCTTGTTATAAAATACGCTCCGTTGTTTATGTACTGTGCATCCTCTATCACATAATAGGAAGATTACAATAGTTGGCTGTATGACCAAATACTTGACAACTTGACTTACTTAAGTGGAGTATGTTTTTAGGTTCTTCAAATATTACTACTGTGTGTTACTACATGATTAATTAAAATATTGCATAATTATTTTTTGATGGACGCAAATCTATAAAAAAATATATCGGAAGTGGCTGTTTTGTTTTATTTATTATTATTTTCGATTTTGGCCAACTATGGAAAAACAATGATCACGAGATTTTCTTTTTCCTTCTCCAATATTCTTTCATCTTCAAGCTGTGCTGCGATTTTCTTTCTTCCGTCCACATGTAACTACTGGTGTTCTTCTTCACGTTTTCAGCAAAACCTTTAAATGCGTTAATTTTTTCTCGGAATTTATTTCTATTATTTACGTCCTCACTTTTTATGTTCATTTCTGATATATCTTTTTTAGTTTATACAAACCACATAAGTTTATTCTTTGGATCGCTTTCAAAGTATTCGAATATGGCTTTAGTTTGTCTATGTGGTTCCATTCTTTTTAGGTGACCGTAAAATCTTATTATTCTTTTTCTCATTGTGTCCGATATCTTTTCAATTTTTTCATATATTTCCTTGTTGCTTTTTAATACCCGTTGTTAATGTTCGGTCCCAGAATTTTTCTTATAATTTTCCGTTCCTTCTTCTCTATGAGCTCGATTTCTCTTCTTGTGTTCATAATTCTGCTGCATATAGACATTGCGGTTTAATTACAATATCATAATGCCGTATCTTCGTATTTATAGATAATGACTTCTTTTTATATATTTCTCTGGTTACATTGAATGCTTGTTCCATCTTGTGTACTCTGGTTAGATTCGCTTCTTTATCTAAACCATTTGGTTGAATTATTTCACCTAGATATTTAAATTTGGTGACTTTTTTTAACCTTTCCATATTTTGTTGATAAATAACATGGTGCCGAAGGTTCATTGGTTATATAAACTGTTTTTTCATATGAAATTTGCAGGCCAGCTTTTTCAGCTACTTCTTTCAACAAATTTAACTGAATAACTGCATCTTCCAAATTATCAGCTAAAATTGCAATATCATCCGTAAATGCAAGACATGAAATCTCGATCCCAGATTTTTCCTTCCTAATCTGACTGGTTCAATTCCGCAATTTTCCAACAGTATCTTCCACCCCCCCTTATAACGTTCTCTAGAA
The DNA here is from genome assembly GCA_032883995.1 of Coronaproctus castanopsis. NCBI lineage: Eukaryota > Metazoa > Arthropoda > Insecta > Hemiptera > Monophlebidae > Coronaproctus > Coronaproctus castanopsis. Next base: position 253,767,001 of record CM065053.1, read on the forward strand.
CACAGTTAAAAAGCACAGGGGATAGACAATCTCCCTGTCTTACTCCTGTTTTAATTTTAAAAGCCTCGGATATTTCTCCTCGAAACTTGACTCTGGATGTTGTGTTTATTAAGGTTTGTTAAGGTTTGTTTTATTAATGTAATAGTCTTATTATCCACATGGAATTCTTGCAAAGTGTTGAGTAGTGTCTTCCTATCAACAGAATCGTATGCTTTTTTAAAGTCTACGAACGTGATGATTACTTTCCTCTTATTCTTTTATGTCTAATTATCAATTTAATAATTTGTTCAACGCAAGATCGACCTTTCCGGAATCCAGCTTGATATTCACCTATTTGTTTTTCTGTTTGCCTTTCTAACCGGTTTAAAAGTGCTTTAGACAAGATTTTATATGTCACAGGCAATAGTGAAATGCCTCTATAGTTATTAATATCTTTTTTTCCTTTTTTATGCAGTGGATGGATTAATGCTATTTTCCACTTATCTGGCACCTTCTCTTCTTTCCAAATTTTTTCTATTACACTTTGCAGTTTTCCGATCATTTCTGGGCCTGCGTTCTTCCACATTTCAGCAATTATTCCATCTTCACCAGAAGCCTTATTGTTACTTAACTGTTTCACAATCTCTTCAATTTCTTGATAATTAGGGGCTACAGATTCTTCATGTTTAGACGTTGTTAATTGTCTTGGAAATTTTCTTTTGGCTCTTCACAATTAAGAAGCTTATTAAAATATGTTGCTAAAATACTGCAGTTTTCTTTATCATTAAGAGCTAATTTACCTTCCTTATTTTTAAAACATAAATTAGGAGGCTGATATTTTCGGAGATTTTTATTGAATATTTTGTAAAAGATCCGAAAATTATTTTTCTTAAAATTCTCTTCTATTTCAACGAGTTGTTCTTTTTCAAATTTCCTTTTTGTTGACCTAATTATTTTAGCTGTTTTGGATCTTTGATCTTTAAATTGAGTATAATCGTCTTCGTTGTTCGTCGAATACCATTTTTTTCATGTTTTGTTCCTTGCCTCCACAGCTTCATCACATTGTTGATTCCACCGTCTGTGTTTTATTGATTTTTTCAGTGGGGCTATTTCATGCGATATTTCATTTCGTTTTAATTTCTTCCCAGCTATCCGACTTTATTTTTGTATTCAGTTTGTTTTGAAATTCATTTTTCTTATACATTAACATATTTGTGTCAACCTTGGAAAGTTTAATATTCATTCTCAGATGAATTTTTTTCTCAGGAATGAAATTCATTTTGATAGTGGTTAAATAATGATCCGTTTCCACATTTGCCCCTTTTTTAACTTTGACATTCATAATTTCCCTCCGATTATTATATGTTATAGCTACATGATCAATTTGAAACTCTCCTAACCATGGGTTAGGTGATCTTCATGTCATTTGTCTCTTAGGCAATCTTTTAAAAGCCGTTGACATTAGTTTTAAATTAAACGCATTACATATTTCCAGGAATCTTTCACCATTTTTATTAGTTCTTTTATGGGCTGGGAATTTTCCAACCATTTTTTGAAACTTTTTCTCCTTACCCACTTGAGCGTTAAAATCACCTAATAATATTTTCACATTTTTAACCGGAATTTTAGCCATCTCTTGATCTACAATTTCCCAAAAATTTTCTACTTTTATGGATTTTTTCTATTGTCTTCATTTATAGGTGCATGGCAATTTATTAATGTATATGTTTTATTTGCACAGCAGAAAGTTAAAATTGATAATCTTTTATTGAATCAAGAATTGCTCTGTGAACAATGAAAGCTGTTCCTAGATGAGGTATTCCTTTATTCATTGGATTTTTCCCATTCTTACCTTTAAAGATTCTATAACCTTCTGAATCTATTATGTCCTCATCTGTAAATCTTGTTTCTTGTACAGCCAGTATTTGGATTTTATTTTCTTCCATAACGTTAATTAATTGTTTTAATCTTCCTACTCTTAACAACGAATTCACATTCAAGGTACCAAAGAATTATTTCTTCTTAGTTTTTAATTTTTTGCTATTCCTAACACTGCATGTTGGTCCAGGTTCTCCAGAATATGATTGCCCGGTAACACTGTTATTCACAGTGGAGGATTTTATTGATAATCTTTTATTGAATCAAGAATTGCTCTGTGAACAATGAAAGCTGTTCCTAGATGAGGTATTCCTTTATTCATTGGATTTTTCTCATTCTTACCTTTAAAGATTCTATAACCTTCTGAATCTATTATGTCCTCATCCGTAAATCTTGTTTATTGTACAGCCAGTATTTGGATTTTATTTGTTTCCATAACGTTAATTAATTGTTTTAATCTTCCTACTCTTAACAACGAATTCACATTCAAGGTACCAAAGAATTATTTCTTCTTAGTTTTTAATTTTTTGCTATTCCTAACACTGCATGTTGGTCCAGGCTCTCCAGAATATGATTGCCCGGTAACACTGTTATTCACAGTGGAGGATTTTCCTTTCGGAGTACCTCCTGGAGTATGTATATGAGAAGGATTTGCCATCATGCATTGTTTAATAATATAGGGGGGAATCAGTACTTGACTATTAAGCAAATACCAATTCAGCGTTAAAACTGAGGTTGTAAGTCCCAGAGTTTAAATTCAACCTCTCCTAACCTGGAGAACAGATGTTGATCAGATAGCCGCTCCACAGGAGGCAGACGCTTCTGGATTTAAGTTTTGTTTTCTGTCAGGGTTTACTCCCTTAGCCTTTGGATAAATATCCTAACCGCAAGGCAGCGGTTTGTTACTGAGGAGGTAACGGTTTAGGGTTTTTACGGCGACCCAAACTCGGCGAGGGGAGACAGTCATAGGATTTATGCAGACTTTTAGTGGACAGGTCCTCAAGCTGCCCATCTGCATCCTCATGTCTCCTTACCCTTCACTACTGGAATCGTCTGCTGGAGACTTTTCACCAGTAGCCGCTCTTGGTTCGCGACTGCTTATTAGTTATTCGCAGCTGATCAGTATATCTACTGGTCATTCCACTATCCACCACCCGTGGACGCGCCCCATTCCGGTTAGAGCTAGGAGGTACATAGTATCCCTGGGGGGTTTTGTTTTATATTGTAATATATTTGTAACTCTTAGGACTGCAAACTCCTTTCAGTCAAGTTTCTCCTTTATTTCAGCTATATCTGTTGAGTGGTGCACGTTTTTATCCTGCGATAAGTAATATCTGTAAAAAATATATCTTCTTTTAAGGTTTTAACGATACTACGATAGTTAGTTGGTGTTTTAATAGTAACACCTGATAACGTAGATTTTAAATCAAATTCTATATCAGATATTCCTAATAGGAATTTGTCGAAGTCGTTAAAATTTGTTACATTTTTCACCATAATGGATAAAGGCTTAAGAATCACTTATTTATTTTGTATGTTATTAGAGGATGATTTTTATAATTTTCGGTAATTTCAACTGTCGATATTTTCATCTTGGTCGATGGTGATATTTTCTACAGCTAAGAACACAAAAATGTTTCGTTTAGATTTTAAGTTTGTAAATTCTGTTGGCGTGAACGCCCTCGGTACAATGATGCGTTTAGGAGTTTTCCAGTCATTCGGTCGCTTGTTGTCGTGTTTACAGTTTGTGGATTCATTACATCATTGTTAGAACTAAAAATATTATTATTAGTTTTCATAGAATCGTTATTCATTTTTATAATAATAAAATGAGTATTAATATATAAACGTAAATGGTCTGACTAAACCAACCGATAAAAAATTGATCACACCTGCGTTATCAGCGACGGATTGTTAATTATCTAATCGGTTGATAAGGTATCAGGTATAACACAATAAGTAATATTACCATTAAATGTTATCAGATTACAAATACACGCGCACTCATGGGTCTATAATATTATATCTACTCAAATTATTTTCAGAAGTTTGTGAATTGGTTCTACCAACTTATATTGTTTATCGTGTTTAATTTGTGTTATCTATCATCCCAATCTATTTTTTATTTGACTAAGCTTAGTTATTTCACACTGAATGATATTATCTTTTATCGTTATATAGACGGATATATCGATTTATGCCACTATCTCGGTCGCTGCCTCTCAACCGCAAATCTCTTATAAATGAGAAGACGACGCACGCGGCTGATAAGAATACTGCATCATAAAACAACATTTATTATTAGACTGTTTTCTGTATATAATTATTTAACAATAATTTTTTCTTCCTTCTATTCTTTATAGAGAGTAACAAGAAATCTAAAAATGACTAAACAAAACAACCCAGAAGCTAGGTTCTAAGTAATTTTGAGAAAGCAGAAGTATTTGCAAAATACTACACTGAAACATTTCATTTATGTCTTTTGTAAAATTTTGTAATAATTCTAATGCATACTGCCACGATGTATATATTAAATTTACATCCCCACGTGAAGTACAAACTATAATTAACTCACTGAATCCTACAGGATGACTTAATCTTAGCAAGAGTTCTAAATAAACTACCTAGAAAAGGCTTAATACTCCTAACCTGTATCTTCAATTCTATACTTAAGATACTTTCCAATTCAACTGAAATTTTCACAAATTGTGGTTATTAAAAACCCGCACAAAACGACAGCGAAGCTCATCGTCCCTGTTACATTATCGTCTATGCTTTGCAAATTGAATAAAAAACTAATTATAAGAATACTACTCATCATCATCATCATCGGTGGCTCGTTTCGAGCATCGTGACCCTATGAATCCTCATAAACGAACGTTTTTAGCCGCCATGTAGTTTGATCTGCTGCCCGGTCCATCATTTCAAATATTGATGCGGTGCCTGCGATTCTTTTAATTCTGTCTATATATCTTGTTGGTGGCCTGCCTCTTTTCCTACAACCTTCTACCATATCCGTCATAATCATTTTTTCCAATCCATTCTGTCGTATGATATGTCCTGCGTATGATGTTATTCGTTTCTGTACCACGGTTTGTAATCTCTGATCCACCTTAATTTCTTGAAGTATTGACAAATTAGTTTTTTTCGCAGTCCATGGTATCCTTAGCATTCGCCTCCAGCAGTGCATTTCAAACGCATTAATGCGTTGTGTATCGCTCTTTTTCATTGTCCAGCATTCTGATGCATATAGGAATATAGAGAACACCAGCGAGTTCATAAGACGCATTTTTGTGTGTATTATTATCTCATGGCTCTTCCATATTTTCGTTAATTGTAATAGCGCTATTTTTCTATCTTTATTCTCCGTTTAATTTCCTCTGTTGAGTTTCCGTCCTTTGTGATTAGCGTTCCTAAGTATACAAATCTATCAACCACTTATAAGCCATCTATACTTTGTGGATCCTGTGATTGACTGTTGCCATCTATAATCATTATGTTTGTCTTTTTCCTGTTTATGTATAATCCATGTTCTTTACTTATACTTTCCAATTTTTCAAGGAGGCTGACCATTTTTTGTTCTGATGAGGCGATTATTACAATATCGTCCGCGTATCCCAGATTATTAATTGCCAGTGGCGGCTCGTGAATTTTTTCACATGTACTCGCTTAAATTCTGCAACCCCCTCACGAACATAAAAGAAATAAAAGTATTTACTCTAAACATTTTTTTCAATACAAAAATTTACACATAAATAAATTTGGACATTACAAAATTAATTACAAATAAATAATTTAAAAAATAATAAGTATGCTAACAATTAAGTAGGCAGGTTTTAATCTAAAAAATTATCGATAAATGAAATCCACTCTTCTACCATTTTTAACAAATTCGTTTATAACACGATCGTGAAATGTAACGTCGCGACGCAACTTGCTCAGGACATCCTTTTCAATGGAAAGGACAGTTAATTCGGAAAGTCTTTCTTCTCTCTGAGTGCATCGTGTATACGTATTTATTCTTTTTAAAGCTGAAAAAGAGCGCTCAGTCGTTGCAGTTGTAACTGGTATAGTGATAATCAGAACACATAATCTTTTAACTTCTGGCAAAGCAACAGAAAGACCAGAAATTTCTAAATGTTTATACAGTTCGTGAACTGAATAATGGCGGAACTCCGGAGTGCTGTATACCACAATCAGTTCGGATTTTAACTTGGTCATGTCAAAATTCTTGCCATGAGGATGTCTCATTAATGCTTTGAATAAATTATCAGGAAACTTTCTTTCATATTGAATGAACATGTCTTTATCTAATAACGCTAAATATTCCAGTTTTTTAATCTCTGAAAATCTTTCCACAATTTGCATTGTAATATTGTCCATGATTTCATAAAAAAGTCGTCGGTATCCTACAGCCGGATCTTCGTCATTTGAAAAATTTCCAGTTCGTCGTCTTTTTACACCAATAGTGGAGATGCATTCATTCGAAGTTTGATCATAAATTATCTGAAATTCATCTCGTAGTTTGTTCAAAAAAGTTTTCAGTATCTGTACTTCTTTAGAAGCTAACTGAATATCGAATATTTTTTTCTGTAGGATATCAAAAAGTTTTGTGGCATGTGGAAATATCTTTTCAAAAATTTTTAGTACAAAATTGAATTCAAAATCTTGAAGATTATGGTGAAATCCTCGAGCGCATGCTCTAGTTTCGCTATCCCACACATCAGGCTCATCCATCATATTTTCGAACAATTTTACTAAGTCTTGTTTTACTGCGGAAACTACTTCAACCAACTTGCTATTAGAGTTCCATCTAACAGCAGATGTAGAAGGTAATCTTCGTTTTATTTGTTCATTTAAAAAATGACAACGTTTCGATGAATTTGAAAAAAACGCTGAGAATCCATTTAAAGTTTCAAAAAAAACTCTACATTCACGAATAGAATTGACGCTCTGTTTTAACACCAAATTTAGTTGATGTGCATAGCAATGTACAAATTGAGCTTGTTCATATTTACCCGTCATCAGTTTCTGCAATCCATTATGTTGTCCAGCCATCACAGCAGCTCCATCGTAAGTCTGCGCAATTAATTTCCATCCACATTCGTATTCACTTATAAACTTGGTGATATGATTATACAATGCAACAGCAGTACGAGCGTTGCTAACGTCTGAAAAATCTATAAATCTTTCAACAGCTTGATGTTCATCCGAAATATACCTTACCGTTGTAGATAGCTGAGATTTTTTAGAAATATCAACAGTTTCATCCAGCATAATAGATACGAAGGTAGACTTGTTAATTTCGGTTTTTATTTCATTTTTAACAACTGTACTAATGCACTGGATCAATTCGTTTTGAATAGTTTTTGACGTGCCGCTAAAAACAGTAGAGAATTTTAAATGATGCGCCAATTTTTCATCTCGTAATGCTAAAAGATTCAATAATTCGACGTAATTTCCTTTATTATTCGAATCCACTTTTTCATTGTGGCCCCTAAATGCTATTTCCTGTTGTGCCAAATAACACGTTACATCTATTAAACACTTGAGAATATACCGATTCTGCGTAACTTTTTCATTAAATTTAGTAATTTCTTCTTGATGAGTTTTATTAAAGCAAGATTCTATTGTATTCTTACCGAACGTAACTAGAGAAATCATAGCATTAACATGGGAAACCAACTTTTCATGTCTGATTCTTAAATTATTAAAGTTACTCATATCGACAACACCTTGATTCAGATTTCCAAATGCATCTTCTTCTTTTGTATTAAATAATAAACAAGGCCAACAATATAACTTCTCAGGGTTTAAACATCCGCATAACCAACTGTAATCTTTGTACCACTGCACTCGAAAATTCCGAAAATATTTCTTTTTACCATCATTTACTTCGGTTTTTAAACTTAAATGTGGTTCAGGCTTACCAGTTTTTATTATTGCAAGTTTCTCATGAAATGGTCGAGAACTAAATGGTTTTTCAAATAAAGGTTCCATAATTATGTCTTTTTTATATAGTTAATAATTTTAAAAAATCACAATCGTATTCGAATACCGCGAAATTTTTACAAACGGCACTACAAGACGACGAAAAATCAAACAAACCATGTACAGGCGCGCGTCTCTAAATCCAAACAATGTACGTCTATAGTGTATACTCGCTAAAGGAGAGCGATTATAACTCCTACAAAATAACTGAAATATGCTCCAAGTAGTTAGAAAGAGGGAGAACTATTACTGCCGATGTACATTCCGCTTCCTCTGGCTGGTGTATTGACAAGGTCATGCGTTATTATACGGTACTCGCGTTTCAAAACGAGTACAGGTTAATACATCGTATGATTTGATCGATCCTATAATCTACAGCACAAATTGAAGGCGTTTCAACCTAGCGAACTGCGTTCTGTTATAATCGCCAGCCAGTACGAGTACAGTGCATCATTTAAAATGTAAGGTAAACGTGTATACTGTATATGCGCCATTACTCTTAAAGATTATTATGTATCCGCACTGGTAAACTTTTTGCATTCGCAAATGTAATTTAGTTTCATTTTGAAGAAAAAGAAAACTATAATAAAATTTCATAAGCTGTATTCTTCCATTTCTCTACTGTACTCGGCGAGTACAGCGATTACACATACGAGCCGCCACTGTTAATTGCTTTTCCTGCAATTTTTACACCATCATCCCATTCTTGTAGGACACTTCTCATTATCCACTCACTATAAATGTTGAACAATGTCGTACACCTTTTCCTGCTTTGAATTCATCCGACAATTTATCACCTACTTTAACTCTACCTTTGCTAGATGTATATAACGATTTAATGAGACCAATTAGATGACGTGGGACGCCGAGGTTGTTTAATATTTACCATAGGTGTTCCCATTGGATGTGGTCGAATGCTTTACTATAATCAATGAAGCAGAAGTATGCTGTGACATTGAATTCTCTACATTTTTCGATTATTTGTTTTAAGTTCATTATTTGTATTCGTGTGCCTTTGCCAGGAATGAACCCCGCCTGCTCTGAAGATATTTGCGGCAACACGAATGATTTTAATCTTTCATGAATTATGTGAAGCATTACTTTACTGGCATGCGATATTAATGCTATTGTTCTATAATTTTCACATATATTTCGTTCTCCTTTTTTATGGATTAGTATATATATATATAGATTTTGTCCAGTCATTTGGCCACATATTTGTGTCCCATATTTTCTGGCAAATTCCATATAGGACCTCCACTGCTACATTGTCTAGTTTTATGAACATCTCTGCAACAATTTGATCTTCTCCTGCTGCCTTTTGGGTTCTTAGCTTCTGCAGGGCTAGCCTGATTTCATCTTTCAGCAGTGGTGGTTCTTTTTCAGTTATTGTAGTTTTCGTTTCCATTGTGTTATTTTGTTCACGTTCCCCTTTCATCAGTTCTTCACAGTATTCCCGCCATCTGGATATTATTTTTTTCCCATCTATCAGTAGTTTTCCTTGTTTGTTTTTTATTATCGGATACTGCGGTGTAAAATGTCTTATTTGTCTTATTTTCCGAAACATGTCTCTGGTCTGGTTATTGTTCTTATGGTCTTCGATGTCCTTACATATGTTGTTTATAAAATTGTTTTTATCACCTCTGCACATTTGTTTAATTTGCTTATCTACCTCGCGATACTTCCTGAGATCTTCTTCACATTTCCAGCCATTAATCTTGATTTGTTTCCTTTTATTTATTATCCTCCATGTTTCATTACTGATCCATGATTTCCTTTTATGGTACGATGCACTGTATCCTTTTGCTACCTGTTCCAGAACGTTCTTTGTAGCTTCCCACATGGTGTTGGCATCTCTCCATCGGTCTGATGATTATACAATGTCTGCCAATTTTTATGTTGCTTGTTGTTTGTACTCTGTGCGGGTGCTTAGGTACCATCTGTTCCGTATTGACATTTTCGTAACTTAATTTTTAATTCTGCTGCTAGTAGCTGGTGATCACTTCCACAATCTTTGCCCGGGTAAGTCTTAGTATCTTTGACTGTTGTTCTCCATCTTTTATTAATTAGGATATAATCTATTTAATTTCGGTATCTGTTATCAGGTGAGCTCCATGTGTATAACCGCTTATGATGGTGCTGGAATCCAGAATTACATATAAACATCCCTGTGCTGGCGCAAAACTGTAGCAAGCGTTCGCCTCTATCATTTCTTTTCCCTAGGCCAAATTTCCCTACTATGTTTCGTAAATCATTGTCCTGAGTAGTATCGCCAATTTTTGCATTAAAGTCACCAGAAATTATGGTAATTTCGCGGGACGGTATCCTCGTCATTGTTTCTTCTAAGGCTGCATAGAAATCGTCTATACATTCCTGATCAGCTTCGCTTGTCGGAGCATAGATCTGTAATATATTCAGGTTGACAGGACATGTTTATCTTTACTTTAATTATCCGATCATTAACTGGCTCGTAACCAATTACATTGTTGCGAGAGCTTTTATTTATAATAATCGCTACGCCATTGATAGATTGATCATCCTGACCAGAGTAGTAAACTGCATTACCATTGTTGCTAATGAAATGCCCTTTACCTCGCCAGTGCGTTTCAGATATGCCAACCGCTGTGTATTTAGTTACCTCTTTTTCGACTACAGTCAACTTGCCTGCTTCATTTAATCGGCGTACGTTCCAGGTTCCAATGTTGTTGATAGTTTTCCACATATTCATTCCAGTCATATATTTTCCATGAGTTGCCTGGTTTCCTACAACCACATGGCCAGTCGCATATTTTACACTCTCGAGCCCGGTACTCGAGTAGCGCCGAGTGCCAGTCGGGTCACATGGCATAACACTTTCCTTTTCTGAGTAATCCATAGGTTTTCGTGAGGCATATAAAAACGCAGTGGGGCCCCGCTTCCTTCTGCGCATGAAAATAGGCCGCCCTTAACATAAGGAACAAACGCCTTTGGTAGCCGCTCCTTTGGAGTACAGACGCTACCTAGTTTGTTTTCTGTCAGGGTTGTCTCCCTTTGCCTTTAGATAAACATCCTAACCGCAAGGCAGCGGGTTGTTACTGAGGAGGTAACGATTTAAGGTTTTTACTGCGACCTAAACCCGCCGAGGGGGAGACAGTCATTGGATTTTTGCAGACTTTTAGTAGACAGTACCTCAAGCTGTCCATCTGCATCTTCGTGTCTCCTTGCCCTGTCACTACTGGAATCGTCTGCCAGAGACTTTCCACCAGAGCCGCTTTTGGTTCGCGACTGCTTATTGGTTATTCGCAGCTAACCAGTATATCTACTGGTCATTCCACTATCCACCACCTGTGGACACGCCCCGTTCCGGTTAGAGCTCCGGATCCCAGAAGGTACGTAGTACCCCCTGGGGGGGAAGAATACTACTACTTATGGATTATAAAAAGATAATAACGGATCAATTCAGGTTTAGAAAAAAAAAAAAAAACAGTGTCGTCAAACAAGTTCATCTGACTGAAAAATCCATTGAAGAAAGAAAAGTTTGGTTTAGAAAAAATAATACAGTACTGAACTGAACACACATTGCACGAATCTGGATTTTGAATACTACTCATAATTCTATTCGTTTTTGCGGCGCTATTATAACAACTGTACACCTTTTTCTCTAGACATGATGATATTGCGATACCAACGTTAATTGTTGTACCTTAATTTCAACAGGGAGTAGATAAGCAGGGCGATTTACAAATTGAACCTTCATTGTAGAATTATAAAGTTTTAATTAAACTTACACAATTACGAATATGAACTAACGTCGTTTAAAATATGAAATTAAAAAATAGGCATGTACAGAAACAACGTAACTAGGAAAAAAAAAAACAAGTACTTTTAAAGTAACTTCTCCCTATTTGAAATCACGAATTTTTCGATCTGGAGACTTTCATTTACTTAAAACTTTAACAAAACAACATTTAGTTACTCAAACGATATAATTTTTATTCAACTTTATCGCGGAAATCATTTAATTTACTGTTCCTAAATTATCACTTAATGAACAATACTAATGAAATCGTTATACATAAAAATTAATCAAGTACATATTAATAATTGAAAGACAAACATACCCGATTTTGATTAATTATAATTTCAAAAAAGAAATAATAACAAAAATACTGTATTATATTTAAAAATAAAACAGCGCGCAAAATAAAATTATTGCCGAACTGACAACTATTTCGTGAAATAATACTTGGGTCTAGCGCCGTCACAAAAACAATTTTGTATTGCATACGAACACTATTAAATGAGATAACCTTTCTTATAATAACCTTGCTCCGTACTTACTATGCACGGATGTTATTAACTGCATAAACCGAACTCATAGCTATTATCAGTATCCTTTTGTTAAATAAATAATGCACGTCCTATCCCCCATATCGGTATTAGTGTAAATTCTCTATGGATAACGCGGCTAAAAAAAAAAACCTACCCTGACTTTACAACACCAACGGACGATCTAAAGATGTTTATAAAATTATTAGTGATCGAGGCATGGGATAACCTAACAGCGACTGATAACAAATTATGATCAATTACAAGTTCAACACATCGTTGAGACGAGGTCGTAGTTACCTGTCTGCGCCCACACCACATTAAAATTACCTAGTCATGTTTTCAACAATCTATTTCACTATGTTCAACCTGAGTACCCCATCTCTCTGTTAAATACATTCTTATAACCTGCACACGTTTTGAGTCTCAGAAATATACCCGGTCTTTCAATTACACTGCGTAAATTTCTAACAACTCAATTAACGTACAAAAACTTGTAACATTTCTAAAAAAACAACTGAATTATTCCCTTAAATCTAGATCACACCCTAAACACGTGCTTCTGACTTGCGTCGCAGTACATGACACCTAAAATCATATTTATTTTCTATTATATACAAAATTCTTATCATCAATTAAACCATTTTTTATTACATAACTTCTACACATATTTCATAGTTTTTTATTGATTAGATATTCCCCAAAATTAAAAAATTTTGAGAGGATTTTTCTAATTTCCAAATCAGTGCTATATATTCACAAATGATTGCATACTGTTAATGCTACAATATTTTTATAAATCTTGAAAATATCATACTAAATGAGATATTAAAAAATGCGTAATTTATTTATTTGTAAACATATGAAACGATAACAAAATGTAGAAGTTCCCAACAAAAAAACCATATATTATAAAATATATAATAAACGATATAATACAAATCCTCCTTAAATAATAAGTTTATATAAAAAGTAAAAATAATCAGGAATTAATTTTTAGTGAAATTGTTACAACTAATTACAAAAGTACAATAAACAGGAATTTTAAAATTAATTTTGTAAAATTAGAGTAACTACAGAAAGCCATAAACTGCATAAATGGTAACAGTCTTTGGTATTCGATAAGTTTATTAAAAAAACAAAGCAAAAGCATATAAGAGACCAGATAGTCACAAAGAATCACAAAATTATTTTTGTTTTTACGAAATATAAATAACTAATTACAAAAAGTAGCATAAACTGTAAAGTAGGGTAACAGTTTTCATTATTTAAAAGTTAAAAAAAAAATAGAAACAAAAATTAACAACAAATTAGAAAACGTTTAATGTACAATATTATAATAGCGTCCATTATAATTGCAATAACTAAGTACAAAAAGTACAATAAACTGAATCATAGGGTAACAATTGTAGTTATTTTAATGAGTTTTGTAAAAATACATGAGGGAACAAGTTATCACGAACAATCATTAAAATTAATTTGGTTAATAATGAAATTGCGATAATTATTTTTAAAAAAACAACAGGAAATTGTATAATATTATCGAGGTCTTCGTTATTTAATAAATTTATACAAAAGATGCATAAGATGAAGAATCATAAAATTAATTTTTGCTTTTAGGAAATTCTAGCAATTAATTACAAAAATAATAAGAAATTGCATAATACTTTAACAGTCATCGTTATTTAATAAGTTTGCATTTAAAAAATGCACACGAAAGAAAAAATAACCACAAAGAATGATAGAATTAATTTTGTTTTTAGGGAATTGCAATAATTAATTACAAAAAGTATAATAAACCGCATAATAGGGTAACAATTTTCGCTATGTAAATAGCAAACGTATAAGAGAGAACATGTTACCACGGAGAACAAATTAATTTGGTTAATAGTGAAATTAAAGTAACTAATTAAAAAATAATATTATAATAGTCTTCTCGTTGTTTAATAAATTTATACAAAAATGCATAAATGATCGTCAAAAATTAATTTGATTATTAGTGAAATTGCGGTAACCGATTACAGGAAGTACAATAATTCATGTAAAGATGATCTGATACCGGAATGTAACGATTGAGACGTTAAGAATGCCAGCTTATGGGCATACTGGCAAGGTGCAGGCACTCTGATTGTTCCCTATAATAACCGAAATAAGAAAAGACAGTTTTCTAAAATATCGAAAATGGATAAACGCATTAAAAAAAAAAAATATCGCTAAATTGCACACCAGCATCGTATAATAATTTAAACATATAATTATTTAAATACCGAAACAAAATTTGACGAGTATTAAAATGTGCGCTTAACAAAATAATTTTAAAAATGAGACATACACGTATTTTCCTAATTTCTCGAGCTGTTTGAGTTGAAAAATCATCCTGTACAATGAAATTCATTAATAAAATAAAAATTTGTAGACTAAAGACATGAGCATGATGATAGTCCTATATATTTTTTTTTTAATATTTTGAAATTATTAATTCTTTTGATAGAATGTAACCGGAACTTAGTTCATTTATTGTATCATTTAGTAGAATATTTTTTTTTCTGATGAAGTCTCGTATTTTATCATGCTGTTTCATTATATACTACAAATAAAATAAAACAAAAACAGTTAAATTTAACTTTTATATTTGACCAAATCTTTCCGACAATTACGTCATTATCAAGCGTGCACAATGAATGTTACGGATAAACTAATTAATTTGTTTTATTTGTAATTTATAAAATCACTATCTCCGATAATATTAACGTATATCGTTATATACATTTAAAAATAATTTTAAAACGAAAACCACAGACATTTACAACAGTGCAGATTTTGTAACAATTAGTTAAACGTTTCAATTATGACCGTGATTTTTGATAGCAACAATTTTTCATATTTATCTACGGTATTATATATATATATTTAAAAATAAACAATCTTTTGATTCCGATAACGTAACAAAAATATCATTTGTAGTTCCAAGTAATTAAAAAAAAATACTCGAACTAAATTACGCGTATAAAAAATTAGAACAACAAAAAAATAAAGTAATTTTAAAAGTATATTTTTAATTAATAAAATTTTACGTCAATATTAAAATATTACTTACGTTCCAATTATAATATAAATGAGTCAATTTGTACGTCAATCGTTGCATCTTATCAGCATCTAAGCCAGTATTATCATACATCACGTTATAATGAGTCGGTGATACGGTACCTTGATTGACCGATTGTGAAACCAAATAAAAGTCATATCTTTAAACAAACAAAAAAAAAAAATAATAATCCTTAAATGGCAGCACTGTTAAACACGTTTAGAGGCTACAGAAATGTGGTTTCTAAGAAGGCTATCAAGAATTTCATAGACCGAAAAAGTTTCAAATAATGTATTGAAAAGAGCTGACGTACAAGAAAAGCTCAATGAAAATATTAAAAAAAGAAATACATTAAGAAAGAATTCATGGTAAAAAACCAGTTGTTAGAAGAAATTTACGAATAAAAAACCATCGAGGAATGAAGTAACATCAATAATGTCTTAAGGCAGCAATGAAGACAAAATATCGAGAATAGCCCACGCACTACATAGTGTAAGGCATTAAAAGAAGGTTAACATTACAAAAAGTATGATTTACAAATCAAATAAATAATAAATTTTAATAACTTAAGTAAATTAAAATAAAAGATGATATAATCATGAACGTGTCTATATAAGGAGGATTCGTTTCATTGGTAAAAAATTCAGAGTAAAAAAAAATCCGCGAATAAAGAAGAATTCGCAGCCAATGTTAAAAGATACCACAGATAGAATAGGCAGAATTTTAAGAAAGAACAAAGTTGCAATAAAAAAAAAAAAAAAGTAGACAAAGCGTAAAATATCAACTCCCTCATGCGGGATATATAAAATTCCTTGCTCGTATGGGCTATGCATAGATCAAGAGAACACAAAGTAGACTGCAAGGAATAGCAAAAGATGGCTTTGCCTCAGGGTCTTAGAAATCACGAAATACAATTTAACGATTTCGAAATCTTATCTAAAATGGATAAATATAGCTCCAGAATTAAG
This sequence comes from Coronaproctus castanopsis, assembly GCA_032883995.1. Classification (NCBI taxonomy): domain Eukaryota; kingdom Metazoa; phylum Arthropoda; class Insecta; order Hemiptera; family Monophlebidae; genus Coronaproctus; species Coronaproctus castanopsis. Next base: position 253,783,210 of record CM065053.1, read on the forward strand.
AATCAAAAGGAATACTGCGGGTATATATATATATATATATATATATATAATCTCTTGCTCATGTAGGCTGCGCAATTAGAGATCAAAAGAACAAAAAGTAGACTGCAGACAAGAGCAAAAGATAGCTTCGCCTTAGAGTCGTCGGAATCACGAAATACAATTTAAGGATTTCGAAATCAAATCTAAAATAGATAACTCGAGAATCAGGAGGATGAATATCAACTAATCGGTCATTAAACAGTGTCGGTCTTCGACGCAGTAATAGTAATGATGAGAACTCCTGCGTACACAGCGCAGGATACTTGTTCATCTCAAGACCGGGATAACATTAAGTCTAGATTGAGTTCTAATTGTAACTGTATAGATATATGACGACGTCCGCCGTGATAAACGGTCACAGTTTAAAAATGAAAGTTGCAAGTGATTTCGAAACCACGATCTAGTAAAATTGACATTGTTAACGTACGACAATCAATTATGGGTACTTAAAATTATGTCAAAATAAAATTATTATAAAGTCGTCAATGCTTTGTGAAAAACTGAAATTCGCGACCGATATCAGATCAACGTAATTCATATGTAGAATAAGTAGTGGCGTCGCTAAGAAAAAGTACATTGTAAATAAAGAATCAACACAAATATTTTAAAAATTACAAATAACGGTGCAGGTACCACGAAATATTAATGTATAATTTAACATAAATTATATATATATATATATATATATATATATATATATATATATATATCGATATAAACCAAAATCCTCATTTCGATGGGTTTCGGCGATATTAGCTTATGCCGTTATAAACTATCAACTACTGCTCCTGACACATTTCTCAACTTGTTAGAAGTCATATATAAATGTCATTAATTCTGAACTGTTTACTCTCACGGAATAATACACACAAACACACAACGTATATAATACCCAAATCTTCACGATGGGTTTCAGCGAATCAACTCCTCACTCAACTTGATAGAGTGCACGTAGAAGTGTAGTATGAATTCGCTTAATCACACGTTATTTGTTATAAATTCAAACAACGTTATTTCTGTACACAACTTAATGTGTGTATGTATATGCTGAAATAGATTAATTTACTCTTCCAATTAGAAATTGCTAATAAGCTATATGTTCATTGTCAATTGGAGTTATAAATCTACACCTTTTTAACATTTATATTATAGTCAAGTTCTTTAATTAAATTTAAATAATAATTCTAATTTTTCCGTAAGCTGTTTACAAGCTGACAAAGCCGCTTTGCCGGTTTCACAGTTCGATACTTACCGGTTTGGATCAGTGACAACATCGTCGACAACTGTTCCAGCTCGTGGGTTGTTACCACTCATCGTAAAGAATCTAGTTGCGATCTGCTTTGTTACCACTATAAAAGCAAAATTCAGTGTTGTTCTACCTAACTTTTGATACATTTTCTGAATTTCCGCCTACAACAATGAAATATTTAAATAATAACACGGAGTAAACAACCGTCATAAATGGTCGGCATATAATCCGTTAAGATTTTGATATCGAATTTATAAGTTATAATATTCGGTTTTTGGTAAATTTTAAAATCAGGACGAAGGAAATATCAAAGATGAAAAAAAAAAAGAAATACAAACGCCACCTTCACTTGCATAATCTCATGTTCGTACACGTAATGTAGTTGACCTTCGCCGACACCATCTCTATAAATAATGATTAGATTCGGCAATGCTTTATTCATATCGAGATATTTATAAACTGCCTCTGTAAAAAAAAAAAAAAAAGACAAAACAATAAATTAACGTGTCACAAATCATTTGGATTATAGGTTGATTCGAACACTTTGAAAATTAGTATAACATAAAAATATATATTTTTTTAAACATAATTGTCACACGGTTGTAAAAATTACAAACACAAAAGAACCCCAAAATATTTTGGAATTCTGTTAAGTAACTAACTTATCGCAAAAATACAAAGGAAAATAAGAATATGAACAAACATTATGTAAAAATGAAACATTATGTACAAACTCGCGGAACCTGTATATGAAGTATATGAAAGCTCAGCCCATAATAAATGTTGAATATCAGGCTTAAAGTTATATGGCCGGCCGAGATATGGATAAACGTAATAAACTCATTCAACACACATGCAACAAACCCTAAGAAATTTTTGGACTATTCAGGATGGTACAACAAAAATTTGGAAAGATCCCCTAAATCAATTACCTCTCAATATATTACTCCGAGATCAAGAACAAATAGCCAATCTATTTGTACAGAAAATAAAATGCGTTTAAAAAGAGATTGCAATAGATTGAGAAACTGGACATCAATTTATAACATTATCTAGCAAACTCGAAAACGAAAAAATGATATATTTTTTATTTTTGTAAAATTCAGAATATGCACGAATATAGACGGGAATAAAAATTACTTGGAAATATCCGATTTAGATATATGATCGGTTATTTATCATTTAAATTAATTTAAATGAATAATTTGTATATATATATCAAACAGCCTTTACTCACTTGTAATGTTTGCCGCAAAATGATTACTTAATTCGGCACCCGTTACATGTTGCGATACGCAAGAAAAGTAACGTGTTAAATTTGCATCAATCGTAGAGACAGTTGCTCCGTATGATTTTTCCTTGTCCATCATATCATGACTGACATCAAATCCAACAACCATTAAACCCTATAAAGAATTAACATTTTGATTACTTCGCATAAAAACAACCTATTTTTGTTCCCTATTACTCTGAAATTTGAAATAATGGAAGAGAAATGGTATCAGTTTAAGTATGCGCACTGGAACACTGAATCCTAAATTTTTTATTAAAAAAATAAAAGTAAATGAATAAAAACCGAATAAAGTCATCAGATGGATGTTTACATTACATAGACAAAACAGGAGCGTAATATGGAAAATTAATATCAGTAAATTGATTTAAAATACCATATAATATAAACTAAAAAATAACTGCATTTAGGAATGAAACAAAATACTTAATAAAAATGAAATATTACTTACAGTCAATGGAATAGGCACAAGCCACGGTGCACCTCCTAATTTAGCATTCATCTGAATGGCTATTTTGGTAGCAATCGACATTACACCTTTTGAAGTTACATTTTTAATCAACACTACTTGAGATGGAACTAAAAATTCAAATATACGTATATTGTATATATATATCTAGAAAATAATTAAAATTTTGAAATGGTGAAAGTATATTTATTAAGTACAAATTATTATTTTTATTTTATGCGAATTGCTCCAGTAGACGAACGAAATTCTTATAAAATGACTGGTATTGTTTCTTTTTACAGGTCGCCCAATTTATAATATACTGTATTTCATTTATGAAATGAAGTTTAACAACTTTTCGTTTAAAACATTATGGTTTTAAAAGCATGCTAACATAATATTTCGTACATACCTTTCCTTGTTGTCTTCTATCTCTGATAAGCAACAACTGAATTCAAGCTTTTCCGTCCCATGCTTAGAATTTTATTACGAATTTTTTCTCTTTTTTTATATAGAATATATCAATTATAAATATTCGAACGCAGTATGTTTAAATAACAGTGCAACTTTTTTCGCTTTAATCTATCGAGAACATTACACAAACGACGAATTGCAATCTCATCGTTCATGTGATAAAACTAATTAAAACGTAATATAATTGATATGACCTTTTTTTCTTTTTTTTTTATTACGTAATCTAAAATATAAGCCAAATAATTAACATCATTTCATAAATTTATGTGAAGCCGGGTTTAAAAAAAAATATGTATCTAGTAAGCAAACAAGTAAGAAGAAAAAGGGAGTGATTATTAATTATTTCATACATAAAACGATATATGGCAGTCATAGCTTAGTATCAATAAAACGTAAGCAACTAAATTATAAAATTAGCATAATTATAAAATAAATAAAATTATTCATTCACCGCAAGAAAAATGAGAGAAAAAACTTGCACCATACAATAAAGCAAGTGACAAAATTAAATAACAATTCTAAATAGAAAAATGACATAAATTATTAGATAAGAATAATAATAAAAAAAAAACACCAAGCGATGTTTAATATAGCGAATATCCATATAGTAATCACCAATTATATTAATTAAATCATCATGAAATTTATAATTTTTTTTTCTTCTTTCCCCTATACCTGACTCGTGCTCTCAATAATGCCCAGAATGTACAAATCGAATTTAGTTGATCAAGTCTAATAGTTTGACCCTGTGCAATTGTCGCAACTCTGACAAGTTATCCATCAAATTAACTGCTGTCTAGTTAGAGTGATTATGTAACTTCATTGCATGTTTTATCGCATCAATAACATATGTAACATGTACGTCACACGATGTAAAGTTTTGTTTGATGCAAAAGCGCATTTGCGATGGTTCGTAGTTTTATACTGGAATCGCTGCATTAGTGTTATATTTGTTCTAGCACTGCAGTCACACATTTTACACCCCCATCGCCAAAACAAGAGCAAGTATTTGTTTGTATATGGCGAACTGTTAAATTTAATTCATTGCTTTTAATTTAAATATGTTCTAAGTTAATTTAGATGCATACCAAGGTATCTTGTAATACCGCGTAGTAATGCCTTTAGGTATAATTTTTTTATTGGTGACAATTACTCATTTGGATTTGTTTTCATTGATCTTTATTCGTCATTGTTCGCTCCATGCTGTCATTTCATTTAATAAGCTTTGAAGGTATCAAATGTCTTTTCAATATCAACCAAAACAAAATCCTGTAGGCTTTTTAAGATTAAAGTTATGAATAGTGTGATCTGCAATCTGCGCATTATGATCAGTGATCAGATGTAAAATAAAATTTCTCATTGATTACAGTGTCATTAGTGTTCGAATAATTTAGTAATCGTAGTGGTATTTTTTTTCCCAATTAGGCCACCTAAGGACCACGTGAAATAACTCATCGCCTTTCTCTGCAGCCAATACCATCCGCTGCCGATGTTCTTCTTATTGCGCCAGTTTTTTTCTTTGAAACTTTCGAAATTTTCAATTTTATTTCTAAATAGTTCTCTACTATGGATTACTTCTTCTACCTTCATTTCATCTAAGTCCTTTTTATACAAACCAGCTGATTCTTGTGTTCTGATTTTTATTTTAAAAAATCTAATATTTTTTGGGATAATCTTTCGGACTCCATCCTTTTAAGATGAAATCCGACCCTTCTTTTACGCATAGTTATTTTTCGACTACTTCATATACTTCTTTATTAGTTCTTAATTTCCACGTATCATTTTTATATCTTGGTCCGAGTATTTTCCTGATTATATTTCTTTCTTTCTTTTCGACCGTATTAATATACTGAATTCATTGTAAAACATTCTGACTTAATCACTGTATTATAATGTCTTATTTTTGCGTTTATTTCTTGTTGTATAAATTTTTCGTTAACTGAAATGTTGTTTCCATTTTTCTAGCTCTTCCTATAATAGTTTCCTTGTCCAACACCATTTGGTTGTATCATTTCTCCCGCATACTTAAATTTTATGACTCTCTGAATTTTCCCGAATTTCGTTACTATATATTTCGAAGCATCTCTTTTATTAGTTATATATTTTATTTTTTCAGAAGAAATTTTTAGTCTTTTCCGGCTTGTTCCTTTAAAATATCTACTTGTTTTATATCATCTCCCACGTTATCCGACAAAATCGCTAAATCGTCTGCAAAGGCTAGACAATCGATCTCTATGCCGTTCTCGCTTCTGCCTAGGAGATACTTGTCTTCCTCCTGTTCTTATTTGGAACGGTTTTGATACTTCTAAAAATTTAACTTTAGATACTGTGTTTGTCAGTGTTTGTTTAATAATAGCAATACGTTTATTATCTACACCCAATTCGTCTAATATGTTAAATAATGTTTCTCTGTCTGTAGAGTCGTAAGCTTTCTTGAAGTCAACAAAAGTTACTATTATGTTTTTGGAACACAATCTCATATATTTTAGCATTAATTTCAAATTTAGTATCTGTTCTGGACAATATCTTCCTTTTCTAAAACCAACGTGATATTCCTCAAGTTGTTTATCTACTTAATATTCCAATCTAGTTTGCAACGCTTTTGAAAGAATTTTGTACGTTACCGATAGAAGCGATATTCCTCGGTAATTATTAAGATCGGTTCATTTCCTTTTTTATGAAGGGGTGAATTAACACCATTTTCCAATCAACTGGTACATTTTCTGATATCCATATTTCTTGAATTATGTTTGTAATATAATGATTGTATCAGAATCTGCATTTTTCCACATTTCCATAATTATGGCATTTTCCCTTGCTGTTTTATTATTTTTGAAATTGTTAATAATGTCTAAGATTTCATGTACATCTGGCGCTACTGAGTTCGGAAATTTATACTTCGGATTTCGTTTCGGAAATGTCTCCCTCGGTTGTTCGATAGTTTATCAAAATATTTCGCTTGAGCACTTCGCAATTATCTCGATTGTTTAATGCAAGTTTTCCTTCTTCATTTCTGAAGCATAAACTGGGCGCGGTTGATACTTTTGTAAATTGTTCTTAAATGTACGATAGAATGATCTTGTATTACTTTTCTTAAAGTCTAACTGTTCTTTCATATACTTTCGTTTTACTCCTCTTATAATCCGAGCTGTTTCCGTCCTTTGATTCTTAAAATTCACATAATTATTCTTATTTTTTAGTAGAATGCCATTTTTTCCACATCTGGCTTCTTTTTTCTAACGCTTGTTCACAAATTTCGTTCCACCATCTGTGTTTACGATTTTTCTTCAGCGGCGCTACATCAAATGCTACGTTCACTAGTTTTGTTTTAACGGCAGTTCATTCTTTATGTTTTTCAACTTTTCTTGATACTCAATACTCATCGATTTCAGAATTTGTACATCTATCTGTGGCGATTTTAGTTGTTGGCCTAATATTTTATTTTGTGGTAAAAATTTTAACTTAACTTCAGTCAAGTAAGGTCTGTTTTAATATTCGCTCCTTTTCTAATCTTCACATCCATTAGAGCTCCCTTTGGTTCTGGTAAGATATCGCCACATGATCTATCTGAAACTCTCCTAGATTTTGATATTTCCATATTTTTTGCTTTCTTGGTAATTTTTAAAAATTTGTTGACATTAATTTAAGGTTAAAACCTTGACATACCTCTATCAACCTATTATTATTTCTATTTGTCCGACTATGTGCGGGATATTCGCCTACAGTTTTTTTTTTTATTTTCTTTCTTTACCGACTTGAGCATTGAAATATATTACTATTGTAATATTATTCAGAGGAAATTTTGATATTTCATGCTCCAGAAGTTCCCAGATTTTTTCAACTTTTTCTGATTATCATTATTAATTGGAGCATGGCAATTTACCAACGTATATGTTTTATTTGTATACCGTATAGTCATGATTGATAGACGTTCGTCGACGAGTAGAAGTTTGTAATTGATTTTAAAGTTATTTCTGTTCACGATAAATCCTGTTCCAAGATATTGTACCTTTGTTCCAGATACTTGACTAATCTTGCCTTTAAAGATGCGATATCCGATTCAATTGTATCTTCATCTGTGAATCTTGTTTCTTGAAGTGCAATGAGTTGTACTTGTCTTTCCTCTATAACCTTTACTAACGGTTTAATTTACCGAATTTAAGTAAAGAATTTATGTTTAGTATTCCAAATAGATATTTTCGTTTTGATTTTAATTTTACCGCCAATGATTCTGATTTTACTTTGTATGTTGGTCCAGGCACTCCAGAATATGACAGCCCGGTGACGCCGTTTTCTGCGACGGAAGATTCCGTTTTCAGTTTGTCTCCTGGAGTAGTTATATGAATATATTTTTCCATCATGCATATTACTCGAAATCTGTGTTGAGGAACTAGTATAACCAGTTCATAATTTACACTGAGATTGTAAGTCCCAGTCATGATTTTAGCCGCCCCTAACATGAAGAACAGACGCTGACCAGCTAACCGCTCCAATGGGGAACAGACGCTTCTGGATTTATGTTCTGTTTTCTGTCAGGGTTGTCTCCCTTAGCCTTTGGGTAAAAAATCCTGATCGCAAGGCAGCGGTTTGTTACGGAGAGGCGGTAGAGATTATAGGTTTTTACGGCGACCTAAACCCGCCGAGGTAGAGGCAGTCGTAGGATGTATGCAGACTTTTAGTAGATAGTTCCTCAATCTATCTGCATCCTCGTGGCCCCCATTATAATATTATTGCTTTTTATGAAATAACTCTTAACATCGAAAAATCGTAAAAACAGATTGACTGAAAGAATCACTGTTATAATGATAATACTGTCCATCAAAGATGTACAAAAAGTACTTTTAACATTAAAAAAACTTTCTCCTCGTTTATACATATATTTCATCATTTTCTACTAAGAACGAACCAAAATGTAATGCGCACATATCTTACCTCCTACTTCCACATAACACATTCTTTTTATTACGCCATACCGATCGGCTCTATTATTGGGTACTATCGTCATTATCAGTTGAGGATGCCTGCTATTAAAAACTTCTTCAATCTTATGCGAGTACGCATCCTTCCTGTCTTCTACGGCGACAACCCTACAATAAAAATCGATGTTAATATGACAGCGTATATTTAAAAAGCGCGTTTTCAACAAAAGTCGGTTCGAGTTTCGTATTTATCATTTTAAAATCTGTTGAGTTTCACATTACTACGATCACTATGCGACACTATAAACAGAAATTCAACATAAATATCTTACATTTGAGGAGAGTCAATTTGAAAATTCATGGAGCGGGCCACTTGTCGTAAAACTGGTATAAATTTGTCAACATCACGTGTACTTCCAAAGTGAGTTATAACTATCCACTTTTTAAGAGCAGCAGTCACGGCCATGGGATTCGAACGTAATTCTCTTGTCCAATCAGAGTTCTGGTAATTATTTCTCTTTACGTTATTACCCATAACTATAGCCTCAATTGGCAACTGCCTTCCAGTTAATTCGACTAGACGTCGATCGAGTTGCATATTCCATTCATTTAAAATTTTTCCAACCTGCGAAATGAATACTACAGTTAGTAACTTGCTCTATGCAAGAATTAATACAACTCAAATTCAGATACATGCTATCGAATTTAGAAAAAAAAAAAATCTGTTTTGAAAACCGTTAAAATTTTATTTCTCGAAAAAACAATCATAATAAACAGCTTACTATGTGCAGAATTTAATTAAAGTTTGGACATATTCTAATGTCAATTAAAAATAATATATCTATATTTAAATCCTTCAAATTACATTTAGATAGGGAATAGATATATTTTCAAAGCAAATACTATGAAACGATATGCTCCGAAAAAGTCAACAAACTAAATCTAAAAGTGAAATTACGCCTGGCTAGTGAAATATGTATATCAAATTTTAAGTTGTCGTTATATAAATATTTCTGGTATTTCATATTTAATATTTATTGTGTATGCTTGAAAATTACGTAACTGTCTCGAATAGCTTTACAATAAAAAACTTTTAGTGATTAAACTATGTTATGATTTTGTTTGGTTTAAGAGAAAATATATCTGAAAATTCATTATAACAATAAACTAATCAATATATATTTGTATACGAATAATTTCAAATTATTATAGAAAATAGTATCGCAATAATGTTATTACAGTATCTAACAATATATAACATTTTGGATATTTGTTAGATCTCTTTATTTTACAGATTGATAAAAAACAAAATTAATTTTTAATAAACAGAACAAATACTTATTTTAAATTTCTAACAATTTGGATTTAAATTAACGTATGACGTTTTGATGTTAATTTAGTAAAATATTTTATTAGTAGGTTTTCAGTGAGTAATACATACACCCTGTAAATTCATCATTCTTTTATTAAACTGCATCAGCTTCTGGATTCTTTCTCGCGGACCGACTTGTGTATGAACAGCTAAAGCCCTCATTGTATTAAAATTAGATCTGCAAACAATAACCGTATTAAACAAGTCATTCTTATACTAAGAAATAAATATCACACAAGTCAACGTCATAAAAAAACCCGACAAATATTAATTTTTCATGACTCCTACGCTTAAATGTTAATTACCTTCAGTATCAACACCATATTAAAACAAGAAACAAGCTGGTTTCCGATGGTACTGAAATTGATTTTTTTTTTATTAAAATACATTTTTATAATATATTATATTTTATAAAATAGCTGTAAAAAATTTTTACTAAAAGTAGAAAGCTTCATAAATACATCTGGAATTCATATCATAAACGAGAAGTTTTTTTTAGCGTATAAAATAAATTATGAACAACAGAAGTAGTATGCATTACAAAATGTTTTAATTTTTAAAATATAGTGTGACCCAGAGAAGAGCGAGGGTTTTGTTTTTTTGAATAGCGCAGTTGATAACACTGGTGCTCCACGTTTAGTGTACATATGACAGATTCGTTTTTGTCCAGTTTCAGTTATCATGACATCCTATAACCAGAAGGAATGCTCGGTTTACGTGGAACGTTATTTTCGGCGTGAAACGATCACGACAGTATTCAAAGTTACGCAGTGAAAACCTGTGCCATCTTGCAATTCAATTTTAAGGTGGGTTGAAAACTTTCGAGAGACAGCTTCTGCAACCCGGATAAAAAACGTCTGGACAAAAAAAAGTTTCGTAACACCACAAATATAACTCGGACAGTAATCATTCGGAGTCCCGGATGCTCTGCTCGTCGTTATGTTGCTTCTTTAAAACTTCGAGAGAATCTATTTGCCGTATATTGCTGAAAGACTTGAAATTTCATCCTTATAAACTGATAATAACTCAAGAATTAAAAAGTATCGATCATGCACAACGAAAACTTAATGTTGAAAAAAATGGAAGACAAAGAGATCGATTTAAACAATCTTTTGATGAGCAATGTTATCCGGATTCGTAAACAAACAGAGTTTCCGCTGCTGGTCCGAATCTAATTCGTATTCAAACGAACAGAAGCCGTCACGCAGCGAGCGAGTAACCATCTGAGCTGAAGTGGCGAATAGTGAGGCCTTACTTTTTCACTCAAACTATCAACGGAACGCACTATATCGAGATGATAAACTCGTTTTTTCTTCCCTTACTTCGTCATCGTCGTCAGCAAGATGGTGCAAAGTATTACTGTTCGGCAGAAACGGTCGTAGGACTGAAAGAAGCATTTGGTAACCCCATATTGTCGCTTGGCCACCTCGTTCGCCAAATTATTTTGTGGGGATACCTTAAATAAAACCGTCCGTTTTCTATGGGTCACCCTGTACAATTATAACTTTCTCTTTATACGTTATTTTCGCATTTATACACTACGTGAACACATACGTATTTTTTACCTCATTCTATCCGTAAGACCCGTCATTCTGCATATTTCAGGTACTAATTTTATATAATCCAGTTGACCAGCATCTCGTCGATGTGATTTTGTTTTGCTTATCAATAATGGCTGATTGCGATTTCTGATGCGGACATTATAATTCTGTTTATTGTAAAAAATCGCATTTAAATTATAATTTATTATTCGTATATTACATAACAATAAAATGTACTTGACGATATCAAAACAATAATATAAAGTTGCGATTATAAGTGCCTGAAGAAGGAACTAATATTGAGGCTTGTGATTTAGTTCAATTCTAATCTACACGCAACGTTGAAAATTATATAATAAATGAAACATAGTTTTATCGAAAATAAATTTTTGAATACTGAGTGCATTTCTTACATACATAAAAGTGACAGAACTGACAAATTTAATATAATTTTTTGAAATAAGGGGTTTTTCAAAAATATTTGGGCAAATATATACAAAGCATCCTTCACTTTCATAACTTTCTTACTCGATCACAAATTTGTGTATCTTTCATATGGAACTCCAGTATATTGGTCCCCTCGGTAGCAAAGTCATCGACCAAACTGCCAGGATGGTTTTCTCGTTCTCATCCATATCAATCCCTTTTCTAACAGTGATACATTTTCTTTTCAAACCTAATCCTTTTTCTGAAATGGTCTTTCCACTCAGTTTAAGGAAAAATAAATATTAGTGCGGCATGACAAATAATTGAATGATTGCATGAATATTTCAATTCTTTTACGGTACACATTATATAAAATTATTGCCAAAATATATTTAATAAAAAAATGTTGATACTCTTAAGGGATGCTTCAAATTCAATAAAAGTTAACCCTCCATCAAAATACTTAAAATTTTAGTTTTATCAGAATTATATCCAAAATTAAAAAAAAAAAAAAGAAAGAAGAAAACTGGAAAATTAAAAATATTTTTAAGAAAATAATATGAATCACCAATAAAGTGATATTATTAAAATCTATTGTTTTTGTTGTAATTAAAATTTTAAGGAAGCATGTTTAAATAATATTCATTGTAGTTTATTTTCCGTTAGGTGATTTTCTATATTTCAATTATGAAAATGGAGTGGAACCATCATCGAATCAGTATGGTCATCGTTATGAATAGTTTTTAATATTTTATTAATTTGTAAACATTAAAATGTACTCATTTTAAACGTTGATGAAGTTTATGTGGTATTTTATTGAATAATTTTAAATATAAATTAAAGTTTTAGCAAAGTAATGCATCAAATTATTTGTTACATAATTACTGTAAAAATACGCCGTTATATAATTAGGTGCTTGTTTTAAGTTTTGCGTATGGAATTAAAATCAAATTTATATAATAAGAGTACATCACTTGCGAAACTACTAAATTATACAAGTACATGATGCGGTTTAATAAATTACCATTAAATAATAGTCGACGAATTTTATTTGTTGGCCATTTTTCTTGTATTCAAATTTCGAGTCTGGAGTAGATTCAAAGTCAACATCATCAATTCTATAGGTGCGATTATTGTAATCGGTTAAAACTGTACATCCGATTAATGCATTTTTAATAGAATGCTGTAAAGTACATCGTCAATAAGTAGCTTCAGAGCATTTCAAATATACTTAAATATATACTTTTAGGAACAACCATATAAAATCTAACTAAACACAAATTAAATGGAAACTTACTTTTATATAAAAAATATCAGTGTTGTATTTCATATAATACTGAAATTCAAATAAAACAAATAATGAATGTTTTCATCAAACAAACTATATAAACGTTAAAGGCAAGATAACATTGTAACCTTCAGCAACTTAAAAATAAGACATGAATTCGTCAACTGAAAAAATACTGAGGACTGGTTATTTAACATTATTCTTATATTTAATTTTTACATTAAAACAGAATATGTGTAATTTATATAAGTGAGGTTTATCTTTTTTGTCATCAATTTAATATGCTTAATATTTATTTTGAAAAAAAAGTGTTATCCAGTTATTTTTATAACGTAAAAAATTACACATTTCACGTATATGACTCACTTATTTTGTGATAAAAGAACGTAATTTTTCGGTAAATAATCGCATTTGTCTGTAATTATATTTTTAATTTTGAGAGATTCATCTGGAATGAAAATTTAACTACTTCAGGATCAAAGGTTTATTAGCTAAAATTATAGTGTAACATTATTTGTAATATTAACTGTGTTTTGTTTTAAAAACGTTCATATTTAAATTTGTCGACCAAAAATGTATGTTGTGAAATATCGATACATCGTAATAAGTTCCATTCTCATTAGAAACTAAAATAAATAATTCTTCTAATTGACTCGGCATACATTACTGGTAGGAAAATGCGAATTTATGTTAAAAAAATTTCAAAGAGAGAACAATAGAATGTAGAACTTTCAAACTCTAAAAGATCAAAAAGTGATAACAAAATTGTAAACAGAACTTATCAGGAGGCAGAGAAAAATTTTATTATAAAAAGAATCGGTACACAGGAAAGTACACCACAAAGCATAGATGTCAATCAAATAGTGACCATTGAGGAAGACTGGAAACAATGGAAAGGAGCAGTAATAAATACAATACCAAAAAGGAAAGAAAACAAATCACAAACCTTGGATATCTCAGGAAATCATCATAGATATGATAAATGAGAGTAGACGTATCAAGAACAGAGATGATGAATATAAAAGACTAAATAAACAAACAATTAGAAAATGTACAGAAGCCAAAAGTAAAATAGCTAGAAAAAAGATGCGAGGAAATTGAGAAGTTGCAGAAAACGAACAATGCACCGAAATGTATGTTCAAATAAAGAATATGATGAAACAACAGAAAAAGAAAAACGGATCACGAATAGCAAAGATTAAAAGCAAAAATGGAAATTACTGCTGTAATAAAGAAGAGGTAGAAGAAATATGGATACAATACATACCGAAACTTTACTGCGATGAAAATCGACCACAACAAATCGATGATAGAAAAAGAGAAGATGCACCGAAAATAGAAATGTGGGAACTGGAAAATGAGATAAAAAAAGCAAGAAATAACAAAGACACAGGAGATGATCAAATACCAGTTGAAGTCCTCAAGAACATCACATCTGCATACAAACAGCCATTGTTAATGCTGCTAAATAGGATATACGATGAAGGAAAAATACCTGATGATTTCAAAAGAGTGATATTTATACCCGATCCGTAAGAAAACATCGTCACAAGCATGCAGCCAGTATCGACTATTCGCATTAATGAGTTATACGCTAAAGATATTTCTCTCAATAATTAAGCGAAAGTTGGACACGCAGCATGGATTTGTCGCTAAAAGAAGCATCGGAGACGTCATAGCATTATTTAAAATCGATCGCTTAATACTGGCCCAGAAATTATTGCGTGTTTTGGAAATTACGGAAAAGCGTTTGATCGAATAAAGCACAGAGAACTGATACAGATACTGCAAAAGTACAATATCGATAATAAAGACTTGCAGATAATTAAAGCAATATATTGGGAACAGATCGCAAGCTTCAGAGTAAAAGACGAACTCTCGGCTAAAATATGTCCAATAACAAGAGGGGTGAGGCAGGGATACCCGCTCTCGCCAAGATTATTCAACATATACACAGAAGAAATCATGAAAAATGAGATGATAGAAATTAGGACTAATGGATATCCGATAAGATGCACAAGTTATGCAGATGATAAAGTATTGCTTGCACACTCAGCTGGAGAGCTGCAAAGTATGTTGAGTAAATTAAATCATGGGAAGAAATTAGGATTGAAAATCAAAATAATGAGGTTCACGCGAACGTCTAATGACAGGTCACGTCCTATGATAAACATTGAAGGGGAAACGGTGGACACAAAGAGTTCAAACAGTTGGGAGCTCTGTTCACCCAATGACGAAAAAGATATTAAAGAAATTAAATCGCGCGTTAAAATAGCGAAATAGGCATACGATACTAAAAGATCGGAAATAAAAAATAGACACGAAAATGAGAATTAATCAACGCTATGTAATGTCGGTAGCGAAATATGCCTCAGAGACAGGGACTTCAAACGTGGAATGTATACAACGATTAAACAAATTTGAAATGTGGACGCTCAGGCGCATGTGACGAATATCATGTAAAGAGAAGACAACAAACAAATTAGCGCTACAAAAAATCGGAATGGAAAATATGATAGATGACATCATGAAGAGGAAAATAAAATATGTAGCACACAAGATCAGAAAGAAGGATTATTCACGTTGGCTATACAGGGGGAAAATCGAAGGGAAGCATCAGCGAGGAAGAAGACTGGAAATGATAACATCAGGAATGGAGCCAAAAACCATTAAGGACATAGTGGACGCGGCAAGAAGCAGACAATTATAGAGGCAGATATTCCATTTAACTGTATAATGTTGGTATATGCAGTCTTTGAAAATCAAAGACACAACGTAATGATGGTGAATTGACTCAGACTATGTGAACATCACTTTATTTCAAAATTCCAGTATACATTTTAGTGTATTTGATGCTTATTCCTTCCAAATTAATAACTTCTAAAAAATATGTACCTATGAATTCAGATATACAAGAAATATTTGATGCTTGACATGTGTGTACACAACATATTTAAGTGACACCTTACTGATATCCATTACATATTTAATAAAATATTTTGTATATTTCATTCTTGTTTCCGAAATTGTAACAAAATTTATTTATGTATGATAGAACTACCAACATATATTTCAAAAAAAACCACACATACAGACACAACTAGTTTTAGTTTGAATTATTTTATTTTTGTTAAAACACAAACGTAAGTTATTCACATATTATTAGTTTCTTCGATTGTAAAAGCAATTTAAGGATAACATAAACTAAAAATACGTACCTGATCTCTGTCACGTAACGCGTGAATAACATCTAACGCTGTCTCCAACCGCATAACTTTGCTTCTGATTTCAACGGACATTAATAAATCATTTTCCTTTTGACGGATACTGGTCTCGTATCCAGGCCAAAGTTCTAAGTTTTGATCGAGCAATGTTACCTTAATTATGTTCATAAAAAAGTGTAAATTTTAAAAAGTATTTTATTTTAATTCAAAATTTATCGTTGTGTAATTTACGTGCAAATATACTGCACATTGTCACACTATTACCATGATATATCAGAAAGAATTTTATAATAAAATATTTTAATTTTAGTAATTATACAATGAAGATTAATGTTTATAATTAAATTTAAAACTTCTCATAATATAATTGGCAATATTTCCACGATTAACACGATTAAAATTAATAAATATATTTTTAATTACTAGATAGGATGAAATACATTTATAAAGGAATTTATTAATACAATTTGTGGTAAAAACATTTTTTTTTTTAAATAAATAACTGCCTTTTAGAAAAGCAGTTACACTACTACAATCTTAACCTATAGGTTAAATAAATAATTAGTAACTTTGATAATTTAACATGTTGTGTACGCTGATCCAGTGATCAGTTTCCACTAATACTAACTAAATATTAATTATTAATATGGAGTTCAATAGAACTATAATTATTATTTAACTGGAAATTAGGTTCAACGGATGTGTTCGCTTAAGGCGTCTCACATCATTTACAGTGTCCAGTAATCGTGTAACTTCTTGAAAAAATAATAATAAATCAATTCGTAAAAATAAAGTTTAAATAAAGATAATTACATGTTAAAAATTTTTTTTAACCAGTTTTACTTATCAGATAATATATTAAATATATTGTGTCTAAGGTAAAATAAACATACTTTAGCAGCCGCGTCATAGTAGTTACGACCAACTAACTGCAACTTTAGTTCTTCTAAACATTTTTTAATAATTACATTATATACTTGAATATAACGATAATCTGTATGTTCAAGTCTACCAACAAACTTTATAATGATTCTGACTGTAACGCCTTTCTGATCTTTACTCACGAATTCTAATTTTTCATTCTGAAATTATTACCGCATTATCAATTAGAATACAAATATTCATACGTAATACAATAAATAAATAAAGAGTCGCGTATCTTGAATCGTTGTATTTATACAGCAAATGATTAAAAGCTTGCCAAAAGTACAAACTTACTTTTGCACCAAGACTACTAGTAGTCCACAATGATGAACCATCGAATAAATAACCGCCAAGTTCTTCTTTATGTGCGAAAACTATTTTTTTTTTTAACGGAGTAGAATCGACAGGTGGTTCAAAATCAACTTGGTATTGATATAAGGTCCAATTCGGTTTTGTTATCATTTTAAAATGGTTTGCTTGTAATTCCACACGATGACCAGTTGTGCCTGTGAGGAATATATTTATAAAATAAAGTTTTACTTGATTATCTCATGCTCCAAATGATCATTTTAAAAACATAGCAAACTATAGAAATGAACTGTTGCTGTGTAATTTTAATATGTATTTACTAATTTAAACTGTCTGAACTTAAGATTACTTTGTCTAAATTACCTGAAACCTGATTTTAAAAGATAACTGATGTGTTAATTAAGAGTAATTAATCACAAATGAATTATATAAGTAGTCTCACTCAAAAATGTTTTGCGTAAATTTTCTGAAAAATTAAATTTTAAAACTGAAGAAAACATGAACATATGTTAATACGGAGGTATCAAGTTGGGACAACTTTACCATGTTAGGAGGAAAAAAGATTTTTTATACCTACTTTTTTCCGACATATTTTTTTTAGCCTTAAGGATAACATTATTTAAATTGTTACCTTCCTTTTCAATACACTTACGAAGTTTCGAAATAAAATTTTCGTAAACTATAGCCAGTATGGTCTTCCGACCAGCTTGTTGAATCATTACAAAACAACAATTATTGTTTCCCTAACTTAATTAAGAGGGCGATAAAAATTTTTGGAGTGTGAAACATATATATCTGCCGCATCCCATAAATAGCAGTTGATTAAATAGTGTATTAAAAAAATTGAGAGTATAAGTGAATGTTTTTAGTACATAACAGTCGAAGTAAGTGATATAGGTATGCTAATACTTTTTGATTTAACATATAAAAATAGATTTTAAAAAACACGTTTTTAAGAGTAGATGGTTAAACTAAAATACTTGTATCATTTATTGAAATAATATTACTGATAATAAACAACATACCTAATTTCGAGGTGACATTGATTGGCTTTGTAACTAAAATTTTAGAATTAAAAAACTTTCCACTTCGATATGATCCGCGATTAAAACCTGTTCCTTCTTCACCGTGGACTAGAAATTTAAATAAGTAAACGTGAATAAAGCTAAAATTTACGAAATACTAACAGAATACGCTTATATTTACTAGTTTTATAAAATAAATACCATTCGCTGGTACAACAGCGTCCGCAGATTTACTTAAACGTTCTACTTCTTTTGAGATTAAGCTTGGGCCAGATTCTCTAGAGGACTGTCGTTCCTGAAAGAATGAGATAAACAAATTAATGAATGAATAAATTTAAATAATAGATATATGTTTTATGTATTAAAATATACTAAGCAGTACATGTCTATACGGATGTGGCTGACGAGATGACGTCGTAGATGACTTAAATGACTGGCTTTTTCCATGTTGCCTTAAAAATTGCCTAGATTCTTGCTCAGACGGTGGACCCTGTGCTTGTGGCTGAGTTCCACGATGTTGTCCTTTAGGTCGTCTTGATTTACCAATGTTTTCTTCGGGATTCATAATTCTAATAGAAAAAGACATCAATTCATCATTAAATGTAATAAAATGAATGTAATCGCAATAAAGAATATAGATTCAAGTGCAAATTAATAATTTACAATTCATATTTTTCTACTTTACTTGTATTAGTGAAGAAACGCTTTACATTTTCGTATTTTATTCATTTCATTCAATTAAAATACCAAATTGTTTGAGAACTTCTTTATGATCAGAAAATTATTAACAAGTTACATAGTTAGTTCGTATTTAACGTAAACACAGTAGATTTGATGTTTAATGTTTTAAAAGATACTTTCAGATACGATTTCCGCTAAAATTTATGTAATTTAAATATTTGCAGACGCTTTATAAACATTTTATGATCAGTGATTAAACTTGTGCCAACTAATAACATTTTACAGATAAATATCAGCTAAACCTTATAATTAATATGAAACTAAAACGAAATAAAATGGACCCACACTTTTATGATTTTGTTGCATAACACTATTTTACTAAAAATTGTAGTATTAGATCAGTATTAAAAGTGTGGGTCCATTTTATTTCGTTTTAGTTTCATATTAATTTCTATAAGGTTTAGCTGATTATCGCTATATTTACATTGTAATTAATTATGTATTACATCGTTTACACAATTAAGCTATTACAAATGAATATTTTTTAAAACGTAAAAAATTGTAATTCCATTGCATACTAACCACAATAATTTAAATAAAGACACAATACAAAGAATTAAGAAGCTCACATATAACATAACCATCAACGAACCAACAGAACCAATAACGTTCAAGCCTGTTTATTTTAAACACTGCTATAGGCTGTATAATACGAAATAATAATTTGAACTATCCAACCACCACGTTTTTATATCATATGTATAAAATACAAAAAAAAACTACAACCATAAAAATTACACAAATTTGAAATATTTTATTATGTTAACAATAATTTATAATTAAACACTTTATTTTAACAATATGATTATTTTAAAATATTTACATTTTTTTACTAACATGAATTTTTTGTTAGTCGAAGCAATGAAAAACTAGAATATTACTTTTTTAATACGAATACTTGATAAATAATAGTAAATAATATAAATTTGTGATGAAATTAATTGTAACATTTAAAACTTAAAAATTCATAATTTTTTCTTTGGCTATGAAACAATCCTGTAATGGTGATTATTAACGTCATTCCTGTGATCATTCTTTTTTAAATGTCTATAACATTTTTACTTGAGTCCTTAAGAGATATCACGATTATATATTTTTATAACAGTTAACAATCTTTCATTTTAAATCTGAAAAGTGAAATATCGCTACTTAAAACAATTGTTTTCTGTTTTAGAACAATCTTAAACAATATATATACACTTTGTAATTTTTAGGCTGTTTACATACCTTAGTAATGGGGTTATAGATTTTTCCTGTCTGAATAAAAATAATGTAATCGAATAATAACATTAAGTTGGGTTTATATCGTTTACATTTTTTTTTGAGTAGTAAAATGTTAAATAAAATAAGTGATATTCTTTAACGGAAGATTCTGTACTGTTCGCTTGAGGATTATCAGTTCATTATATTTTGTACATAGACAACAAATGGACAAGAAAGCTACAGAGACTTATCTTGTTGGATAAGATTGGGACGAGGAACATGCCTAAAAGGGTCTATTATTTTATCAAGAGATGTCAAGTTTTACGAGATACTTCACGATTGTGAAGATGAAATAAAAATACCTTTTTCAATTCATCTGAACACAAACGTGATAATGAACCATAGATTATTAAAAAAGATACGGGATGTGATTATGAAAAGATTTCAAACAGTAAATGTGGGTTAAGCATAGATCTTGGATAACAGAAGTTTACTTCACGCTTCAAAACATTATGAAGATTTTGTTACCCTAATAATAGCGGAAGAATTTCCTGAAACTTATGAAACTGTAATACAAAGTGAAAATAGTACAGCTTGGAAGAATACGATGAACAATGAAATTGCTTCATTAAAAGAAAATAAGACGTGGTCCCGTTCATATGAGTTATGTATAGTCCTAGTGTATGTGGCGACAGCCGATTTGTTCTGGTAATAGTGTACTCTATCGAATGCTTTATAATAATCAATAAAGCACACATAAAAATCTCGATTTACATCCATCATTCGTTCTCTGGTATACATGCTTATTACATCATGAGTAGTCGCGTGCTTATGAAATCTAAATTGGGACTTATTTAAATCTGCTTTTATATATCCTTCTAGTCATTTTTTAATTATTTGTAACATTATTTTCAAATCATGAGATATTAAGTTTATTTTTCTAAAGTGTTTACACAGATTTGTGATTGATTTTTTAGAAATCAGTACTATTACTGTTGTACAGTCATGTTCTGGTTATTCACAATTCTGATATATTTCTGAAACTAATTTGTAAAGTTTATCTTGCATCTTTTTCCGCTATTTTTAGTAATTTTGTAGGTATGTTGTCACAGCATTTCTTAGAATTTTAAGAGCCACATTAAATTTATGTCTCATTATAGTGTCATCTAATTGGTTGCATACGTTTTGTGAAATCGATTTCAGTGATGATTTTCTTCGTAAAGTTTTTCAACGTGTACGTCTGTCAGGTTTTCTTTTTGTCCATTGGCTCTATAGCTTAGTTGTCGTGTTTATATTTTATTACTGTAGTCTTAATGTCTGTATACGTTTTTTTTTTGTCATTTCTTTTACCCTTTTGTATATCAAATCTGATTCTCCTTGTTTTTCTAATTCCTCAAGTTCTTGACACTGCAAGTTCTACCATTCCATTTTAGTTTTCTTCCATTCTCTTATAATCTGATTTTGAAATACGTATATTTTTTAATTTACCCAATTCACTTGTATCATGTTTGTATTTTCGCTTTTGATCCATTAGTTGTAATATTTTTCCAATCATACATACTTTATATTCAGCTCATGTAGATCTAATTATTTCTTCGGTTGATACTCTAATAGCTGAATTAACTGCGGAGCATAGTATCAAGATGTACATGGTTGTTACTATATTTTCCGGTACTGTTCACTGTATTTGAACCTATCATGACTAAACTAGAGAATTAATAATGAGCGGTGCGTTGCCGTTCGAATGGTTTATAGTTTATTTCAACTTTTCCGGTCCCACCTCCTTACAGGGGTAACAAACGTCAACCAACGAGTCTGCCTTTTAAGACTAGACTCTTGGATATATACATATATAAAACTTAAATAAACAAAGGAAAATGTTGAAGTATTAAAAAAAGTTAATAATCCATAGTGTTTAGAGTTTTTATTTATAGACCGCGCTGCAATTTCAAAGGCTAAATTCAACTTGGTTACCACTCGTTGCCACGAGAGGGAAGAATAAAAAAGAGTAAACAATTCCAGTTTCCCACAAAGTAATGATGACAAAAACATTAATAAACGGATGTGCACACAGCAAGGTGCTTGTTGATCCTAAAATACTGGACAACATAAGTCTAGATTGCGTTCTTCTACATGTTATTATATAAATTTACGTACGCATTCGCAACAGCTGGCAGTTAAAAAATGAAAATTGTTATTATTTTCAAAACGTTACGTAATAAAAAAAGATTGGCGCGGTTTAGACAGAAAAAAATCTTGAATGTTTGGTTTTATATTGTTTACACTTTATTTTTGAGTAGTAAACTGTTAAATTACAAGTTATATTCTTTAAGGTAATTCAGTAAAACATGTAAAATTTAACAAAATGAACTCGTACGATTTTTCACACGGTTGATACATTGATCACAAATAGTTCAGTGAAAAATGAAGGCAACTTCTCTTGGATTACCACAGAATAATATTGAAATTTCGATATGAAGTGTTACAAAAAGTCTAGTATTTCATGAAAATAATCTGAAAAAACGAGGACGTCCCTTATCTTAAATAGAGATTTCAAATGTATCCAATCTTCGATGAAAGTACAACCGTATATGGAAATATGTGTGACGGATTTGAACATTCTCCGGAATTAGATTTTAAACGTTGTGGTGCAGTAGGTGTAAATATAATGAGTATAAATTTAAAATGTACGCGTTTTGTAATAAATATAAAGCGTGAAAGATCGGGATTGTTTTCTAATGTATCATAAAGAAGCCAAACTTCAACATACCGAGCCCATATATTATTATCCACCATTCTCTAGTGTACAAATAAGCGTCCTATATTTAATTATATCTAAATCAATTTAAACAAATCTAAAACCAGATTTGAGCATAATTTACCTTCAAATTAATGGTTGCATTCGTGGTATTAACAAAGAGCCTACGTTCAATTATAAACGTGATAATTGGCTTTTATTTAAGCCTGTAATTTCAAATAACTTGAAACATAAGTGTTTCCATAATGTTTCTGAAGAAATTGATCGAAACGTTTCGCTCTATAATAACCCGTTGGACACTACTGCCACTGTAATCATTCAAAAACAACAAAATACTATTATACTGCATCTATCAAAAATACGTTTGTTAATTAAAGCAAGTCATTGTCACATAAATAGACATAATAATGGAAAAAATTATTAAAGTTTTTATAGTAAACTTGGCCGACTGGCAAAATCGTTATTATTACAGCACAAAAACCAACATTCAAACATTTTCCTCATGAAACGAATTTGCACAATAATAACTTGTGGAAATTGAACAAGCATATTGGTAAATCGAACTGGAAAATTCCACCGATAACATATAAAAATGTGCCATTGTCGCATATTAAAGAAACGGGCCTGTCAACATATGTTTAACAGTCTATAACCAAACCAAAATTTAATTTTTTCTACAACATCAACGCACAGTAAATAACACTATTAAACAAGTTGTTAAATTAAATGTAGAGACTATAGTAAATGATTTCCATCTTATACACCCAAGAAAGGTGAAAAAATTACAAATTAAATGTTCTATTGGTAGTAACTCCATACCCAGTTATCCATCTATCCTTCTAAATTAATTCTTTTATAAAGAAATCATTTTTCTAATTCTAGCAAGTCTTATTAAATAAGTGAACAAACTGTAGCACGACCTATGTATAAAAACAATACTAAACACTATCGATAATGAATTTTTTAAATACTTTGACACATTTTTTTGGATCGTACGAAGGACCTATATAAAACGAACAAAAATCCAATCTGTTAATGCTTCCCATAATTTCATTATATAGTTTTACGGCTTCTGGTCTGCGGTCGTCTACATATACTTTGATTTCCCATCCCTCCTTATGCACAAGCTAGGTTCACCATTGGTGTTCAAGTTGAAACCAACTGTTACAAGTTTATTATCATTCCATTATGACTTTTTGAAAGTTAGTTGTCCTAGACTGTCGTTTAGCCTTATTTATCATAACAAATTTTTTAATCGCTATTATTAATAACATTAGTGTGATGCTTAGAATTGTAATTTTCTGTTGAATAGAATTCCATTAAAAAATATGGTATAGATATTGTTGCGTTCTCAAAAACTTTACTGGATAGGAATAATAAGTCACAGATAGTGTACAAGGTCGATGAGTCTCATGGGAATGAGGGAGTGTGTTGTTGGTTCATACTTATATGTAACACGATTTGCTACTCGTTTCTCATGGGTGCTGTAAGGAAATAGTATAAACATTTATTAGCTCTAATATCAAATATAATAAAAATTTTACACAATTTTCATTAATGCTCTATATAAAGAAATCCAAAACATATGTTTAGGTTTAAAATTAATACATTAATGAGTTCGGGCGAGCATAATGCTAAGTCATTCCACTATGCTACATTATATATATATTTCTATCCAAAAAATAACACATACACGAGTATCATTCTGAATCAGTTCGTCATTAGGTTCTAACAAAGTCAATAATTATCTTCGACATGAGCAGTTTTCCAAACGTCAAGCGTTTTTTTGCGACTTGTTTATACAAGTTTCTAAATATTTTGTAATTATTATTTCCTTTCTTACTAGTCTGTCATTGTACCTATACATGGGGTAAATTTGCATTTAATCGACGGTATGAGAATAATGCAGGGAATAATTGTATCATATTTTACAAATGTATATGGTATTACGAACTAATACGTGGAAAGTGCAATGTATACAACCATCATGGTTGTATACGAGTGTAGTTCTGTGT
Organism: Coronaproctus castanopsis; assembly: GCA_032883995.1. Classification (NCBI taxonomy): domain Eukaryota; kingdom Metazoa; phylum Arthropoda; class Insecta; order Hemiptera; family Monophlebidae; genus Coronaproctus; species Coronaproctus castanopsis. The sequence goes on from CM065053.1 coordinate 253,808,456, forward strand.
TTGTCGAATGGCGATCGAACGCGTTTTTTTTTTTTAAATTTTATTAGTTTAAAAAAAAGGCTATGTAACGTACAATCCGTTTAGATGAAGTAACATACATCCAACAACTAGACGTGTAGTAGTCAAATGAAACTGTGACAGTTGGTATCCAATTCAAAATCTAGTTGTGCTGTTTTTTGTCATATTCTTTCATATTATTTCGAGTAATTTTTGGTTTTGTTTCCGGTTTTTTTTTTCATATATGTATATTCTTGTATTCCACAATTTTTCGATTAGTGGTCAACCAGAAAAGCATGACACTAGCGCTCTGCTACGCGCATTTTCTTTCAATACTTGGTACGTCTTTAGACTTATAACCTCTGTTACCGCGGTGATAAATTTTCGTGGTGGTTTTTTTCTTAATATTTTATCATTTATTGGTCCTTCTATTATCGTTATATATATATATATATATATATATATATATATACACGCTATACAGCCACACATCCTATTTCCTATTATGTTCATTAAGCATCTCTTTTCATTGATGTTTTGAAGTACTTGCGTATTTTCACTCCGTTCATTTAATCTTTCCTATTTTTCTATAACGCCATATGTCGAAAGCCTCCACTTGTTTTTGTCTTCCTTTATTCATGGTCCGAGTTTCTCAGCCATACAGGAGTACGCTTCGAAAGTATACCTTTATTAATCTTTTCCTTAGCTCTATACTTATATTTTTTTAAAAATTAACAGCGATTTCTTTTTAATAAAAACGGACTTCTCCTGTGCTATTCTAGACCGTATGTATCTATGCGCTTTTACATCTTTCAGACTTTCATTATCTAACTTTATTTTTATTTCTTTATTATCTTCCATTTTACTGCACCTCGTGGGTACAGTTTTTTTTTTGTTCATTGACATATTGTGGTGTTTCATTAGTCTAGTTTTAACAATGCATCTGACAGCTTTTTTACTTTTCCCCATTATGGTGACACCCAGTCTGACTTTATCACGCTTCACCTATTTTGGTGTGTATTATTAAACATACTCCGTGTTCATGTTTATCTCCCCCCGGAGTATATCACTTTATAGCCTGCGTTCACTTTTATTCCTCCGTTTTTAGACCATCTTGTTTCGTTCGTTCCTAATATATGTATGGATAGCATTTTCGCTTCCGTTATTACATTTGTTAGTTTTCCAATTTGGTACGAGGATCTTAAATTCCAAATTGTAATGTTGTTATAATTTTTTATACGATTATATTATTAAAAGCCATCATTCAAACAACGTTAAATGCGAATAGGGACATAATCGCATGCTTCGTCGACTAGGGGGAACGCTTTCGATAGTGTCAAACATAAAAAATTACCGAAATTCTAAAGAAATATAATATAGACCGGTGGTGCGCAAACTTTTTTCGACTTCGACCCGTTCAGTAGAGAGAAAATTTCCGACGACCCCTAGATAAATGTCCACAAATACGATGTATATTTCGCGCATTTCTATCGGTTTCATTGAATAAAAACATCATCTCATATCTAACACATATTTATTTTCTTTTTATCATTTTAAGAAAATTTTCCCACGTGAAAGCCATCTGACTTCGGTGTGTAACAGTAATGTCTCATACGTAGAGCCCATCTTATTGCAATGTATTGAAAAGAGACGGCTATTGAGGCTATTGTTTTGAATGAAGTTAATTGCATTAACAGTATCTTGTAATATGTTGTGCAACTCTTCATCCATATCTTTTGCAACAAGAGCTTGCCGATGAATCATACAATGATTGAATAGAGGCGCCATTTTCTGAATTAAGCCTCTTAGCCCCTTATTCGAACCCGTTAATGCTACAGCACCATCAGTACAAATCGCAACACATTTTACCCAGGTAAGGCAATTTTGCTTCAAAATATTCATTTATTACTTCAAACATTTTTTCTCCAGTTGTTTTCCCTTCAAAGTTTTTGCAACATAAAAACATTTCTGTTATGTCTTTATTAGAAATAAACCTGACGTAAATAATTAGTTGTGACATTTTAATAATATCGGTAGTCTCGTCCACTTGTAAAGCAAACACAGATGAATTTTCTATGCGTTTTATGACTTCTGACTCGATATTTTGCGATATTTCGGAAATTCGTCGAGACACGGTATCTCTTGATAATGGCATGGTTTTTAGTTCATTTCCATATTTATCAACATGCATAATTGATGTCATCTTAATTGCTGCAGCAAGGATAAGAGATTCTCCAATTGTATGGGGGTTTCATTGTTCTCCCTATTAGATAATAAACTTCTAAAGAAGCCCGTAATGCTTTCTGAAGTATTGTCATAAATTCCTTTAAATGTACACCTTGAATTTTAAGATTTTCAGCTCGTCTTTGAGAAAAATCAGCACATTTATTTTGAAGTTCTTTATGTTTAGTTTCCATATGTCTTTTTAATTTAGCTGGTTTCATGCTCTCATTTGCTAATTTTTCATTGCAATCGACACATAAGGGGCGTTCTTCATCATTAACAACACAAAATGTGAAACCATACTTAATAAATTCCTCATTGTAGTTTCTTATTTTTTAGAACGGGCATTTAGTTCAGTATTTTCCGATTCCTCATCAGCCTTTCTTCGTTTGTTAGCTGAAAATTATACCTGGTGTACGTGTTATCCATTTATCCATTATAAAGACAAGAATTAAATTGTTAAACCTAAAACAAACAGTATATTTAATTCTATTGTATTTTGGTGTACAATTGATAAGCTATTGCGTTCATAAATTCGAGGAATTCAATCAATTTAACAGAGAGCTATCTCTAACGATAGTACATACCTGATATAAACAATAATAAAGTCCGATAAGAATATTAAACATCAAATTACACACTGTCACACGATAAAACTAGAACAAAAACTGCTACATGCTACAACTTCACATAGAAACGCGTAATAAAACCGGTGAATTACCGCGAAGAGGGCGCCAATGTCTACACTTTACATACACTACGGTTAAAGAATGGCTGGACAGCAGGCAAAATGAAATAAACTGGAGTGACGGCGTTTCACTCTTTATATGTACACTGTATGCTGTACGCAGCATGCGTAATGCATTTCATAAACATTTCGTTTTGACGACCCCTAGTTTGCGCACCACTGATATAGACGATGAAGATATTAGAATAATTAAGAATTTGTATATAGGAACACAGAAACTGAAAGAAGTAAATATGAGTATTAACACTTAGGAGTTCTAATAAGTAACGATGACAGAGATATAAAAGAAATAAGAACAAGAATTGGTGTGACAAAGAACGCATTTATGAATCTGAGCAGGGTGCTCGTTAATCAAAAGATGAGCCTAAATCTGCGAAAGAGGATAATGCGGTGCTATGTATAGGCGGTGCTGAAATATTCATGCGAGACATGAATCATGAGGAAAGAAAAATATCCGCGTTTGAAATATGGTGTTATCGAAAACTGCAAAAAATATCATGGATCGATTACGTACCGAATGAGTCAGTACTTGTTAGAATGGGGGGAAAAGAAAAAGTTTTTATTGAAGATGTTAAAAGAAAAAAATTAAAATACATAGCGCATAAAATACGAGAAAACGGAATATTTATGCTGATGACGCAGGGTAAAATACAAAACCGATCAGAGAAAGAGAAAGATTGGAACTAATAACCAGCAACATGCTAGCCAACTGGATATGCAAAAATCTGAAAGATATTATAATATATGCCAGAGATCGAAAAATATAGATGGACGTAATCTCTTGCCTCAAGAGACACGACCACAATGATGATGATGATATTAAAAAGCAGCGGTGATAAATTACATCTTGCCTTACACATTTGACTTTTACTTCTATTTCCGCCATTTTACTGGTGATTATTAATTTTTGTGTTTTGTATAATTCTTTTATTATTATCCTATCTTTAGGGTCAATGTTTATTCTTGCTAAAGTTTGATCCAAAATATTCTAATCGCATTTATCAAAATGTTTTCTCTAAATCTATCATTGCAATGTGTACTGGCTGGTTTAATTATATATGTATTTTTTGATCGTCCGCAGTCCTATATGACTTCTCTTGTTCTTCTTCCTGATCTAAAACCATATTGATCTTCGTTTAGTTCATTATCTATCGTGTTTCATTCTGCCGAATACTATTCTTGTATAGCAATATGACTGTAAGCTTATAAATCGATGTTCTTCGCGTTTAGTTGTGCCATTTATTTTTTGATATTATTTTTAATTTGTTTTTCTTGTTATTTCGCCCCTTTTTTTGTACTTATCGGAAATTAATTTTTAAATGCGTGTTAGAGCATCCTCATTTAACGCTTTTATAAGGCTCGCTGTAAATGTTATCACACCTTGCTGCTTTAAGATTCCATTTTGTTTATTTTTATAATCACTAAAGTATGATTTTGTTTATATGCCTTATATTTTTAGAAATGAAATATTCAATGTTAACTAAATGTTTCTCAATATGAAAATAGAAAATTTTGTTATTATTAAAACACAGTTAATTTATATGTTCATCAAATAAAGAAAGTGTAATAATCTTTGTGTAACGTATACGATGTGGGGCAGACACGATTACATTCTCAGAAAGATCAGAGAAATTGACATATAAATTAGTTTGAAAAATACATATTATCGAGACGATGTATTGGTACGAGATATTAGAATGCGTAATATAAATAATTAAACTTTAATTTGTATACTTCAGATCTACCCACCACGAAAGTCCGGAAATTTATGCAGATGACATGGCTCTTGCTACACAAGATAGGAGCATAAATAAAGTATATAAAATCTGAAACCAGATTTAAGTATCATGGCGAAATATTTCACAATTTTGAGACTTAAATTAAATCTAAACAAGACTAAATTCATGTTTTCATCTCAATACCCGACTTGCAAGGATGAAGTTAAACATCATGCTCAAGGGCGAGGTTTTAAAATGTGAAGAAAATCCAAGATATCTTGGAATAGTCTTGGATCGTCAACTTATATTCCGCAGACACCTGCAAGGAACTGCAGCAAAGATAAGAATAAGAAATAACAGCATAAGTTGGCGGGAACTACATGGGGAGCAAGCACAACGGTACTTAGAACATCAGCTTTGTCATTGGCATTTTCAGTGGCGGCGTATGCAGCTTCTGCCTGGATAAACAGCGCACATGTAAAGAAGGCGGATGTAGAACTAAATACAACTATGAGGATATAATCTCAGGAACACTAAAATCTACCACTACAGAATGGCTTCTCGTATTGTGTAATATTTTCCACCACATATACGAAGAGAAGAAGCCACAAAAATTGAATGGTTAAAGTATCTGATATGCCTATAAATCAATATATAAGCGCACCCAAACGACTTAAATCGAGGAAACCAGCCAGAGCTTATTGAAAAATGTACCTCAGCAGAAGATAAGTGGTCCCAACTGTGGACCAGAAAAGATATAGATCATAAATTGATCCCCGATCCAAACAAAAGACCCGTAGGATTCGATTTACTAAGGAAACAATGGGTTAAATTGAACCGGTTGAGGACTCAGCATGGTAGAAATAACTACATGTTAAAAAAGTGGGGACTTAAAGACAGCAGCAGCTGCGACTGCGGAGCAGATTCCAAAACAATGGACCATATCATGAATAAGTGTCCAACGCGGGCATTAGCTGGCGGATGGAAGGAAGTCAGAGACCTTACGACTACAGCCAAGGATTGGATAAAAAACTTGGACATAGAATTTTGACAGATAGCTCGAAGACATACGCTTAATAATAATAATTAAACTTATATACGTATATACAGTGTATATACTTTAAACGACAAGTTTCTATAGGAGGTTGGTAAGCAATGACGACTTCTGTATTTAGAACAGTTTAATAACCTGCAAGAACTTATTGATTCCAAATAAGCTGATGTAAGACTAATATTCCAATATAAAATGTTTAATAAGGCTACATTCTCCTGTCGCTGATTGTCTAAGGATGGTATTTAGGCATGCAAAAAACTTTCAAAATGATTTGCATAGTGTCTGTGTTTTTTGAGACTGAGGCTGATTTCCAGGATTCCAAAGAATTTAATGCTGACACTGAGCTGGCTGAAATGATTGATTACCATACATTAATCACTTGGTCTGTCCGCGAGAATAGCGCCAAAAACTGATCTAAATAGACAGGTGTACGTTATACAGCTTTGTGTGTTATTAAACTACTCGCCGTATGAACATTGTAAGAAGCATGAATTTAATATATATTTCATTAAATATAACAAATTTTAAATATGAATAAAAAATTATACTGTAAATAAATTTTCGTATAAAAGTTATTTTCGCTAATATTTAAATTAAGTTAAAAAATGGGTTAAATCCATTTTGAATTGAACAAAAATTGCATGCTTGAAAAAAAAAAATGAGAAAAAATCCCATGTTACAGTAAACATTGGGCACAGTTAACTAAGTTAAATTGTTGACATATTTTGTACACTAATGTTATTGAAATAACCTTAAAATATTCCTAAATCTGATACATACATACATACATATATATTAAAAGAATTGCGCTCGATAACCTGTAGCTATTTAGAAATAAAATTTTCTTTCTTTAGCAAAAAATTAATATAGTTTAAAAATTTCGATTAAGTACAAACATCATTACAATGGTTCTATAGTTAAATCATAATTTATTTAAGTAAATATAATTATTAACAATAAATATGCAGACGCAACATACAGATTAAAATTATATTCCTCTAGAAAGCAACCACCGTTCACAATTAGAATAATGATCGCCTAGGACCATTATTACGCCAGTAATTTCATGAATTCTTACTCCTACCGGCTTTTGGGCACAAAACTCCAAAAAATTTCTTAATTCATGCGCCATTAACCATATATTACCGTGGATGTTTTTAATTACGGTTCTCCTATGTGCACCATTATGTCCAAAATGTAGGTACAGTGGAAGCAAATGGTTCCTTGTACGTTTTACAAAATACGGCAAAGATGTTACATCCGCTAAAAACAGAAAATTAAATTACGACTATAAATGTACTTTATATTCAACGTTCAATTGTAAGATATTTATACTTCTTACAGAATTAATACATGCTATTTTATTAATTTGAAGAAGGTTTTAATTATAAAAAATACGAAATAAAAGTTTATATTTATAATTATATATATATATATATATATATATATATATATATATATATATATATATATATATATATATATATATATATAATTTTTTCACTACCACGAATCATGCAGTGATTATGGAGCAGGTCGATGTATTTTAACGAAGAGTTTGTACAAGTGTGCTAAAATTATCGCTCACTACTGGGAAACATTTAGCAAAATCAAAGGTCTTTTTACAAAAAGATCTCGTATAAATAGCTTGGTACTATTCATTAATGGTGCTGCATGAAGATTTTGGTGCTGCTCTAGCCAGTGTAGGCAGTTTTCTGTTTCAGTACTAATTGTCTAACTGTCTCTGCTACGAACTTTATACCAGTCTATGTGCTGCGTTTAATTTTGATATACTGTTTCTACATTAGTTTACTGTGTATGTGGTTTCCAATGTAGTTAACTACATTTAATCGCGGCATTTTAGTTTTATTTAGGAATAATGTAATTCTAAAATAAAGCTGAAGAGTTCATTGTAAATCTTCATTTCGTACACCACGACTATATATTTTCAATTGTCGAAATTATGGAGAAAATCTCATGTAGTCGCAGTATTAAAACCAGACAAAGACATAAATGGTGCTGCAAACTTTCGTCCGGTATCACTACTGTGTCAGCTAATGAAAGTCTTTGAAAGATTCGTTCTGAAACGTGTCCAGGATATAATTTGAAGTAATTTAATATCAGAACAAGTCGGTTTCCGTAAAGCGAAATCAAGTGAAAGCCAATTGTTAAATCTAACTCAACATATTGAAGATGGATATCAGATAAAACAGATTACTGGTGCTGTATTCGTAGATCTTAGTGCAGCCTATGATACAGTAAATCATAACAGATTGTTAAAGAAAATATACGACCTAAGTAAAGATTTCAAATTCACAAAAGTAGTCTGTAACTTACTGGAAGGAGGATGTTTTATGTATCATTCCAAGGAAGTAAAAGTGGATGGAAAAAACAACGAAACGGTTTGCCACAGGGCAGTGCGCTAGCACCGACATTGTATAATATATATATATATATAAATGATTAACCAATAATTCAGAATACAAAGCATTTTAATGCTGACGACTTAGCCATTACAGCACAAGGCGAAACACACGCCCATGTCCAAAACAAACAGGTGGACGAGTTTTAAAGAATTAGTGGATTAAATCCAAACATAAGTATGTGCATTTCATCTGAAAAATGCTAAATCAAAATTAAATTGATGTTAAATCACAACGAACATCCGAAATACTTTGGCGTGACATTAGACCGGTCACTTACCTTCAAGAATCAATGTGAATCCTTAAAAATGAAAGTAGCTGGTCGGAACAATATTATTTGCAAGTTGATTTCATCAAAGCGGGGAGCTAGGCCAGAAGTCCTCTGAGCAACAGACTTACACTGTGTTTCTGAGTAGTGGAATATGTATGTTCATCTATATTGGGGTAGATCAACGCATGTCAAGAAAGTGAATATAGCATTAAACGATACTTGTCGTATTATAATGGGCCGTCTTAGACCTACAAAGACTGAATTATAGAAATGTCATTTCTGACACTTAAAGAACTAAAGTTGATACAGACTTTTGGACAGATTACAGTACACGAAAGGTTAAAATTGCGTCGCTTTATCTGACAAGGCCAGCATAATACGGATAGTAAAATGGAAGAATTCTGGTACTAGTCTTGTGCCATCAAAGGAAAAATTACGGCCAAAAGATCAATTAAATCGGCTTCAATGGAGAACATTAAACAGGTTACGTACCGGCTGTGGCAAAACAAATGCAAACTGTGTCAAATGGAAATAAGCACCGATGATAAGTTTGAATGCGGTGAAAAGCAAGACCAACGACACTTGTTCAAGTGTACTAATTTAAGGTTACTGCGGTTATGACAGATTTATGAAGTACAACTTGTAATGACGGTATGCTTAAACTGATTAAGTATGGATATCTCATGTATAGAAATAGCGTCACTGATCCGACAACTAACTAACCTAGGATTTTCATGTATTATATTAACTTTTGCGCATCGTTGCACATTTGTTACGCATCTCAAGCATCTGTTTTGTAAAAGCTGCAATGTATAGAGACTAATATTCGATACTAAGCACCAAGCTGCAACAGGCATATGTGAATACGGGATGAGTTAACGATTTATGGATAATAAGATTTTATTAATATGTTTAGAAACGATTTGCGATTGAACACAAGAGTTTTAAGGCTACGATCGTTTGAATTTTTGTAAAGGTTAATTTGCTGTATACCTGACCTGACGAATTAATATTATTGCCTTCAACTAGCAGGTTATCAGGCAGGTTTAGTCTTCTACGAATAAAGAAGACGGCTTTAGTTTTCGAAGGATTTATACGTATTTATTATTTGCAATACATACTAATACGTGATACAGACAACTGCAATTTATTGCATACTGTATTTGACCTATATCAGGAGCAAAAAATGTACTATCGTCTGCATGAAGTGCGGATTATATAATTGGAATAATTGGGAAATCATATAGAGTATGAAAAGAAAAGGCACCGAAAAATCTAGATAAGTCACAAGATATATGATAGTAACGTTTTTAGCAACCATCGAATATATTATACTATTATTAAAACCAGAAATATATAAAGATTATCATGACGAGTAACTTCGTACAAGATATTGCCGGGTGTGTAGTTATAAAAACAATTCCACATCCAGCTTTTACAACTGAAATCTCTAATTAAGGATACACTGCCATAAGCCCATAATATTTTGGATATCGACTGAAAATTTATGTATTCCAATTGGAGGCCTATAAACAGCAAATAAAATAGTATTCGATGACTACGGCAATGAATATTGTTATTGATATTGTTATAGTACACATTAATATAAATAGCTCGCATACGATTTAATTTTTGTATTTAAATCAATTTAATTTTTAATCGCGAGTTGATAGGCAGTGCAACCTATTCTGATATTTGATCTAAATACACGATAAGCGAAAAATTTAACATAAAGTAGCCCATACAGCTTGATCTCAGATAGTGCAATTATATATGATTTGAGCAAATAAAGTGATGAGGCTAATTGCATTTAGGGACTAAGGAATTGTGATTTCATACCATTAGATTTAGCAAATTAAACTAGTTCTAATATCGACTTTATTATAACGTGTAATATTAAAAGTTTAGATGTCAGGTAGAATACATTATGACATACACTGGAGGAAGCAACAGTACAAACACAGATTATACAATTAATTAAATCTTTACGTACATCCTACAAACGCACGTAAGATATAATGTCAGAATACTTTCGTGTTGGAAAAGGAGTCAGACACCTATGTAGTCTATCTTCGCTTCTTTTTAACGACTATGGGGTGTGGATAATGAAGAAGTAAATGAAATTACAACAGATGGTAGAAAATTTTCAAACCTTCATTTTACACACAAAGATAAATATGAAGATGTAATAACAGAACCATTAGAAAAAGGAGACAGAAGATAATTTTGTGCTAAATAGAGAGTAAACTGATCTCTAATGATGATAGATAGAAAATACTATCTCGATCATTCAAAATTAGCAGTGATATAGAGGAAAAGCAAAATATCTAGGCATAAAAACCGGCGTGAAAAAGAAATAAAAACAATTAGGACAGAATGTTATGAAGCAATGTGTTAAACACCAAGCATAATGAACGGATGTTTCCAAGAATATACAGACATAATTCATCGGTCATATCATAAGATGTGATTAGTTGCTAAAATGAATTATTCAGAGAAAAGTAAATTGAATGCGATAAAAAGGACAATGTCCAAACAGGTATATCGTCCAAATAAAAATTAGAAATGGGTCTTACAATTGAGTTGATCAAGACTACGACGGACACGACATGGTGGATAAAATTCCTGTTTAATAAAAGGTCACGGCATTCAGATACCAACAGACAATTATTATGATTTATAAAATATCTTCATGGTTTGCATTAAAGAAAATATATTGTTTTGACAGAAAAATACATTTTTGGAATGAAAACAAAAGTTAAGGTGTATTTCACAAGGACAGAATTTGGGTTAACACAATTCGCAATTTTTTAAATATTACACTATTTGTAAATTTAGTTAATTTAATAAATAAAAAATCGCATTAGAAATTTATTAAAAAATTGCTATAATACAAACATGATTGAGGAATCCATCCACTTGGTGTCTCGGTTACATCTTTCGGAGGATCTGGGATAACCGACGATGGCAATAGTCTTTCGACACATTTCCATTCTTCTTTGTTTTTAGTAATGTCATATTTTGGATATTCCTCTAAAGGAGGAATTGTGTCTATTTTAATCATGTTACAACGTTTGATCAAATTATCCTGTTACCAAGTCACAAACAATATAAAAACATTCTTATTCAAAATAAAAGCATAAATTAACGTTACTGTAAATAATTATATTTGACAAAGTTGTATAATGAAAATTTCTGCAACATCAAAAGTAGACGTTAAGATTAAAATCAAGAGCATGAATTTCATAACTTCAAATTTGTTCCATAACTTCAAATTTGTTCCATAACTTAAAAATTACACTTTGATAGTATACAAATTTTAAATATGTACTTACAAATATTTTGATATCTAAACGAGTAAATATGTGTCTTGTTGATAATATATTTCGAATTACGATTGACATTTTATATCACAAAAAGTATAAAAATTAAGAACAAAGATAATTTTGAAATATCTTCAAACTTAAATTTGATTTCCTTTTTGGGATTTCTACTTTCTAGATTACGAAACGTTAATATGCATTCGACTATAAGGCCAGGCGCACACAGAGAGCGTTCCGCGTTCTTTGTAATGTTAGAATTGCTAGTAACAAACACGCACAGGCAACCGGTCTATTTCGTTTTGTGCGTTCTGCGTTCAATGCATTTCCAGACTAAGAACGCATTTAAAATTCTTGAGAAATGGCGGATGAAGTTGAGAAATTAATTGATTTGGTTCGAGAAAACCGTTTAATTCACGATTTAAGTCATAGTGACTATAAGAAACGACACAAACATGCCGAAATGTGTAATAAAATTGTTGCATCATTGGGCGAAGGAAATAGTAATTTTTTTTAATAATTAACTTGAAAAATGAAGTGATCAACAATGAAATAATTTATTTTTACATATAATAGTTAATAAAAAAATGAATACAATTTTGTCGAATTGCATATAATGTTATGTTACTTTCAGTATTTTCACGCTGAAAAGATTGAAAGTTAATAATTTATTTTTACACATAATTGTTAATTAAAAAATGAAATAAAATTTTCTCGAATTGTATACGATGTTATGTTGCTTTTAGTATTTTCACGCTGAAAATATTGAAAGCTGCTAGCATTTTCACTTAGGTCTTCGATATTGTCATTGTCATTCACAAAAAAATCACATTTATCTTTTAGGTAATTATGTAAACAACATGTAGATTTTACAACGTCTACAACTGTATCGACATCTAAATCGAATGTTCGTTTGAATACCGCCCATTTTTGAACTAAATGTCCGAATGCGCTTTCTACAACATTTATAGTACTGCACAGTTTTTTATTATAGTTGCTTTTTCTTGAATCTCAAACTGCTACATCTGTTGGAAAAGGCCTCATCAAAAAGGTATCTAATCTGAATTCACCATCTCCTATGAAAACATAAGGTACTGATTGATTGTAGCCTGGTAATGATTTTGTTCGAGGAATATTAAATTGGTTACTTGCAATTATTTCATACAAGAATGTCTTTTGAAAAATCGAGCTATCATTCTCTTTACCATAACTACCGACGTCAATCATAATAAACTTGTAATCTGGATCAACAATTGATAGCAATACAATTGAAAATCTTTGCTTGTAGCAGTAGTATAATGATCCAGAATTAGGTGGACATTTTATATAAACGTGTTTACCATCAATACATCCAATGCAATTAGGGAATCCCCATTTCTCATAAAATTTAGTTTCATATTGTTTACATATTTCTTGAGAGGGAATTGGCATATAAATTGGTTATAGTATTTCCCAAATTGCCTTGCTTACTTGCCTCACAATTTCTCCAACAGTTGTAAATCCCATACGGTATGAATGTCCGATCGTTTTAAAAGAATCACCTGTAGCAATGTATCTGAAAATCAAAATAACATAATTTTAAAATGCTGGTATTTTTTTGCAGGTGATCATTACAAATGTAAATGGAGGAGTCTGCGAGATAACTATAAAAAATTTAAAAAGTGTAATGGGAGCTGAAACAGAGCAAGCTTACAAAAAATACAAAAGCTGGCCTCGGGCTGAACATATGAAATTTTTAGACGATTTCCAAAAATCAAAGAAGCACAAGCTGCAACTTTGATGAAAATAGTCAGTCACAACTGATTTATGAAGAATCATTTGAAACATCAAATGTATCGCGTGAAATTGAAGAGGAAACATCAACTGTTAACATAGATCATACGTCATTTAAGAAACGAAAATTAAAAAATGATGATACCGACAAAATATTAGAATATTTAAAAAATAAAAATGAAAAGAAGCATCAGTTTGATGAAGATGATCTTTTTTTCTAAGTTATGCAAAAACATAAGAGACTACCCAATGAAGTGAAACCAATACTGAAAGTAGAAATGGCGACTTTATTTGCTAAATACGAAATTCGGTCTGCCAAAAAACAACGCAATCCATTACATCAACGCCTATGCCGTCTCCTTCCAGTAACACATCAACATCTAGCATGGTCATGCACTTTTATGAAAGCATGGTTGACTTATTACAAATGGAAGAAGAAGTTATATACGAATAGTCGCAATTTTTATTAAACTAATTACAATTGTATTTTTTATTAATAATAAAAATAATTACAATTATAATATTTAATAATAAACATAATTATAATTGTAGTTTTCAACAGTTAAATTAATATAACTACCTTAAGAATACAGCCAGTCTTTCTTTCGCTGAAATTGCTTTCCTCCAGTTTGTGTCTTCTTTAGTTATCTCACTTTTAATTAAATTCAATAATTCATTGAAGCTTTCAATCGTCATTCCAAAATAAACATAAAACCGATCTTCATCTTTAAGTAATTCTGGAAAAAGCGTCTGAAATTCTACTTCATTTTTACGTTGTTTGTTAATTGGATGTACCCAGTATTTTCTCTTTTTTGAAATAGTGGCGACATGCCAAAGAACCATTGTTTCTTCATCTGAAGATGAACCATTGAACCATATGATACAAGCTACTACTGGAAACTGGAACGCAACACATTTGACCGGCCCTAGTCTGCGTTAGAACCATGCGTTCTAAATTAACGGTATATGAACGTTGAACGCAGACGCTTTCTGTGTGCGCGAGGCCTAAAGACCTACTAAATTTTCATCTAACGCCTCTTTCATTTTAAAGGGTAATTGGTCTAATTAATAGCATTATATTAAAAAAAAACAATATCCTTAAAGGTGTTGAACTGAGCTGATTTTTATGAATTATTGAAAATTATTGTTCCTAATGATTGTAAATATTAAAAATTTAATTATATGAATTATCTAAAAAGGATATTTCAGTAGTGTAATAAATTTTAATTTTAAATCTTTTTGATAAGAATTTTATGTGTAAACACAAAAATTCATTTCTTTTTACGTTATGTAGTTGCACTGATGAATTAGTGTTACCATGAATGGTACATAAAATACTTTGAATCACAACGGATAAATTGCATTCTTGGATTTCGGCTCCGAGATTACATAAACATTGTTATATATGATGTACGACTGATTAGGTTTAGTTAGTTTACTTATACTGTAACTAACTCATACAGCGGACCGTCTTTATGTTAACTTTGAATATTAGTGTTTCGTATTGTGTAATTTTAAACTTTTTTTTTTGTTTATAAAGTGAACTAGATACAAATGAATGAATATTTTTTCGTTTCTGTAAGTATGCATTTAATCTTTATATGAAAACGAAAAAATGTCTGTTCTGTATTCCTATACGCCTTATTTTATGTAATTTTCAAATAGTATCCTAATTCATAAATTTAATTATTTTATCTGTGAACGATTTATAAATTGTTACATTATTTTATTTTAATGTAGAAACGTTTAAACATTAATATTTTTTACATCTTGAACATTAACAACGTTATTGAACGTAATCTAGTAAATTATTGCTTGTAGAATATATCAAACGTATCAGCGCATTGTTTACTATTGTGTTCATCTTTATTTTTAAATTATTGAATGCATATGATGCCTACAGACATGTATGTACCAGTGAGTGTGCATATTTGCGTGTAATATATTTGCAATTTCTTACTTCTTTCGATTACGCATCTTCAATTTTTGACGCAACGTTATAAATTTTGGTGCATGAAGTAGTTAAACGCTGAGTTAACCCTATTTTAATGGATACTTCGTTTACAAGATATAGGGAGTTCCATGCACAATAATATTTAAGAAAGTAAAAACATTAAACAATATTTTGTATGTATAATAACACGTTTTACAAGATTAAAAATAATTTTTAATTTGTTATGTAAATATTTTTAGAATTGAGACACTTATGCAAATAGTGCAATTTTCTTAGCCTTATAACTTGATGTAGCGTGTAAGGAACATCGTAAATAGATTTTGTTCTATCTTTACATTGCATTCTTCGCAAATAATTTTACTTTATCATATTGTAGAGTATGACGAATTTGAAATGTATGTATTAGATTGTTGGTTGCATGCGTATTTATGCACATTTTTTAAAAATATATAATATATGCGTTGATCGAAAAAACAAAACAATTTGTAAAAATATTTTAACATGTAATAATTTGGTTTGATTTTTAAAAAAATTACATGAATAAAACCTTTTTACCTATTTTAATAGTAGGAATTGATCATGTTACTATCGATTTTTACTTGCAATAAGTTTAACGTATTTTCATTCTATGCCAACTTATTCATTGATGAAATATTAATTGTACGATAAAATAAAATTCCAACCAATAGGAAAAATTAATTAGTTTAGTTATTTCGTTTTAACTGTTCTTCGATTATTAATTTAATTTTAAAAAGTTCCGGTGATAATTACGTACTTTCCGTTCTCAAATATGATTACTAATCCAGAGGCAAGTGATGGTAGTTTTTTTTTTTTTTTCATCGTTTAATCATGGCTTCTTCAGCCGCTCAGTAATTTCGTTTATTAATCAGAACCGAAGATTTAGTGTTGTTTTCCACGACGTATCTTCTAACATCATTAACGTATTAAGTATTCAAATTGTAACGTAACCAATTGGTTATAATTCAAAATAATTTAAGTAGTTTTGAAAAAATCATTCAGATAGAACAAACTATTAACATTAAAAAAAAAATAATCGAACAATATTAACTAAATTTGTCACGTAAACGATGGTAAGGTATGTTTTTCATTGTAAATTAAATTGTAACCGTGAAGAATTTTAGTATATGTGCGGATAATTTTAATTTCTGTCAGATATAATGTGAAGTAAGAATAAAAAAGTGGGATTACTTTTAAAAAATAAGTAGTAGTCGACCAAGAATAAAGCTAATGGAGAATAATATATATATATATATATATATGTGTGTGTGTAATAAATTGGCGTTTAATTGAATGAAGTGAACCGTTTAAGTACGCTGGTTACGTTTTGTTATTTGATATCCAATGTAAATTAATTGTGCATCGGTTATTTCTTTGCTCGTGTCTGGTTGTAACAGTCTAACGCTACAATAATTTTCACGGTTCATTTTCGTTGCAAATGCAATTAGTGTTAGAATATAAAATTTCCTTTACAATTACTTTTTTATTCACATAAATGATTATAGTTGTATAATATACGTCATTGTGAAATAAAATGATAAAGTTGTTTCTTTGATGTTTATAAAGCTTTTTATCTACCTGTGTATCTGTCTCTGTCTATCGTCTGTCTGTCTCTTATCTCTCTCTCTCTCTCTCTCTCTCTCTATATATATATATATATATATATATATATATATATGTGTATATATACACACATATATTATTTATATAGTAAAGAAAAAGAACACCAAAAAGGAAGTAGCATGAATACCCGGGATGATTTCGATAAAGTGATACTAGATATCCAGTGGGAACATATTGGTTATGTTAAGAGCTGGAAAAAACAGAGATCGATAACGGAAGAAATTTTGGAATTTATGGAAAAACGAAGAAGCATCAAGAATAATCTATATGAATATAGAGGAATGAATAAATTAATTAGGAAATCTTGTCGAGCAGGAAAAGACGTTATTGTAGTGAAAAATGCACAGAAATTTAAGGATACCAGATTAAACACTATTTATTTAACGTTCATAAATTGGTTAAAGAAGTTGCAAGTACTTATTGTAAGCGAAATGTAGGTGTACCAGGTAAAAAACATGTGATAGGTACTGAAGACAAGTTAAAAGTCTGGAAGGAATATATTGAGAACCTTTTCGATGGTAACTGAAATATTGTGCCTCCCAATGAACACCATGATTTCCGTGGGGAAGGATCAAAGGATGATGAAATAGAGCATTGCGTTGAAATGCAGAAAATGAAAAAGCAGTCGGGTCTTATATACACGGAAATGTTGAAAATAATAGCTGACTATAGCGAAAATTGTGTACAAAAAATGAAGAAAGTTTTCAACAAGATCTATAATACAGGATGTGTACATGAAGAAAAAATCAACTTTCGTGACCATCTTCAAAAAAAGTAATGCACGTCATTGTGATGACTATCGACTAATTATCTTAAAAATTATTCCTTCGAATAGTACATACAAGAATTTACAAACGTTGCCAAGAACAAGTGAGTAACACCCAATTTGGGTTCAGAAACGGATTGGGTACGCGGAGGCCTTATTTGTAATACGAACGATAACACAGCGTTGTCGCTATGTGAATGTTTATATGTCTATGCATATGCCATTGATTATCATAAAGCTTTCGATTGCGTAAACCCCGACAAATTGATGAAGATATTGAAGAAAATATTTATAGATAAAAACGATTCCAGGATAATTAGTGGTCTATATTGGAACTAAGCGGCAGTAGTTTTCGTGTAGATAATGCGTCATCGACAGAAACAACTGTCAAGGGAGGAGTACGCTAAGGCTTCCTATCTTCCCTATTGTTTAATATATGTGCGAAGCTATATTCAAAGAGGTATTAGAAGAAAGTGACGTAAAACTGAAAATAAATGGTGTTTCATTGAATAATCTCCGATACGCGGATGATTGTATAATTATAGCAGATAGTGAGCTTCAACGAATCTAAGAAAAGATAGTAGAAAAAAGTTCTGAATATGGATTGAAACTGAAAAACAAAAGTAATTCTATTTTCAAAGAAGCCGATTACATGTGCAATCAAAATAAGAAATGAAAAAATTGAACAAGTCTCACGTATCAAGTATTTAGGAAGCACATTCGAAGGAATTGTACTTTCAAACTTGAGATACATAGTAGAATTGAACAAACTAGAAGTGCATTCGTAAAAATGAGGAATTTTTTACATGTCAAGAGCTAAAATTGGAACTAAAAATTAGACTTCTGAGACATTACATCTTCATGCTATATGGATATGAATGTTGGAAACTAAATTTAACATTGGAAAAAAAAGATCAACGTATTTGAGTTGTATTGTTACCACCGGATGCTGAAAATACCATGGGTACAAAATGTCAAGAACATCGAAGTGCTTAATAGATTGGGAAAAAACTGTGAAATTATAGAAACTATCAAAAGAAGACAATTGCAATACTTGGGACATATTAAGAGGAACAAAATGTATAAAATATGTTATTCGAGGTTAAAATTAATGGGAAAAGATCAAGGGGAAGACCTCAAACAATGTGGATTAACAATCTTAAGAAGTGGTTGTTCATCATTAGAACTTTTCCGGTCGGCCGCTGATAGGAATTCTTTCGATTGTTTGTGATGGGAACGGCGGATAAAGAAGAATAATATATGAATAGTCCTACTATAAAAACGCCGGTTTACGAAGATATTAGACACACACACACGTCTATAAATTATAAGTTCTAAGAATATTTCTAATTTTATAATTAATACTAGCGGGGAAAAATACAGGCAATTTTATGCGTTCTTTTAAGACGTCGTCAATTGTGTTCTGAGATAAAATTACCTCGATTACTTGCATTTATAGAAATAAATACAATAACGAACGCGTCTCTATTAACCCCCTCGGTCATGATTTCCATTATATGGTACGTACAATTTTAATGTTAACAATTTTTTTACTTTCTGATTGACGTGATTTTTTTTCATAATTTTTAAAATTACAACTGGCCAGGTAGCCATCCAGCAATTGGACTGGAACGCATTGAACAGAGTTTTTTGTAGTTTATTAGAATTTTCGCTATTGTCTTTACCAATAGCTAATACGCTGTATCGTCGGCAAACGTAGCTGTTATTACGTTATTATCAACTGGAAAATCGGCAGAGTAGATTAAGTAAAGCGCCGGACCTAGACGCTTCCTTGAGGTACGCCAGCAGATACAGGATAGATATCGGAGAATTGATTTAGGATTTTAACCTGGCATGTACTATCTTCAAGGTAGGATTTTAGAAGAAGATAGTAAGGATGCGGTAATATTTTTTTTAAACTTATACAGCAGACCATGAGCCACACCTTATCAAAGGTTTGTTTGACATCTAAGAACACACACCCGTGCATACTTGCTTAGTTTCAAGACTCTCTTGAATAGTATGCACAATTCGGTGTATCTGTTCAATGGTCGAGTATTTTTTCTGAATCCAAATTGGTTCTCAAGAACAACATGTTCCAATTTTAAAATAGGATTCAACCGCTTCAATATTATTTTTTCAAGGAGTTTTGAGAGAATAGGAAGTAACGAAATGGGACTATAGGATGAAACCTCAACCGGTGTCTTACCTGGTTTTGGTACAACTACTATTTGCTCCAATTTTCAGGATAAAGGAAAATACTGCTGTCGAAAAACAGCGTTAAAAATGTTTGTAAGTAGTAGTATACCTTTTTTAGGTAGTTCCGATAATAGTTTATTAGTAATTAAATCAAACCCGGACTCTTTTTATTGTTAAATTTATTGATTATATATTTGATTTCGCTGGGAGACGGTGCAATCGGGGAACTTAACTGCAAAAGTAAAAATCCATGAATGTCAGTTTCATCATTAGATTGTAAATTTGTTTTGAGGACATCGGAGACATATTTGGCAAATACTTCCACTTTTTCTTTGTTAGTTCTAGCCCATGTACCGTCGGATTTACGAATTGGAGGAAGGGGTTTTATAGGTTTATTTCTGCTATTGACCGCTTTCCAGAGGTTCGCTTCCGTAGGTGAAAGTTCCTATAGACAACGTTGGAAGGATTCATTTTTCATGTTGTTAAGTAAAATCTTAAGTTTTTTTGATTTTTTATTTAACAATGTTTTGTAATAGGAATTTCGAGAAGATTGCAATTTTCTACGAATAGTTCTTTTTTTCACCAGATCGAGTATATGGCGCGGTATATTATTTATTTCCTTTTATTTCTTTTATTTTGTTAATATTTGGAGTAGATTTCCATGCGATACTCTGAATAGTTTCAGTAAAATACTTTTATTTTGAATGTCGCGTTTATGGACGCTCGAAAATCTTCCCAATTTGTATATTTAGTATGTAGGCAGGGAGAATTTTTCTTGGTTTATTAAACTTGTGTACTCGCGGTTAAAATTACGGCACTGTGATCAGAGCATAAATCAAAACCGGAATCAGCATTTATGTTCAACATTGAAATCCCGTTAGTTATAAAAAAAATCTAGAGCATCAGGGCGTTTAAGTCTGTAGGCCAGTATGTTGGTGCACCCGTTGCTACGCGATCGATGATTTAGCATTATCTTATTTAATAGCTTTCCCCTAGCGTTAGAAAATCGTGAACCCCATATTATGTTTTTCGCGTTTCAGTTACCGCCAGAGATGAACCTACGGTCTGGACTAGTGAAATATTCGCTTAGATTTCGTTCTTTGAATTTGTGGTTTGGAGGACAATACACTGCAGTGACTACAATTTTACCATTTAATGTATATGCCATTATATTTGTTGTTTGAATTTCTTCAATAGATAGGTTTTTAAGTTCATAGTGTTTTATTGTACTTTTAATAACAACAGCGCTGCCACAGTGTACCTTATGGTCAGGTCTTGTAATTTTGTAGACATTATAATTTTTAATACCGAAATATGTTTTATCTGTGAAACGTGTTTCAGATAATAACAATATGTCGATTTGCTCAAGGTTAAGGGGCATCTCTATTTCTAATTTACTTTGAACTGCACCATTTGCACGTGGCTATTTGTTAATTAATTAATTTGTTAACGCTGTGAGCAGGTTTAGTACGGCTGTATTTTGCTACATAAGCTAATTAAACATTGATTTAAACTCGTTTAGAAAAGTTGTTATGATACTTCTAAAGTCAGAATTGTTGTCTCGATGATAAGTAGATGGGCCAGGAAATGTACTGAATGGTTTCCAATCAATAGGAAAAGATTAAGGCGAAGTCCAAAAATGAGATGGAGGGACGATATCGTCAAATTCGCAAGTGCAGTCTGGATGCGTAAATTACTTTATCGGATGGACTGGAAACAGCTAAGAGTAAAATATGGAAGCGTTCAATAAATTAAAAGAGGCCAATGTTCGATTACGGGCTTAATTTCCCTAATACAGTTAAAAATATTAATATTATTTTAGCATTAAGAAAAGATGTGTATATATATATATATAATTTATTAATTTTGCATAGAAAATTTGTATAAATTCTTTCTTTTAACAACGTTCTCTCTCTCTCTCTATATATATATGTGTGTGTGTGTGGGTGGGTGTGGGTGCGTAGATATTTATGTGTTTGTATATGCATATATATGTAAAATGGTATATTGTTTTATGTCTATATTCTTTATTTGATTTTGGCCATCGTCGATAAATCATCGATATTCCTGGATGCGTCTATAATTCTTTTATATATATATATATATATATATATATATATATATATATATTAAAATAACGGAAAATACGTTTGCTCGTTGTAGCACGATAATTGTTTATAATAGGTAATTGTGGGAGAAAGAGTATTGGAATGTTGTTGGCATTTATTTAACATTTTGTTTCTAAAAATATCCCGTCTAGTGTAGCTAATTAATCGCAAAAGCGAACTGTGTATCACGAAGCTGTGTTCTAAATGTTAAGACCACTTATAAACTAGCGCTTATACGGCGATATTTTAACTTTCCTCGAGAATACAATACTCGTTTAAAAAAATAAATGAATGCGAACGATTTATTTTATAGAAAAATAGGAGGAAAAATATTTCCCAATAAAGTAAAATTTCCACGGTTTAAATGTAATAAAAACTCGTTTTAATCGAAAAAAACTTTTTTTTCATACTTTTAGAAATCGGATTTTTTTTCTGTGTAAATTGTATCGATATCGAAAACAATTCTGAATGCGTATTAATTAACCACGGAAGCTAAAAATTGTTTTTTAATACTTATATCTGTCATTTCGAAACTTTATGAGAAATTCATACTAAAAAAAGTTTACAACCCATAATAGAGGATAAGGGAATAGTGACCGATGACCAGTATGGTTTCAGAAATAGACATTCAACAATACAACAGGTACATTATTGAAAAAATTGAACTAGCCTGGAAGAAAAATTTTGCGACGCGGGTTTCTCGAATATTAGCCAGGCTTTCGATCAGATCTGGCTACAAATTTAGAACTCATCTGCTATATCACCGCTGCAAACTAATTAACCATTCTTATGTGAAAGATATTTTCGGGTGAAAAATGGAGGTGAAGTGTCCGATATATATATATACATGGACGATGACCAGTAAAGTGGAAGAACAATCATTAGAAGCATTCGAAATGTGATGTTACAGGTATATGCTGCTGAAAATACGGTAGATAGATAAACTAACTAACGAAGAAGTCCTAAGGAAAATTGGACGAGAAAGGACATTATGGAAAACAATAATAAAACGAAGGATGAAATATGATTGGACATATTCTAATGCGTGATAGTATACAAAAGTTATTATAGAAGGAATAATGGATGGAAAACGAGGAAAGGGAAGACGTAGAAAACAATATATGTAATAGCTAACAGACTTACTGCTGGAACCGGATATGCGGATATGAAGAGGAAAACGTCAATTGTGCAGAAAATCTGAGGACTGATGACTACATGATGATGATATATATCCTATTCAGTGTGGAGTTCTACAAGGGAGTATACTAGGATCGCCACTTTACTTAATATATACTGCAGACCTCTCCCAGTGTCAAAAGAAACATCGACAACAGCGTTTGCGGATGACACAGGGATATTATGCAATAATCACTGCCCTATTAAATGTAACCATAGTCTGCAAAAAATTCAATTCACGAAACATCTGTCTAGTGTAAACATTGGTTAATTAATATAAATGAAAATAAAACAAAACATATACGTACATTAATATACCTACCCATGGATATAACAGTAAATAACAGAATCCTATTAGCTGCGCAAAACGCTGTATATCTGGGTTTATATCTAGACAAAAGACTAATATGGCGAACACATACCCAGACAAAAAGAAAAACGCTTGGCATAAAGACTCGGCAGATGCTCTGGATGCTCTGAACCGTGTCTCCAAATTTGTTCCTGAATAAGAAACCATTAATATACAAACAAATACTAGCACATATTTGGAGGTGTAGTTATTAATTATGTGATTGTAGTGCCAAAAGCAACATTGCGATAATACATCATTACCAAAATAAAACAGTACGAATGATGACAAATGTGCCATGATATGTAATCAACAAAACCCTTCACCGCGATCTGAACATAAAGTACGTATCAGAAGTGATAGGCGAAGAAGCAGAAAATCATAAAAAGAAGCTTCGTAAGCACCCGAATTCGACAGCAGTCAATTTATTCGATAAAATTATGTGGTAAAAAATATCATAGTGATCATTGTCAATAAATCAATTATCTGATATATCAGTTAATGAGTAAAATGAGATAAAATTAATACATGGATGCTTAAAAAATTGTATTTTAAATGAAGACAACAAAATTAAACATTACTTCAGCGTAAGAATATTTTAATCAATAGTATAGGTCGATGTAAGATATTTCAATATAGAATTAACACTATACCCCGTTCAATTTTTAAGAACGACAGGACTTATCAAATTCCGAATTAGTAAACGATATATGTAGTTAAAGAAGAAATTAAAAGAATGGCGAGTGAAGGGATAATAAAATCAACAGACTCCACCTATAAATGGTTCTCTGGTTGCTGTATTCAAGAAATCTGGAGAAATAAGATTGTTCCTCGATTCGTGTGAAATTAAAATAATCCTATCAGATAATGAAAAACCGAGGTCAAATTGATGTGCGCTAACATAAATTAATTATCTTTCCTGCATTGCTGGCTACGTACATAACGTAAAACTGCAGACAGCCGTGATTTATTGGACTGATGTTTGGCCGAGCGATTTTTTCAACATGATGGGAGTAAAAATATGACTAAAGGAAATCCATACTTTTTAAGTACTTGATAAAATTATTCAAGTTATTGTATCTCCTGCGTAGAATTATTTCGTACGTATTTTCTTTTTCAGTGACAATTAATAGACACGCTCAACAAAACAATTTTCCACTCGTTTCACACCCAGTTAACCATAAAATGTTTACATATTAAGATACGTTGAAATGTCTGGTAAAAGTCGTCCCACCTTCCCTTTGATCAGTTTGTAAATGGCTTACTACAATTCATAATTTTCTAACTGCTGATTAAAATTAAATCGCGTGGAATGTTTTCAGTGAATTCCGAACGGGTATTTTGTTTACAACAAAAATCCGAGTATGCAACCTACAACTTACAATAAACTCCGTATTAAACTGTCTAGTCAAAAGTGATATTACAGCCACTTTTTTTTTCATTATTAATATTTTATTATTCAAATTAATGTTTTACAGCTTGTTTACACTTACAGAGGTGCAATACACTTCACCGCCACTTTAGGCTTAATCAATGTACTACTCCCCTTTACAATACTCTATAGTATGTAATAATATAGTAACCACTTTTACACTCTCATTTACGCGGGGGCTGTGCACCAATTTCACTGCCAGCATCAAAACATGCATGCACTTGTAGCTTCTTATATAAGGTAGTATTTATGCTATAATTTAAGTGTACTAGATACATAAATGTGGGAGTTGTCCATATATGATAGATGTATACATATGTATATATATACACACGCAATTTAAGCATTATTGCACAGAAATTTCACACAAATGCACATACATACGCATACATACATGTACGCGCGCAGAAATATACTCATTATACATATTACTCCACTTATCGCAAGTATCGTTTTCATCACGTTTACGTGTACTAATATTTTTCTTTGCGTTGGTAAATTATCTGTGGTAGGGAAATAGTAGAAAAACCCGTTCTAATTATGCCCTGGAACCTATAGGCCAACAAGTTTGATGAAATTACAAATCTTTCCTCATTCCTCACTGATTTTTAGAACTGACACTTCACACTTATTCCGCTACATCATTTGAAATGTCTGTGTGTCGCCTAGTAATGTTGGAGTGATTAGGTGAAATGGTGATACCTTTCTATGTTAATCTTTTATAACTTTATAAGTTATGATAAAAATATATATTATTTTCTCGCGATTTTGTAGAGTTTTTATATATATATATATATATATATATATATATATATATATATATATATATATATATTCCTTTGATTTTGCCATTTTTTAGTGGGTACTGATAATTTTACTGCTTGCTTTTTCCATATTCGTGTTTATATGTTGCAATGTGTGTATAGCTATTTGAAAACAGGTTTTTTCAAAATTGAATCGTACTTTTAACACAATGAAGAATTTTATTATTTTTTTGTTCTTTTTAAATTATAGTTATAAGATTATTTTATTAACAAATAAAATTCTACGTAGCACGATGTATAAATAGATATAAAAATATACATGTTTATATGGTTCTTAAATTTTTATTCCCGCGAATAAATATTACTGTATATATATATATATGCATGTATGTATGTAAGCGCCTAATGAATGTGATTGAAGGTACATGTGTATGTATGTGTGTATGTAAGCGCCTAATGAATGTTATTGAAGGTACATATGTATGTATGTGTGTATCGTGCACTTTTAAAATAATTTATTTCGTTATTTTATAGCGCCAGCCGGCGAAATTATTATTCTGTCTGTATTTGTAGAGAAAAACACATGTGCCACGAAATAATGCTCGGCTGACGTTAATTAAGTCTGTACATACATACATATATATAGTATATATATATGTTTTTTGTGTAATTAACTATCTGGACGTATACACTTCTTTTATATTAACTTATTTTAACCGCAATGATTTTATTAGGATATAAATATACAATGACAGAACGTAATTAATGTTGTTAGGGGGGATACATTATGCACAGTTTATGAACTCGTGATTGAATTAGTAATAATCTAATTCCACGTACGAATTCCGGCTGTAAAAATTATATTTCTTTCATATTTCTTTCACGCCTGCTGCTTATCTTCTATATATCGGTTACAGTTTTACGAAGATCGCTTATAATTTTTGATTTCGGTTTAAATAACGATTTTGTTCGACGGCTGGGTTAATTTTTATTCTAACATCTGTGGTACTTTTTTGGATTGAAAATAGAAATACTCTTTTTATATAGAATATCATAATTATATTTCCATCAACATCTAGTTTCGTTAACGAGTAAAAACTTAATCTAAAGAAGCGGTCTAGATTCGTTCGTTAACCACTTGTAGGGTGAAGTTTGAAAAGGTTCTGCTTATTTTTAGATTTTCGAGAAAATCAATGACCCCCATTATTTATGGAAACGTGTATGAATATAGTTGTATGGTTGTATCAGAATAATTAATAAGTCAAAATTTTGGATACTGATCTACTAGAAAAATAAAAATAAATACTTATAAGGAAAATAAAGCAAATCCGATGATGTGGAAGTAATACATCAAGTGTGTATAAAGTTTAAGTGGGTCCCTCTTCTCATTGCGGTATTACTGGAAACGAGGTGGTCGATGAATTAACGCGTTATAATTTATCAAGCGTCCCTTATGAGAAAATTAAATGGAATTGAACTGATATTTTACCAAAGATTAAACAATCTGTATTAATAGATTTTTAACAGTACTACACCGCCGAAAGTCAGAATAAAGGGAAAAAATACTTCGCTCTGGTATATACGGTTTCCAGTAAACCATGATTTCAACTATACTAGAACGTTTCGAGGGATTATATATGAACTTTATTTCGATTACGTACTTGGCATAATCTCTCCCCTCACATCTTGCTAAATTAGGCATAATTTCGGATGGTACATGTAACACGTGCCATATTGACGACTGTGTAGAACATTAAATTTGGGTTTGCTCGAAATTTCTAAAGCATAGGGATGAGCTATTCTCTAGCCTGTGAGTCAATGTTAATTGTTTCTGACTCATTGTCTTCTGTTACAATTAGTTTATATAAATTTATCAAACGTAATTGCATCGAAATTTAAAATACACCAACTAGATAAAAGTTCAAACTGGCCAAATGGCGCAGGCTAGGCCAATATATATATATATATATATATATATATATATATATATATATATATATAATTTATATTTATATATATATATACATTTAAATATGTGTATATCCTAAATTTAATGTAAATATTACTTAAAAGGAAATTATAACTTTTCGTCGCGCGCGTTTAAAACGTTATTTATTTATTTGCGAAATTTGCAACACGTTTGAAAAATTTTATATCATTGGACGTGTGTAATTCTCGATAAATCACTGAAGTCGTGTGTTACTATTAACAAATTAAATCACTAATATTTATTTTCTTATAGAAAACACAAAGCTTTCGGCATTTACGCCATTATCAATTGAAACATTTTAAAAAAATAATAATTTTAAAAATATAAATTAAATATAATTACTTAAAAATATTTGATGGTGATTGTGAAAATATACTCCAAAAATGCTGTTCTGCTTCTGTTCTGTCTATTTTTTGAATTGTTGAAATTTAACATCAATATATTTGTTTATTAATTTTGTTTTTTTATATTAATTTTTTCTTCAATATTATTTTCCGGATTCTGTAAAAGTTGTATACTGGTGGAATTTTTAATTTTTCATTTACTGTTGCGATGTATGATGTCCAAAAGTAAAATATAAAATATAAAAATATACGAACACAAAATTTTTTAAAAAACACAATTTTACAAGTAAAATGAAAATAAATATTAAAAAATCTGATAATGACCGTGGTGAACAACACAATCAACTATCAATATATAAAATTTACAAGACAATAGCCGGATAATAATTAATTTGAACATGTAGTTAAACATTGAAAAATACTTATATAATAAAAATTAATAGCCAGTAAAATTACAACATATTTTACAATATACTTTTTAAAATTAATTCTTCATGAAAATTTACCATTGAATTTAATAAGATATTTTTATTTTTATCCCTTTCTTTTATAATTTCCATTTTTTCAAGTAGTTTTCTTTGTTTATAGCGTTTTTCTATATGTAAAATTTTATAATTTAGATTAATATTATTTATTTTATGTTCTAATTCTACACAATGTTTTCCAAACAACGATTTTTCATCATTATTTGCATATGAATTTAAATGTTCTTTAAATCTTGTTATGCATTGTCTGCCTGTTTCTCCTATGTATTCTTTTTCACATTGATTACAATTTAATTTATAGACTCCTGAATTTTTTAATATATTTCTATTTTGTTATTATTAATTGATTTTAATAATGTACTATTATTTCTTATTGCTAAATCAATGTTATATTTGTTAAATATTTTAATTATTTTATATGTATAATTTCCTACATAATTTATAGAACGTAAATAATTCTTTTTATTGTTTTCTGTATTTATATTGATTTTAGTTTTATTCCATATTTGATCCACTATAATAGGGTTATATTTGTTGCTTATTGCTATTTGTTTTATAATGTTTTTTTTTTATTCAATTTATCATTGTCTGTTAAAATTGATTTTGCTCTATTAATAAAGTTTCTTAAACTTGCTAATTTATGCATTTTTGGGTGAAATGAATCATTTGGTATTAATATATCTGTTTGTGTAGGTTTTCTGTGTATATCTATATCAACTTTTTGGTTAATAATGTTAATATTTAAATCTAAAAAATTTATTGTTTTTCCTCCTATTTCTAACATAAACTGAATGTTTTTATTATAATTATTTAAATTAGATACAAAATAATTCAAAATACTGTCATTATCATTATTAAAATTCCATATTATTAAGATATCATCAACATATCTTTTCCATAATTTAACATTATTTTTAAATATATTTTTATTTTTAATGTTATTCTCTAATTTATTCATATAAATATCAGCTAAAATGGGTGATAATGGAGATCCCATAATTAAACCACTATTTTGTTTATAATATTTATTTTGAAATTGAAAATAATTTTGATTTAAAACTGTCTCTAATATTCTTATATAATGATTTTTATAAATATTATTATTTAAATTATTATTCATAATATATTCTATTACTTTATCAGTAGGAATTTTGTTATACATGTTGAAGCCCAGTTTTTTTTAAAAAAAAAAAAAAAAAAAAAAACCTACATTTAACGATATTAGCATATCATTATTCTGAAGTTTTATTCCTTTTAGACAATTTATTAATTCTATATATTTTTTATACTAAATTTATCTTCAAATTCATAATTTTCTTTTAAAAAATTTGCTATATTTCTTGAAATTTTATAAGATGGTGTATTTATGCAGTTTACTAGCGGCCTAATGGGTTTATTTTCTTTATGTATTTTTATTAAGCCTGTTAAAATTGGTGTTTCTGGATTCATTTCAGTTAGATTTTTGTGGAATAATTGTGTACTTAAATTTTTATTATGATTATTTGTTTGGTTAGTATTAGATTCTAATTGATTAATAGATTTTAATTCTTTTTTAATAATTTCATTAAATCTAAAAGTTGAATTTTTTATTTTCTTTAAGTCATTTTTAAAATTATGATTTTTTAAAAATGTTTCACTTGATAATGGCGTAAATGCCGAAAAGCTTTGTGTTTTCTATAAGAAAATAAATATTAGTGATTTAACTAATTTTCAATTGATTTTTTTATAAAAAATCACTACATTTCACATTATATATATATATACAAAAAAAAGTTACTATTAACGATAGAAATGTGACCTAAGTAGGGATGATTGATTTTAAAAAAATGGCCCCATGCTAGGGGATGTTATTTATGAACAGTTAAGAGTTCGATTAATTAACCCTTTCAGTTAACTGTTATCGGTTTTTTAAACGAATTTATACATTTCGGTTTAATGAAATAATTAGAGAAAATTAATCGCTAAGGTGACAATCATGATTATTATGTTACTTCTTCTGTTGTAGAATATTGCATGCAATAATTACTAATTTATATTAAACGGCTTCATGCTACGTCGATCATCTGTTGCAGCTTCAGACTTTTTTGTACGCCTTTTGCCATCCATTCCTGCGACATTTTATTGGTTCTTTGTTGATTTTCCCTTGAACAGCTACCATCAGTATTCCATTTTCGTTAATTGTATATTTACGCTTTTGGTTATCTATGACTTCTATCAGTTGTGTTTTTGATTTATTAAATATTTTCAGTACCTTCGCGTTACTAATGTGGTCTCTCCACGATATATTCAAAAGTATGCGATAGCACCACATCTCGAAAATTTGTATTCTTTTCTTGACTTCTGCGCTTATTGTTCACGTTTCGAAGCAAAATAGTCCACACATAGCATCTCACGATTTATAAAGATCTATTTTGCGTATAATATTGCTTTTTAAATGAATGGATAATTTTTAATGCGTTTTAATTAAATATTTATAGTATTGAAACTTTTAATGGTAACTAAATGTCCCTCATTACGAAAATGTATATTAAAAGTTCATGTATCCTATAGAGGATACTGTGACTGAAAGAATTAATTCTATCCCCTGTAAGTATGAATGTAGAAGTTGCTAGAGTCCTAAAGTTAATTTTTTTTTATTCCAACGTTCATACTATATTATTTTTTATAGAATTGCAATGATTCCTTCTTTATATGAAGTTTGAAATAACACTTTTTGCAACATCTTATTTAAATCATTCCCTGGAACTTTGTTAAATATATCAAAAGGTAATTAATTTTTTTATTTATTTTATTATTATTATTATTTTTATTATTTATTTATTATTATTATTTATTATTATTTATTATTATTTTTTTTTTTTTATATAACTATAAGGAAATTTGATGCTTTCTCTGGGCTACAAAATCGACTTTTTTCCCCTTTAAACCGTCTATAAAATCGGCTATTCGAGCTAACGCGTTGGGGTCGGACTTTTTCGAAACTAGAGGTTCTTAACGCTATAACGTTCGTAGAAGGTCATTTTTCGAAAGGTCCGACCGTTGGGCCGCAAACAAAATTCAAAGTCGAAATTTTGAGTTTGGGAATTTCGGTCATTTTTTTGAAAATCGTTTTTTTCTTAACTTTCCTTTAAGTTAACACCGGCCGAATTCGATATCGATCGAAAGCATACTAAATTCCCTATCGAAATGATATATAGCGAAATTTTCGCCAAAGGCCAAATTCCAACCTTTAGCCGAGGTCGAAGTTGGCCATTTTGACAACCGAAATTGTTTTTTTTTTTTTACAAAAATCGCCGTTAAAAAAAACCAGGGCCTAACTCGAAAATCGCCTCCATTATTTTTTACTAGACCCTATAGGCTATCTTTTACGTCTTTTGGTCTATAGTCGTACGATGCGCACAACTTCCGGAACAATTCGATTTATACAGTCTTTTTCGGGTACTGAAATGTGACTGAAAAGTTCCCAGCTTTAAAGCCGCTTTCCTATTAATATATAAACCTCAATCGATATTTTTTATTCGACCAGATTTGCTTTGATATGAACTTTATCTTAAAGTCGTCCAAACCTTTGGTAGAAAAGTTCAAAGTTCGATGGAATCCGAGTGTTGTTTTAAATTTTCAGCTCCTTTACTATAAGACTTATATCGAAA
The DNA here is from genome assembly GCA_032883995.1 of Coronaproctus castanopsis. Lineage (NCBI taxonomy): Eukaryota > Metazoa > Arthropoda > Insecta > Hemiptera > Monophlebidae > Coronaproctus > Coronaproctus castanopsis. Next base: position 253,840,841 of record CM065053.1, read on the forward strand.
ACGAACATAATCTTTATTAAAGTACGCTTTAAGACCTTTCTAAGTAATTTCAGCTGGAAGACCTTTGACCAATTTGTAATTTCGATTTTATTCCGATTTTAGGGCCAGTTTCGAAGGTTTTGGAAGAATTTTTTCGACATTTTCGACCTTTCGATCGGTACATATATCTAATGTATACGACAGAGTGTGCGGGGATAGTCGGACATGGGGCCATTGGGGCAGGAAATGGAAGTCAATATGGTCGAGATGGAAATGTACCGATATTTTGTTAGGTATCGATAGGATAGTGTTCACCTTTCAGAGTTAAGCTATTCAGACGGTCCGGATATGGTGGAAATCGTCGAAAATTCGATCGAAAAATTTCGATTTTTCACAATGCTCTTACAAATCGGCCGAGTAATCGCCGGTAATGAAACGCGGTATTTCGCCTTTAAAATATTTATAAATTAAAATACCAATCGAATTCTGGCGCTAAAGTCGAAATTCGGTGGTTTATGGCAGGCGGAAAACGCGAAATTTTATTTTTTCGAAAACCGAACCTATAAAGATTAAACTACAATTTATGGCCTATATAATGTGTATTCGATCATTTTTCAATCCGACGCGGCTTAGTAATAGAGATGGAAAGTAGGCAAATTGTCACCTTTGGCAAGTTTTTAAACGATTCCGACTCCAGAAATAGTCATTACTATATAAGATCTATGGTATAAAGCGAAAAAATTTTCAAATTGAACCCGAAAATTTCAAAAGGGGTACAGACCCCACCCCTTTTGATTTTTTCGAAATTTCGATTTTCCGCAATAATTCGCGAACGATTCGCATTTTGAGAAAATCGTTCAAACGAAAGTTACGCGTGATTAAAATACGCGTCTAACGATGGTAGTCGCGTATTTTTATAGCGAATACTCGTCGAGAAAATAGGAGTTAAAGGGTTTTGGGGACAGGGGCCCTTTTTACGGCCCCTGTGATAGATAGGGGTTTCGAGTTGGGCTTAAAAGAAAGTAGACGTCGAGATCTATAATTTATGTTATAACGTAAATGTTTTGAAAATTAACCGCTAACGAGAAATCGCGAGTTTAAAATTTTTTAGTCGGCGGGTTAGTAGCTATATATATATATATATATATATATATATACATATATATATATATATATATATATATATATATGGGAGTTGCAGCGCAACAGCTTCTATGTTCCAACATGCGCATCTGTACCGTCTTCTCTTCTCTCACCTTTCTCTTTCCTCCTTCCTTTTTCCTATCTAACTCACTCCCCTTTTAAGAAGTCCTACGGCGATAAGTATGTGGCGGTGGTAGCAGGCCTGGTCGGCTGGAAGCTACTAGCTGCAACTTGCACGGCAGGCGGCATGTCCTATATGGTCGCTTTCAACTGGAATGGAGCGGAAGTTGAATTCGGCAGTCAGATATGCGACTGGGCAGGCCTCTTCAGGATCCCCGCTGCCCACCATGAATGTGGAGAGGGCTAGAAAAGGTGCCCCAAACATCGGCTGCTCCAACTATCCTGGTCAGCGTGCCGCGGCTGGCGGGAACTCAAATCATGCGGTAAGAAGAACAGGAATGATTTAATACTTAAATTTGGAACTTGGAACATACGAACTTTAACGGATAGCGACAATGTACCAGAAAGAAGAACCGCTTATTTAGCGAAGGAGTTACGCAGATACGACATTGATATTGCAGCTATAAGTGAAACCAGATTACTTGGTGATGGAAACCTTTATGAGCCTGCAGGCGACTATGTGTTGTTTTGGCACGGCAATGCTCTTGGTGGCAAGCGCTTGCATGGAGTTGGTATAGCGCTGAAGCGTTGTTATGCAGATCATGTCATATCCTCACCAGAAAATCATGGATCAAGATTAATGAAGTTATGTCTACAACTAAATATAAGGACCAAAATACATGTTATTAGTGCATATGCGCCCACAATGGATGCGGAAGAAAATGATAAGGAGATTTTCTACTCAGACTTGTACAATCTCGTTAAGAGTGTTCCAAATAAAGAACGAGTATTTATACTTGGAGATTTCAATGCACGTGTAGGGAATGATGTGCATGTTTGGCCAAATATTGTTGGTAAGCACGGTCTAAAAGGCGTAAATGATAACGGCAACCGTCTTCTCCAGTTCTGTGAAAGCCTTGGTCTAGTCATAACAAACACGATATTTGAGCTTAAGCCCATCTATAAAGGCACGTGGATGCATCCAAGGTCAAGGCAATGGCATATGATAGATTTCATAATCGTGCGTTCTGAATATAAAAGAGAGGTAAGAATAACTAGAGTTATGCGAGGCGCAGAATGTTCAACAGACCACATGCTTGTAAGATCAGTGATTTCGCTGACGAAGCAGAAGATTCATAAAAAATACTTAAAACCCAAATCTGCTCGATATAATGCTGATGCCTTAAGAAACGATAATAAGCGCAAAGAGGTAACGGAACTCATTGACCAAGCTTTCAGTGCGTCGGAGATTGATTCTGCCTCGAATAGCAGTCAAGTTTGGGCTAAAATGAAGGAAGTAATACACCTCACTTGTTCCCGTGTGATAATGACATCTAAAAAGAAAAATCAGGACTGGTTTGTCGCAAATGATAAAGAAATTACTGACCTAATTGCGCGGAAAAGGCTAGCTTTCACTCAATGGCAGAATGATACAAGCAACATAAGGCTGAAACAAAAATTTTCTGAAATAAAGGCTGAAGTTCAAAGGAAAACACGCTGGATGAAGAACAATTGGTGGCAAAACAAGGCACAAGAGATTCAAACATATGCAGATTCCGGCCGTTATAGGGAGTTCTTTTCAGCAGCTAAAGCAATATATGGACCTACACCGTATAGAAATGCTTTGTTAAGGGATGAATATGGAAATATCATAAGTAATCATCATAGAATAGCGCAAAAATGGAAATGTCACTTTGAGAATTTATTAAATAATGATACTTGTGTAAGTCACTCAGTGCTGAACGAAGTGCAGAATTCTCAGCAACTCGCTGCTTTAGACGAGGATATATCCTTAAAAGAGGTTAAAGATGCATTAAAGCACATAAAAAATGGGAAAGCTGCCGGCCCAGATGGAGTGTTACCGGACATTCTAAAGTTGGAAAGCAGCAACCTGCTAAACGCGCTTCATAAATTATTTTCTATTATGTGGGAACAAGAATCTATGCCAACTGATTTCCAATTAGCTGCCATAGTGCCCATTTTTAAGAATAAGGACGACAGGAGCGATTGTAACCACTACAGGGGAATTTCATTGCTTTCAACTGTGGGGAAATTATTTGCCAGGATTATGCTTAATCGTATTTTACCAATATTGGAACGAACCTTTCCTGAGACACAGAATGGATTTCGCAGTGGTCGTGGTACCATCGACTCAATATTCTCGCTTAGGCAGCTACAAGAAAAGTGCTTAGAACAAAATCGGGATCTTTTCATTGCATTTATTGATGTTAGTAAAGCCTTTGACTCAGTGCATAGGCAGCTACTGATGAAATGCATGGAGAAAATTGGCTGTCCGCCGAAATTTATTCGATTGCTTTCCCTTCTATATGACAACAATACAAGCATGGTGATGCTACGAGATGGCAATTCTGAATCATTTAAAGTTAGTACAGGAGTCAAGCAAGGGTGTGTGCTGGCCCCTGTGCTGTTTTCAGTGTATATGGCTTTCATACATATGATAGCAGTTAAAAAGCTGGGACCTGAAAAGATAGTAATGATCAGTAGGTTTAATGGCGGATTATTTAATGTACATCGATTACAAGCAGCTTCTAAATGCTCCAGAGTAGGAGTATTCGATTTCCAGTACGCAGATGATTGTGCTGTGGTCGCATACACCATACGGGAACTGCAGACTACTATCAAAATACTTGATGCAGTATACAACAGTTTTGGCCTAGCTATAAATAAGGGAAAAACCAAATTACTTGTACAGGTAGCTCCCACAAACAAACGGCAAAATGTACACGTGTTGGAATTAGGTAATAGTGTAATAGAACAGGTGGAAAGTTTTAAATACCTTGGTAGTATGCTTAACAACAAGTTCAGCTTGGACACCGAGATTTGTAGTAGAATACAAGCTGCTTCAGCTGCAATGTATAAGCTTGATAGAAGGATATTTAATAATACACATATCTTATTGTCAACAAAACTAATAATGTACAAGTCCATTGTTTTACCGACACTACTTTATGGCTCAGAAACATGGGCCCCATATATGAAGAACATACGGTCGCTGGAAGCGTTCCATCAGAGAGCGCTGCGCAGATTGCTACGTGTTCGTTGGCAGGACCGAGTGACGAATCGCGAAATTTTAACGCGGGCAAAATGCAAGTCTATTCGGATGCTGCTTTATAGTAATAGTTTGAGATGGACTGGACATGTAATCAGAATGAACGAGGAAAGACTTCCGAAGAAATTCCTTTATGGTCAGCTTCTGGTTGGTAAACGACGCATTGGACGTCCTCGTTGGCGATATAAAGACTATTTGCATCGGATATTAAAGGAATGCGAAATTGATCGCAGGAGTTGGGAAAAGCTAGCGATGGATCGTACCATCTGGAGACAGACAATACGAGATGGTTTGCAGAAAGCGGATCAAAATGCTCGAGCTGCGGAAGAAAGGAAAAGAAATCGACGTAAAGGATTGATTGGAACGGTTCGAGTGGATAATATTAATAATGACGCTTTTACGTGCGATGCATGCGGAAAGGTGTGCGCCGCAAAAATTGGTTTGATTAGCCACCTCAGGACTCATAAATAATTGATGGTACTCCATACTCGGTTAACGAGTGGATAATTTAATTAATTAATTAATATATATATATATATATATATATATATATATATATATACATATATATATATATATGGAGGGCGGGTTAGTAGCTATATATATGTATATATGTTTTGTGGATAACTCCCTCAAAAATGGTCAGATTTTTGCAAACCTTGTTTTGTTCCTAATCATCAATATATTTTTTTGCGCTATAAATCGTTTACGATTAGAGATACAAAAAAAATCGTTATTAACTAAATAGATGGTCATAGGAAAACCGATTAAATAAATATATATATTTCGCCAGCGGATTAGTAGCTATATATGTGTATATATATAACTGCGAGATTAGTAACTATATATACGGGTAGCCCATTAATGTTTGAGATCGATCTTTTTTTAATATATATATGATGTAATATATTATGTACGTACGCATATTTCCGCGTAGCCTTATATATATATAGATATATATATATATATATATATATATATATATATATATATATATATATATATATATATTATGAAGCCGCGGGGTACTTATTTAAAATTCACTTTTAAAATTTGTTATCATATAATATTATGTACGTACGCACTATATATATACTATTGACGTTTTAGCGGAGAATGTGTATTTTTAAATTTGCAAACACTTGTATATATTTACTTAATATTGAATTATCGGAATTGTGCTGATAAATAGTTCTATTAACCTTATTCCGATGAATTCCAAGTTAGTAGTCGGAGTTTTGATGTCGGACACTTGATGAGCAATAGTATAACTTTCTAATTTACAAAAATTCGTTTCGCTTCTGGTTACGATACGCGGTGAACGCTAATTAATTGTTGTTTCGCTTCTAGGCTGTTACGATATTTGTTAAAATATTATTCACGGATCTACTTTTTGACGATTATAACATTTCAAACGTAAACATATATATATATATATATATATATATGAAATCTGATGCTGGAGGAGAATGGAAAGGGTGTTTTGGACGGAATTAGTATGAAATGAACAAAAATTAGAAAGAGACAATGAAAATGAAGTCTAGTAAGAACACTTAAAATAAGGAGACTAAATGGATTGGACACATACACAGAAACAAGGGTCCACGGAAGGGAAACATAAAACTAATACAAGGAGATGTAAAAGCAGAGAACTATGGAAGTATGAAGAAAATGGTTTCTATTCAGAAACTTAATCATGGTTGTACTAAGAAGATATATATATATATATATATATATATATAATCTTTGTCGTATTGTTCATTGCCGAATGTCGTGATTAGCTGTTGTACGTTTTATTTTTGCGTACTAAATGAGCTAGCATTCAATGTATTATTTTATCATGCATATGATGTTATACGGAGCGGGGTGCCACTGCCTTCTCCGTGATAATTAAGAATTAAATAATGATGAAAACTTTCTATGTCGCGTGTTGGCGTTGAACCCCCGACTATCGAGTTGACAGTCGAGTACTATAGAAACTACACCACCGCGACATTATATATTGTAGTTATATGTTGATATATTGGGGAGTAGTGATTTTATGAATTACAAATAAAACAAAATAAGAACACGGATTAATCATTATACATAATGGTTTTTTTTTTTTATTTGCACGAAACTTTTTGTGTACATTTGATAATGCCGTAATTGTCGAAAAGCTCCGCGAAAATAATTTTTTTTTTAATAGTGATTAAACTGCGTTTTTATTTTATTTATTGTAGTTATTCCAACTGTCTGATTATGTAACGATTGAATATAATTTATTTGACGTATACATTTTGTGTGAACTAAATGAATTTTAATTTATTAAAATAAGTTCGGTTATTTTTGCAGGAGTTTTATTTTTAAAATAACTTTCTCAAAATTATTTGGTTATTAATGATCGTCATCATCATCGTTACTAAAAAAAAAATATGTATATCCTAGTTTTTTTTTTTTTCGATAGTTGTCGTCCTTGACGAGAGATAAGTATCTCAATCCATTCCGATTTTATTAAATACGAATGTTAAATGTTTCTGATGCCCAGCTGTATTATTTATTGGCTATTATAATTTTTCTAGATAAATTTCGCATCGAAATATGCGACCTGTAAATAATTTTAGTTCGGTAAATCGAGTTTCTTTACGCCTTGTATTTATTTTTATTAATTTTGTATTAATCTATTTGAAATATTTTTCAACTAAAACGACTTGAAATATTTTAAAAGTCGCCATTACCATTATTTGTGGGTGTGTGTACGGCTTTACTCTATGCTCTTCGAGTTATAATTTTTCTAACGTGTAGTTTATAAGGAAAATTGTGTCGAATACTGAGCGAAAATAATAGCCTGTTATTTTTCTTAAAATTATAATAAAATTATTACCTTTTAAGTAATTTCGAATGTTAAAGCGGTAATAGTTTTATAATTTTGACGAAAATATCTTTGTGTATCCATATATCCAAGTAGTATAATATTAATGAAATTCCTTATAAATCCTCGTTATTTCTTAAATATTATGTGTTTAGATAATATTCATTTTTGGTTGATTTTTTTTCGTATCATCCGGTTGGCTAGGAAGTTTTTTCATTATATGTATGTTTTTTGTTTGTGCGCTCGTGTGCTTGTATACAAACGATGCGATACTGTTTGTAATTTCTATTCCGAAACTGGTCATCTAAATTACTAAGATAATAATCTGTATCACGATTACGGAGAAAACTGATCGAAATTCTGACGAATAAATCAGGCGGAATTCCCATCTAATTATTTATTTTCCTTTTCAAACGTAACAATTAACTAGCACGAAGTAATTACAAACTACGAGGATAATGCTTACCATTATTATTACTTGATTTGATTATTATTATTTAGTTAGTAATTTATTACATATTTCGATTATATTTAATTATTAATATTGATTTTACGATTTATGATTATCTGATCGATGAATTTTTTTTTTAAAGTTTCTCCTCGATTTATTAAAAAGTTTTCGCCTTTGTTTTCACGGATGATCTGTGTAGTGGTCTTGAACGCGTGTTGTTCACGGTTAAACGAAGAATTTTGTATTCAATATGAAAAAAATCTCCATTTATAAATATATATTTTCTTCTTTTTACGCCATCTCCAAACGAAATTTTTTCAATCAAAATAGCTCTACTCGGCTTCAGATGTAACTCGATCACATCATTTAGGACAAGTTTGAATAATAAGTTTTATGGATGTCTATTTATACGATCTCGTAATATTTTAATTTTCTCGATGAATAGCAGTTCCATTTTCCCCGATAGTTTTTCGCAACACATCTGTATTGGTATATAGTCCCTGTGTGAAATTTTCAAAATACCGCTATGTATAAAAAGTGATACGCGAATGGAAAAACTTATCGTTAAAGCTGGCGTGAAGCCCATCAAATTAGGGCATAATGGTCCGGAAATAATATGCTTAGCATTTGCAAATGACCTTGTGATACTAGCTAGTAACTTAGAAGATGCGCGGAAACAAAAAAAAAAAAAAAAAACGGTTTACAGATTTCCTTTGAAAAGACTGAATACTTAACAAATGTGAAGGACGCGCCTACATTTATGAATAAAAGGTATGGTAAAATTAAAAAGGCTGCCAATTTCAAATACTTGGGGGAAGTAATCCAAGCAAATGGTTTAGACAAGGAAGAAATCGCAGCAAGAGCAATGAAAATGGAACTAGTATTTAACCTAACAAGAAATATCTATAATAAAAGAACGCTCTCTATGAATACGAAATTACTTCATTATAACACCGTCATCAGACCAGAGTGGTTATATGCATCAGAATGCCTTATACTCAAGGTGGGAAAAGAATTAGAAACGATTGAGGAAAAAGAAAGAAAAATTATAAGAAAAATACTTGGCCCTAACATTGCGAACGGAAAGACATTTCTTAAAAGTAACAAGGAAATATATGAAAAAGTAGAGAAGATTATCCATGAAAAAGAGGAGAATGATGTTTTATGGGCACGTTAAGAGAATGGAGGCAAATAGGCTGACTAAACAGATATTTAACTTTTTCGACAGAAACTGTAAAACAAGACTTGAATGGTTTCAAGAAACTAAGAAAGATATGAAATGAAGATTTCGGATAAAGATATTCAAGATAGAAACCAACTGCGGAGAAAAATTGAGGAATTTCATAACTTTCTGGAAACCAACAGAACGAACACGGAAAGAAAAAAATGGTGTGAAAAAAGGAAAGAAGATCATAACTTAAAAATGAAACTGTTCTGGAAGAAAAAGAAGGCAAGAAAAACCACAGGTTGAAGGAACTAAATCAAGAAGAATGTCAGCCGAAAATCAAGAAAAAACGGGTGCCAAATAAAGTGAACATAGAAGACAGTTATACAGTGAGAAAATGAAGCAATATCGGAGAAAACAGAAGAATTTCAGTCACTGATTTCGTTATTTTACATGGTCCTCGTTGGCCGAGATCGATAAATAATAATAATATATATATACATAAATGCGTGACGTTATTTTTTGGGCCTAATATGAATAAACATTTAATTATAATCTTGATAATAATATTGTGAATACGTGATGTTGGAGTATACCTTGATATGACGTTGAGTTTCTCGCTACACATAAATCATATTATTCGACAAGCTAACTCAGTTGTTCGGTTCGTCATAAAAAACTCGAAATTATTGAGCGATCCAAAAACATTAAATACTCTATATAAAACTTTTGTTCGTTCTCAGGTAGATTATTGTTCGATAAATTGGGATAAATTTTTCAATAAGTGTACTACAGATGTGGAAAGGATTCAGGCTTAAAATATTCATTTTTTCGTATAATAAATTATTATACAGACCACCACGTAGATTATGATCTCCTATGTGACGTTATGCCTTACGTACCTCCTTTTTTATTAAGGGCGGAAAATTCGCCGGAATCGAAAATAATTTAGTTTTTCACTTTTGTTAAAAAAAAATCTAAATTTTCGGTTGATGATTCTGCGTAGTTTTATATCGTATACGATTATGTTTAATTTGTAAAAATAATTTTTTCACTTTCGTTCATTGGTTTTTGTAAAATGTTCTAGCAAAATTAAGTTATTGTTTTCCGAGTATTTTCATTTTGTTACTACAGTAGAACCTTCATCTAATCCGTCACCGTTGGGACTAAGGATAAAAAAAAAATCCGGATTATCAGGAAATAGGGAAAAATACGGATTTACAGTAAAATAAACAATCTGGGAAGTCGAAAATTATTGTATTGTTCTTTACGATAAAAAAAATTAGCGATAAATTCGACAAAAGCTATTATTAGTATTATTGAAAAATAAAAATACAGTACGTATATTTATATATGTAGTAAAAACGTAGAAAAAAAAAAGTCAATTATAGATTTTTGTTTAGCAGATGAAATTCTAGACTTAACTGCAATGTTCCTCCATTTCGTAATTCCCAAAGTGTACTCAACAATTTTATAGATAGCGTCTTTTATGTTGAAGGATTTCATAGCTTCAAATCACTAAGTTTAGCTTGAGCACACGGTTTGATTAACCGATGCGTCGGACAAGTCGACGGCAGATAGAAGGTGTTTTACTGTAACTAAATTTCCAGCGTTAAAGTTTTGTCAATTTTTCGCCATTTATTATTAATTTTTTTATTTTATTGTTTAAACCGTTCCATGTTAAAAATTCGTTTTTAGACGATTGTACATTATTACCAAATTCAGTTCGTTAAATGAAAACTTTTGTTTATAAAAAAAATTATCTATAATTAATATTTTTATTCTTTACGTTTTCAGAACCGTTATGAAATAACGCGTACGTAAACCGTATAATTCTTTAGTCTTATGACATGGTCGTTAGCGTATCGGATAAGTCTGTGCAATGGACTAACGATATAGTGATGAGCAAGAAGACAGCATGTTTTATCTTTTTTATCTTAGCCTTTCTATGGGTGTTTACTTATCGTACTAAAGGTAAGTTCCGTAGTTGCTTATTTTATTTTAATAACTCTTTTTTTCTTTTTTTTTTAAAAAAAAAAACTGTAATGTTTGCCTTAATAATAAATATACTAATGCAATAACAAGAACGTATATATCGACGAATTAAATAGATGTGTATACATAAACGGAGATTGTGCATCTGTACCGAATCCCCCACGCCGGGACTCTGTATGATAATATTATTAACAAAAAGATGAAAGTTTTTTATTTTTTTTTACATCATACCAGCATTAATTGCTTCAAACAACGGGGATCACATAAGTAGAAAATTAGTATTAGTCTAGTGACTCCGATGAGACACTAAACTATGAGGAAGAAAAGGAACAACTTGAGAATTAAATATGGGTGTAGGAATAGTATAGGAATGAAACAATATGTTATCATTTGAATAAGACCAGGTTTATTAAGTGATTAGAATTGCATCTCGGCACCACTTCTTTCACAGACGCCTTGGAGGATTGTCTGGAAGACTGTCTGAGTGCATTCTGCGAACATTCGGATTGCTACTGACTTCAAATTTATCGAATAACCTGTTATACTGCATGACGTGTGTATAGAAGTTAAGAATTAATTAAATTAAATTAAATCGCGATAAAAAAGTAACAAAAAACCTGTTACCAAAGACATAAAGTCCATTACATATATATATATATATATATATATATATATATATATATATTTCACATAAACGCTTCAAAGATATATATACACGCTTCATATATCTATATATATATATATATATATATATATATATATATATATATATATAAAAGTAGTAAAGTATTGTTTTAAATAAAATTGTATATATCAACGAGAAAGCATCTAATGAACTTAAAGTATAGTAAATACTTTAATAAAGCAAATTACACTTCAGTCTTCTACGTTTGTATTTTTTTGATATCTTAATGATAATGATTCATAAAGTTTAGACTGTGGCATGTAGTGATTTTTTATTACTTTAATTACAAAAATCAGTTAAAATCATTAAAACTTTATTTTCTTGAAATTCACAAAGCTTTTCGGCAACTACGCCATTACCAAGCGATATTTAAATTTAGATAAAAATAAAGATTTAAAAAGAAAAACACAAAATATAAATTTAAATATAAGTTCACGAGTCACTGTCAGATGTTTTTAAGTATTTATTCTTCAATTTATATGTATAAATTTGTGAACTTATATTTAAATTTATATTTTGTGTTTTTCTTTTTAAATCTTTATTTTTATCTAAATTTAAATATCGCTTGATAATGGCGTAGTTGCCGAAAAGTTTTGTGAATTTCAATCATGAAATCGTATCTAACTGATAGGCAGTTTATTGTTAGGGTAAATGATACCTACTCTAGTGCTAAAACACTAACAGCTGGAGTTCCACATGGTAGTATCTTGGGACCTTTCCTATATATTTTATATATTAATGATTTTCCTCGGCTGAGGGATGTTGATACATCTCTTTACCCCGATGACACTGCTCTATTTACAACTTCCTATCGAATCGATACAATAACAAACAGACTCGCCAAAAGTTATTACAAAATATACAAATATTACACAAAGTGGAAAATTAAAATTAACACCGAAAAAACGGAAGCTATACTATTTACGAGACGCAGGCCGCAAATAACTCACCGCATTGAAATAAGCAACGGGCAACTACCGTGGAAACCTCGTGTAACATATCTTGGTCTTACAATGGACAAGCGACTATCGTTCCATGAACACATTAAACACATCACGGACAAAGCGCACTCCCGATTATATAAAACTTTCCCCATTTTTCACAAACGCTCTAAAGTTAGTATTAAAAACAAACTAATAATATATAAAGCATACATACTGCCGATATTATTATACTCTTGCCCAATTTGGTCCGGCGTTAGTAATTCCACCTTAAATAAATTACAAATTGTTCAAAATAAATGTCTGCGTATTGTACTTAATGCCCCTTACTATACTAAGAAAACTGACATGCATGCAGCTCTTTATCAGCGTACTATTCCTGAGCTAGTACAGGAACAAGCAGATAGATTCTACAGCAAATGCCTGACTAGCCATCACCCTATCGTACAGCGAATTGGAAACTATACTCGCGACTCGCCGACCAGAAAATATAAAAAATATAAACACAAAAGAATTAAACATTCACTTCTCTAGCACCAGATTGTCGAACTACTTAAGTCGTTATTAATAAAGTCTCTATCCTCATGTACTCTATTGTATCAGTATTTCTCTCTTCTATTCTCTTATTTATTTGTTTAACCTTAATATAATTTGTATAATTTTACCCATATCCTTATTGTACTATTAAGATCAAACTATAATTAATTAATTTCTCTATTTTCGGTTACGCAGGATTTTTAGTTGTATGTTTTTCCCTGTATAATTATAAAAGAAATTTTAAGATTTCTTTTATTTCCTAAGACGCGTAGTAAGAGCGTTAACGCTGCTCGGTATGCGCATTTTTTTATTTACTTATTATTTGCTGATGTATAAAAACATAAATATACTTTATTGAATTGAATTGAATTGCGAATTTCAAGAAAATAAAGTTTTAGTGATTTTAACTGATTTTTGTAATTAAAATAATGATTCATAGTTATAGTTTATTATATTGCTCCGACAGTGTTCGGTGGATTACTGTTGTATCTGCTGTGGACATTTTTGAAATGTATACGTGAGGTATCTTGTTATACAATAGATCTTTCGCAGTCTTTGAACTTTTTAGTATTTATCTGTAGGTGCATTCCCTATAATTCGGGAACATGGACTATTATTTTTAATTTTTTTTTTTTTTGTATGAAATTTTACATATACGATTCGAAACAGGACGTATATAAGTATTGTGCGAATAAATGATTCATATAAGATTAGTGTTAATTTCGATTTTCTATCGAATAGAGTAAATACGGAAAATATTTTTGCTCTTGATTTGTTTATATAAGGTGACCCGGAAAAGACGGGCGGTGTTGTTTTTTGAAGAACTCAAAAAGTATTCGGGCAAAATTTTTGAATGAAATTTTATTTAAAAATTGAAAAATGATATATAATCATTTGTAGAACACAATATCGTTCAGATGACCTCCGCTTGGAATAATATATTCATTCAGCCTTTACAAAATTTTCCGACAGTTTTTTTGGAGTATAGGTCGCGGAATTTTTGAAATTTCTTCAGAAATTCGAATTTTCAGGTGTTTCGTAAACTCGCCTCTTAAGGTATCCCCACAAATAAAAAAAAAAGTCGCTTAACTTTGAATTCTTTTCGAAACTCTCTTTGCACTGTCGTGATACGCCGAAAATAACGTTTCACGCAAAATGCGCGCTCCTTCTCGTTATAAGATGCCATGATAACTGAAAAAATGAATCCCTCGTGTGTACACTAAACGTGGAGGATGCGGGTTGCGTTGCAGCAGCGTTACCAACTTCGCTATTCAAAAAACCAAACCATCCTTCTCTGCGTCACCTTGTATTATGATTACTTTTGAAATTCATTATTTCGTCTAAGATAACATTCAACTATTGTAACTTCATTTCTCAAGTTTATAATAGAATTATCTAACTTAATTGCGCGAGTAATTTATTTTCGAGAATTAACTATAGCGATGACGATGATGCTAATAATTATTAACAATTAATAATTATATGTGTATAATTTCTTTTTTGTGAAAACCATGTTCGTATTTTTTCCTTGTGACGTTTCGAAAACACTTACAGTTTTCATTATCAAACTGAGAGCGGTTATGAAATTGTAGGTATATTTATAGGATTATGTTTAGACGAGGGCAATCTTGACTTAATGTTGTCCAAATTTTTAGACGAACAAGCGCTCTGCTTTGCGCACATCCATGTATCAGTGTTTGTAGTATCATGCGTGAGAACGGAGTTATTTATTCGACAAACAGTTGTTTCTATACTAACTTGTTTTTTCCTATTGGACAATGACCGGTAACCACGTTGAATTAAGCTGGTGTCCATCTTATTTATTGAAATTTGGATATTTAAAAATTTCAATTGCTTCACGAACAATTCTGGACCTATATTTATCAATTTTCGATAAAATTTCAAAATTGTAAAATTGTATTTCGTGATTCCTCGGACACTGACTGTAGACGAATCGTCCCTCTAATGCTTACAATCTGCCTTGTGTTCTTTTAGTCTTTGATTAATGCTTCTATCAGTCTGTCCAATGTAGCTAAGCCCGCAATTTTATATACACCAGTTACATGTCCTTTGGAGAGTTGATACTTGACGCTTTTTAAATATTGCTTTATTTTTTACACGTGCCGAACACTGGTCTAACTTGATTTTTCCGTAAAATTCTGCTTATCCTGTCTGCGATACATTTTATATAAGGTAACACTACATTGATAGCAAACTCTTCTTTATTAGTAGATTTTTATTTTTTCACTCCGAATTTTTTACCAGTGAATTGTATTACTTCTTGTCGAAACCATTAATGATCATAGCATCTTTTATAGTTTCTATTTCTTTCTTTAAATTGGTACCGTTTGACATAGTTTTGGCTCTGTGTATCAACGTCTTGTAGACCCGTATTTTTCGACTCGGACAATGGTGCGACTGTTTGTGCACATACTTATTCGTGTGTGTAGGTTTTTGAAACACGGATGTAGACAATTTTCCGCATGTAGTCCGCTTCACTAACACGTCTAAAAACGCTAGTTCGACATTATTTTCTTGTTCCCACGAATATATTTGCGAAAATTGGTGCTAATCTAGAATCCATCGCCATCGGGTTTGTTTGTAGATTTTATTACCAAAAGTAAAATAATTGTTGCTGACGATTATGTCGAGAAATTTCAGTACATTTACTTCTAAGATATGGCTTT